>VCKV01000149.1:0-59401 GCA_005876975.1 Drosophila orena
AATTGACCACAAAAGAATGATGCTCGAATTTTCAATCTTCTGTACGCTTTTGCCGTGAACATTAGATATCCGTTCTCCTGTTCAATGGGTGATATCTCAAATCCTGGGCCTGTACGACACCACAAATCATCATCAACATCATTACTGTTCCGATGACTCCTGTAAATGTTTGCTTTTGTTAATTTTCTTCTTTTTCCTTCCTGATGATTTTATACAAAGTTATTCTTCTCTCATCTCTACACCATGGTGATTTTCACTGATTCTACTGCCTTAGTTTTCTTAAATGGGTTTTCTAATTTTCGTTTTATAAATGGTCTTTTCTGATACCTTGTATCTACTTCATAGTCATTTATTCCTTTATTAAACTTTTCAATTCGCTTTTCCTATGCTCATGCTTTGCTACGTTGCAAATCTCGCATTCGTTTATTATGTTTTCAATAAGCTTTACAGCATCTGGATAGTAATGAGTTTCTTTAAACAATTTATACATTTTTTCTATGCCTGGGTGAAAAAGTTTTTTGTGTTCAAGCAAAATCTATTCTTTAAAAGCTGCATAAGTCTCGATATCCTTCAACATTTGTATGGTTTTTACCACTGTTGCAGTTTTATGTTTATTATTTCTCTATGTGCCTCCTGAAAACCAAGAAATCTGCTTCGTTTTCCATGTATATTGTAATTTGCTTATCCAAAAAAATATTCTTTTAAAATGCTTTTTGTATAGTCATATTGTTGTATTTAATTCTATATATAATAACCTGTCGTGTTGCCAAGTTAATGGTTTTTTTGAAATTTTAATAAGTCCTTGAGAATCTTCTTTGCTGCTGTGCTGTGTACACATAGTTTCATCTTCCTGGTGCTTGCACTCTTCCTCAATCTTTATTCTAGACAGTGCATCTGCCACGTAATTTTCCTGCCTGGTATGTAATTAATTTGATAGTTATATTCATTTAGCTTTATTTTCCATCGTAAAGTTTACTATTTGGTTCTTTTAAATTGTGTAACCACACAAGTGGTTGTGAACACTGTTTATTTCAAATTTGCGACCAAATAAATAAGTCCCAAAATATGTCGTTGCCACACTATTGCAAGCAATTCTTTTTCAATGGGTGAATACTTTATTTCATGATTTTTAGAGCTCGACTGGCATAACTAATTGCCTGTTTTGACTTGGGATAATACAGCACCAAGCGCAAAGTTGCTAGCGTCTGTTGTTAATGTAAAACATTGGTTTTAAAGTCTGGATAAGCCAGTATGGATCGCTGTTTAAAAGCATTTTCATGTGTTCAAAAGCCTGAATATATTCTGGATCGCTTTTGTTTATTTTTTGATCTTTCCGTAAATATTTGGTCAAATGTTTTGCTACTTTAGCAAAAGCTGGGATGAACATTCGATAAATTCCACACAGACTAAGAAAAGATTTAATTTCCCTTTCATTTCCGGGTACGGATAATCTAAAATTTCCTGAATCTTATTGGATTGGGTTGGGATACCATTTTCAAAGATTTGTGACCCGAAAATTTCGATTCTCTGAAGCTGAAGCATAAGATTTGCTTGTCTCAATTTTTCAAAAACTTTTTTAATCGAAACTTAGGTGTTATTCAAGTGAGGACTGAATAGATTATTATGTCGTCCAATAACAAGACAATGCTTGTTGATTAATTCTTCCAACAAATATTCATGCAACCCGTTGAAATGTTGCGGGGCGTTTTTAAGCGGAAAGGCATCCTGGTAAATTCGAAGTGCCCATGTTTGGTTGAGAAAGCTGTTTTTGCATTTGGAGCGGGTCCATTTTTATTGATGGAAGCCTTTGCTAATTAAATTGTGGTAAAATATTGGCATCTGCCCAACTTATCTAGTATTTCATCCATATTAGGTATCGGAAATTTGGTCATCATTGTGACTATAGTCTATAGGTATTCTAAACTTTTTCTCACCTGATGCGTCCCTTTTCTTTGCAACCACAATTATGGGTGAACATTTGCACTTGTTTTATTTTACTTTTTCCTCGTGTATTTGATCATACTTATAAGACGTTTCTAAATTGGTTCTGCATGTTTTGTGTTAATTTTATGAGTAATCGTACTTGTGAAAGTCAAATTGTCACCTTCTTGGTGATATCCTCAAATTGTTTAAAAACTATTAATAATTAACTGTGTTCTTCTTCGTTTTAATGATTAATTCTGTATTTTCCAGAATCTCCCTCAAAGTTAGTTTCTAGTGCAAAATTAAATTCATCAACTGTTACTTCAGGCAATGGTAGATCCTCCTCACATGTAATTTCAATCTTTTCTAAATTCTCGACTTGATCGTCATAAGCAAAAGGAAACACCTTATCCTGCAACATTAGTGTGTTACTTTCATAATCAATTTTTGCTTTTGCTCATATTGTAACATTCATAGTTGATTGAGTGGTGAGATATTCGCTAAATTGTTGACCATTGGGACCCTGGTTGCAGCTATCTTACAATCGCATTGGGGTTCGTTGGCCAAATAATAAAGCCCTCACTCGATCAGAAAGCCATATTGAATTAATTTATAGTCCAGTCCCTATTACGTAGATGAACAAGATGTATAATTAATGCATAACAATCGACGTTTACCCTCCGCGGAGATTCGACGTGCTCTTCGCATCGCAACTCAAGTGACTGCATCAACCAAAATCTTCTTATCAAAAAACAAACAAGAATCCAAAACAAATCTTCAGAAGAAACCAAAACAAAATTCTACACCTAAGCCGTTGCAAAAGACACCTCCGAAGGCCGGATTTGCCTAAGATGTCTGAATATAAAAAATGTACAAGCGAGCAGCTCTGTTCGATTTGTCGAAAACCTCACCACACGTTACTTCACTTTACAGGTAATAATCCAGAAGAAGTGAATACGTGTAGAACAACAGGGCAAGCCTTGTTAGCCACGGCTTTGATTCAAGTTAAATCAGGAAATGGAGGTTTTCAAAAATTAAGAGTTTTGATTGATAGCGGTTCTCAAAGCACAATCATTTTCAAAGAGTCTGCACAGATTCTAAAATTGAAAAAATTTCCTTCACATACGGAAATAAGTGGAGTATCTTCCACAAAAAACGTGCATCTCCAAGCACAAAGCAATAATTTCAATAAAAAATTCTCAAAAAAATTTGGAAATTGAAGCACTTATTTTTCCAAAATTAAATTAGCCGACCCCGATCATTGGATCAGACGTATATACTCACATTCTGCAGAATGGAGTTATAAAAATAGACGGTCTACTTGGTCAAAAAACTGAATTCGGGTGGATAGTTTCTGGATGTAAAAAATCCAAAGGAAAGGAAGCTATTGTAGCTGCAACGATAGAATTAAAAGATTTAGATCGCTATTGGGAAATTTAAAATAATTATTTTGAGGAAAACGAAAAAAATGACATCGAATCGGAATTATGCGAAGATAATTTCATTAAAACCACAACAAAAGACGCAGATGGGCGATACGTTGGGTCTATCCCATTTAAGCAAGATGTCACCTTAGGAGATTCAAAGAAGCAAGCAATGGCTCGTTTTATAAATTTTGAGAAGAAATTAAAATATAATAAAAAACTTAACGCTGAAAGAATATATCGAGTTAGGACACATGGTCAAAGTAACTAATGATGGTAAGTATTTTTTACCACACCAGGCTGTTATTAGAGACTCAAGCCTGACGACCAAGCTGAGAGTAGTTTTTGATGCTTCAGCAAAAACTTCAAATTATAAAAGTTTGAACGATATAATGTGGGTTGGTCCACGAGCTCAAAAAGATATTTTTGACATTATTGTTAAGTGGAGGAAATGAGAGTTGTTTTTTCTGCTGACATTGGAAAAAATGTACCGTCAGATTAAAATAAATGAAAATGACCAAAAATATCAATATATTTTATGGAGAAATTCTCCAGGAGAAAAAATTAAAAATTATAAACTAACAACAGTGACTTATGGTACGGCATCTGCACCATACATAGCTACTAGGGCTCTGGTGGACATAGCAGATAAATGTCAAAATAAAAATATAAGTGAAATAATAAGGAACGATTTTTACATGGACGACCTAATGACTGGAGCCGATTCTATAGAAGAAGACGCCAAAAATGTTGTCCAACTAATTTTAAACGAATTACAAAAGTAGGACAAAATTTAAGAAAATGGATACCTAATAATTTAGAAATAATATCAACAGTAGATGATACTGGGGATAACAAGGTTCTTAGTATCATTGAAAATGAGAGTGTTAAAACTCTTGGACTTCAATGGGAACCACAAAAGGATTTATATAAGTTTAAAGTAAGTTGCGGGTCATCCAAATTGAGAATTAAAATGATGGTACTGTCGATATTATCTAAAATATATGATCCCTTAGGATGGTTGGCTCCCGAGACTATTTTAGGAAAGCTTTTCATTCAAAAACTTTGGATAAGCAAAAGTGAATGGGATCAGGAATTAGCAGCAGAGGATTTGAAATACTGGAAAGCATATAAAGAAAATTTATTATATTTAGAAAATATTCGAATCCAAAGATGGATTAATTCTAGAAATGGCATAAGTATTCAGCTACATGGATTTTCTGATGCCTCAGAAAAAGCATATGCTGCAGTAGTGTATGCTAAAGTAGGAGATGCTGCAACTATAATAGCTAGCAAGAGTGAAGTAAATCCTATAAAAAATAGAAAAACTATCCCTAAACTAGAACTGTGTGCCGCTCATTTGTCAACCCTACTGATCCAAAGAATAAAGGATTCATTAACCAGTAAGGTAGATAAGGAAGAAAGTGATTCCACTATCACTTTAGCTTGGATCAAGAGTGGCAAAAGTAAGGTTAAATTTATCAGACGAAGAACAGATGACATCCGAAAAACTAGCCAACACTGAATGGAATCATGTAAGGTCTGAAGAAAATCCAGCTGATTTAGCATCTAGGGGAATTGATTCAAAACAATTGACACACTGTGATCTTTGGTGGAAAGGTCCAAAATGGCTAGCTGATGCAAAAAAACATTGGCCTCGGCAGCACTTGAAAGAGGAAATGACAATTATAAATACAATAATAAAACCGATGATCCTATTTGCAATTTGTTGGAGAGGTATTCCTGCTTTCAAAAACGAATACGTATTATAGCCTACACAATCAGATTTATTAAAATAAGAACACAAAATGAATCGTATCCTTCCACAAATATATAATATACAACTATTCAGGTAAAAGAATTAAAGTTAGCTGAAAGGATAGTCATAAAAAAGCAACAAAAACTAAAATGTGTCCCTTGCAAGGAATAAAATCTGTTGAAAAGAATGTGGCTGACCCTGAGTCGAAAAGACGAACTAGAGCAACACCGAGAATGTCCAAAATCGGAATTATCATGGCAATGTTGTTGTTTGTATTGAGCTGTCAATTTTCTAGCGCGTTACCTAAAAATATAACACCAAGATATTCCAAAGACAGGATAAATAAGACTTCAGCCATATATTTAGATCCTATAGGAGATGTGGAGATTGTGAGTACCTCTTGGGATTTGGTGATCTTTTATAAAATGGATCCATATTTTTAAATGATTACAAAAGGAAAGGCTACATAGCTTTGAAGAGCAATGTAGTTTGGTTTTAGATAATGTGCAAGGTCAGTTAGCGGAACTTGAAGAAAACAATAAATTGTTTATGATGCAGTCTAGATCCAGAAGCAAACGTGCTCGGTTAGAATTTATGGGTTCATTGTACCATATTTTATTTGGTATAATGGATGAAGATGACAGAGAACAATTAGAAGAAAACATGAAACATGAAGAATTTATTAGATAACCAGAATATGATAAACTAATTCAAAAACAAACATCAGTGGTTGATTCAACTACTAAATTATTGAAAGGGACAACCGAAGATTTTAACACAAATTTTAGGAGTATGCAAATAAGTAATTTAAACATGACGGAAGTTCTTAAAGATAATTATTACGTTTATAAGGAATCGATAAAATTCTTTATGATTACGAAAGAGCTGCACTCCTTGATCGAAGAAAGCGAAAAAATTCAAGCAGGAATTATAAGCCTATTGATTGATATTAATCACGGTAGGTTAAATACAAATATTCTCAGGCCAAATCAGCTTAAAAATGAAATAGTAAAAATTCAGCAAGGTCTCTCGGAGAATTTAGTAATTCCAGGAAAACAATCAGGTACGGAACTTAAGGAGGTGTATAAATTATGTTTTAGGTGTTTCCCTCGGTTGTCCCACGCCGCAGTCCAACGGAAAGGGGTGATGACGGAGCGGATGAGGATGAGCGGATAACTTCTCTGCCCGTGGTGAGCAACGTTTTGTTGCGCAGCTTGGTATAAGTTTAGTATATGTTGGGAGAACCTTCTCCGTTATTGACTGCCCTTAAGGCTAGCCAACCAGTATAAAAAATGCAGCTTTCGCTGGAGTAGAATTCTTGAGCGAGTGCTCTTTATTATAATTGAAATCAAACTGAACTTATTCTATTTTACAAAAGCTGATCGCGGCCGGCAAGCAGAAACAGCAGAAACAGCAGAAACAGCATATTTACCCATACTGGGAAGACCAATGGGAACCAGACACGGCCGCTACAGACGTTTATGCAGAATCTGCATATAAAATGTTAGGGACTTATATCGACTTAAGTTTACCCATTAGCAGTGTTAACTACTCCCCCCTTAGGAATATGACCGTCCTCGGTCATCTGGAACTTGTCGACGACCTGTTGTATTTCCCTTGCATCTCGTCTCCTCCTCAGTACCAAGATGAGCAGGATGGAGCAGCTAATGAAGACGCTGATTACCACGCCGACCGCAAACCAAATGTCAGTAGTTCCGCCGATTTCACTTCCTCCTTAAGGCCTTGGATAACCTCCAAGTTTTTTGTTGTTAATACTTTGGAGAAGTGGAAGTGGCTCGAACATAATTAGATGTGAGCCGTTGGTTTCTAATTCGGGGCCATCGTCAGTGCTGACCTTAGCTTGGCACTCGTTGATTATTATTACGCCGTCGTCTACCAGTGTGATGGGGCTTAAATGGCTGGGCTGCGTTTTGCATAGTGCAGTGCTCCCCGCATGCAGGCCTCGAGCGCAGGTATCGTGGGTAGCCAGCTTACAGTACGATGCGTAAGTTGTTAATACGCAATCAGTGACTGCCAGGACGTTGTTGTTGCACTCCGCTACTATGTTGTCCGTTAGTTGCAGAATGATGTGTTGGTGGGATACAGGGAAAATGGTGACCTTTTTGCAAGTGGCTTTAATGTTAGGGTATGAAATTATCACTTGGATAATACTATCGGACTGAAGGACTTTAATGTTAGATGCCTCTATTAGGCTTATTACGAAGACATCTGTGGAGTGATCAATTATTACAGACTTCAAATCATTATGGTTAAGAATGGCCGGGTTTATAATATTGGCTTTAGCCAGTGTGACGGTAAGCATAAGATTTTGGACTTCGGTAATTAATATTCTGTTCCTTGCCAAAAGTACCTCGTATAAGTGAGGAGTGTTAACCATATTATCTTGTTTCGCTAAAATTATTTTATTGACTGCTTCTGTTAATTCGTTAATTTTTTGCTGGGTCTGTGTATTTATGACCACCTGTCTATTATTTGACTCTATTAGTCTAGATTCGGACATTTTTAACATTTCAAGATCGCCGGCATCTGGGGTGCCCGCTATTACTTTCAGTGCTGTGCCTAGGAAGTTTAGACTTCTGGCAATCCTATGATGCACTTTCAATACGGACAAAAAACTTCTAAGATGTTCGGTATCAACATCTAACAATTTTCGCATATGCGACTCTGGAAAAAGCTCGGACAACCTACTAGTCCCTTCTATGATAGTTTCGAACTCGGACAAGTTACTATAGTGCCTAAGCCAGTTTCTCTGTTCCCACACCAGTGCAACACCATCTGTTATGGGGATATAGTGCGTGCGAGTAATTCGTAACTCTAGCGTTAACTATAGCTAACGTAACTAATATAATTCCGGCAATCCTGTAATAAAGCGGAAGATTAAATCAAATGCGCATCTTATAAGGATATGCTAAAAATAAAAGTGCATGAAAGGTATAAAAATTGTGGGAGATGTAGATTTGAGAGGGATTTTTATCTAACGTTGGACTTTGGACTTCGGTAATTAATATTCTGTTCCTTGCCAAAAGTACCTCGTATAAGTGAGGAGTGTTAACCATATTATCTTGTTTCGCTAAAATTATTTTATTGACTGCTTCTGTTAATTCGTTAATTTTTTGCTGGGTCTGTGTATTTATGACCACCTGTCTATTATTTGACTCTATTAGTCTAGATTCGGACATTTTTAACATTTCAAGATCGCCGGCATCTAGGGTGCCCGCTATTACTTTCAGTGCTGTGCCTAGGAAGTTTAGACTTCTGGCAATCCTATGATGCACTTTCAATACGGACAATAAACTTCTAAGATGTTCGGTATCAACATCTAACAATTTTCGCATATGCGACTCTGGAAAAAGCTCGGACAACCTACTAGTCCCTTCTATGATAGTTTCGAACTCGGACAAGTTACTATAGTGCCTAAGCCAGTTTCTCTGTTCCCACACCAGTGCAACACCATCTGTTATGGGGATATAGTGCGTGCGAGTAATTCGTAACTCTAGCGTTATCTATAGCTAACGTAACTAATATAATTCCGGCAATCCTGTAATAAAGCGGAAGATTAAATCAAATGCGCATCTTATAAGGATATGCTAAAAATAAAAGTGCATGAAAGGTATAAAAATTGTGGGAGATGTAGATTTGAGAGGGATTTTTATCTAACGTTGTCCTTATGGACCACCCTCCCTCTAATAAGGACAGACGTTCCCATGTCTGCTTCTACACGTTCTTCTGTGTAGAGTGCGGTTAGCTTATTCCCTAACCTTTTGTTGTTTTTAAGGTAGACCTTTTCACCTACCTCAAAAATTCGGTTTTGCCTAGTAGGGTTACACCTATCTAGGTTAGCCTGCTGCGCTTTTGTGATATTGGTATACTGGTATATATTGCCAGTCTCTGAGCGTCGTTGGAAGAATGTAACGCATATTTGGGTTGTAAGTTTGTGACTGAGTGTAACGTTTTGTTATACTGTACCGTGGCTCTCATGATGAGTTCGACGGTGTCGTTAACTTTTTTTTTTCAATTTTAATGCGTAATTGTGCTGTGGAATCGTTCCATTTGCCCATTGGAGCTGCTGTGTAAAGGGGGTGCATTAACGATGTCAATGTCATACTGATTTTTCGATAGCGAAATTATGGTCTCCGAATTAAAGGATGCCTCGTTATCGCAGTATATTGATTTGGTGTTTGGAAACAAATTTACCAATTGTAGTATGGGGCTGCGTACGTCAATAATGGCCCTAGAGGTTAATGGCTGTACTACGGCGAACTTAGAGAACTTATCCACACAGGTTAAGAATAACATTTTATCCGTGGAGTAGATGTCCATATGCAGCATTTCGCCCGCATATGAGGGAATTGGGGTGACACCCAGTTCTTGCTTCTTGGGGTGCCTGTTGTACATAGCCTTGGTGCATGTCTTGCAGTTTATAACCACCACGCTGGCGAGTTTTGCCACAGATTTTTGTTGAATCGTGTTGTTGAGTCAAAACTTATTTTTATTTTATTCCGCAATAGATTCGTATTACCGGATAATCAAATTGATTATCCTACCGATTGCGCCAATAAAATTTTATTTGAAACGGTAATCAGATCAATAAATTTATAGCATTGATGAACTCATCCACATTTGATTTGTGAAATAACAGAGTTTATATACAATATACAAAATCTTGGGTTACCTAAGTGATTTGAATTTGATATTTCTACATTTAGACCATTGTATTCTACACTGTATTCTACCAGTGCACTGATGGTTATGATGATTAAAAGATTAGATATAGTGTTTCGGTTAACAACAGACAAATTAACAAAAGATCTAACTAACAGATTTAACTTTGTAAATTTTTCTTTTTCGCTGTTGTTTCCCTGCAAATTTAAATTACCCAGAATTTCGTTTGATGTTTTGTTATTAGAAAGGGGGTTTTTTTCTTAAGAATGAAAACAACAATTATGGTTGATGCTATTATGTAAAGAGTAACACTTATAGCTTATCATATCACTAAAAATAACAAATCGTAGTACATTTTTAGTATGCTTCATCTTTCGAGATATTTGTTTATTCGGGCTTGTTTCGATTTTTACGTCAGTGCAGAAAAGGTCTCAATTGTGAATAGTTTTATGATTAATCAGAGAAAAAATAAATTCCAAAAAACGAAAATTTCAAGATGAAGCGAAATGTTCGTCCATCCGCGGCACATAGCAAGCCATTTGTTTCTGGAAGCATTTACGTAAGAATCATTTATTCCCTGTGACGTTACGAAGAGGTGTATTCCAAGTAAAAAATACATCACAAACACAACCAGCCATTGATGGAATCATCCACAAAATGAACTGTGAAACCTTTTGCAATAGCCACTAAAAGCGGGTTAATCGAAAGTGCTGACCGTTGTCCGAATTCCACTAGCATGCACAACTCACGGTCCACAGCACCCTCCTGCCTTCCAACCACCCTCCCATCCCCCCTCATCCATTTCCCACCCATTTGGTCATTCCACTCCTTCCACTCTGCTCGAGCTTCGAACAACTGGAGATGGCCAACTAACTTTTATGGCTACTGAAAATGCATTCACTCGAAATTGTAACTAAAATTAATAGTTTTGCGTCAGATAGCAATGCCCATTCACTTCACCGAAAGTCGACCATGAACTCAGCCGAAGACCGAAGGATCCCCATAACTAAACTATGCCTAATCCTCTTTTGCAAATGCAGAATCCCAATGCCACCGTCAAGCCTTTGATCCAACAGCCGTTGAAGGATGCCAATGTCCAGGAACAGCAGGCTCCAAAACCGGCTCTTCAGGCGCCACCGTCTTCTGTCCCCGCTCAAGTGGCGGCCTTGCCCTTCCAGCAGAACAATCCGGATGAGGCCGTCCTCGCCGCCAAGCAGCTGCCCTTGCCAATCGTCGTTAAGGAGGAGCCGATTTTTATCGACGAGACAGGGCCCATCGACATCAAAGATGAAAATACGTGTACCAGTGCTAGCGGCATCGGGGGCAAGATCCCCTTTAACAAGATCTTCCAAAAGCGCAAGAAGTCGTCTGGTAAGCGTGGAAACCTTTGGTCGCTCAGATTTCCCACATTTTCACGCACACACGATCTTAAGAAGGGTAGTGGGAGAGAACCATACTACCATTGTTGTAGGCAGGCCAGAAATGACCTATCAACTTCAAATTAATAAAAGTCAATAAGACGGCCACAAATACACGTGTAGTTACGAAAAATATTGATAAAAGCATAATTATCCTCTATATTTATTCGATCCTAGAACGCACTCGGACAAGAAGCTGCGTCAGAACCGCCAACTGCGCAAGTCCATACTACCCAAGAACGCTCTGATGGCCCTCAACGAGGTGAAGGGTGTTACCATCAGCGATTTCACCATCCATAGCAATCCCGACGGCGGGTTTACGGCCGTTGTCACTGTGAACTCTAATCAGTACGAGGGCAAGGGTCTCTCAAAGATGACGGCCAAGAACGCGGCCTGCGAGAAGGCTTGGCGCGACTTCATAATTGCAAGGATGGCCCCCAAGCCGGCCCGTATTCAGCACAGTGAATGCGGTGGGGAGCCAATGGATACAAACGAGGATGAGGCCAATACACCGGAGGATGATCTGCCTATGTTGAATCTGGCCTCGTTTGCCATCTACAAGCTGTTTGCAGAGTGGGAGCGCGAGGGCTATGTCGTGCCCGAGATGCACCCTTCGGCCAATGCTGCTCAACAAGCCGGAGGGGATGCTGGAACTCCCGTTCCCGCGGCATCGAAGGAGCCAAGGAATGATCATAGTTCAAAAGTTTTGGGTTAAATATTCCCAATCTTGTATTCAATGAACTAAGTCAATCCAAATTGATAAATTAACTTTTCTATTTCGCTTTTAAATCTGCCATTAAGAGTGTTTACTTCGCTTATGCATTTATTTATTATGTGTATCATGTCATTTGGTTCATGAGTCTGAACCATTTGAGTTATCAAAATGTTTATTTCATTATTAATTTCCTCTCTATCATCATTATCAAGTGTTCCAAATAAATATCTATAAAATGAGCATGCTATGTTAAACAATCCTCTCTTCTGTCTATGTATTATCTTTATACCGTTTATCTCTCTGTTCAATTTTCTTATCAAATAATTTATATGCGGTGTATGGTAGAATAATATTTATGCTCAGTGTAAATATCGATCAAATTGACCACAAAAGAATGATGCTCGAATTTTTCAATCTTCTGTACGCCTTTGCCCGTGAACATTAGATATCCGTTCTCCTGTTCAATGGATGATATTCTCAAATCCTGGACCTGTACGACACCACAAATCATCATCAACATCATTACTGTTCCGATGACTCCTGTAAATGTTTGCTCTTGTTAATTTTCTTCTTTTTCCTTACTGATGATTTATACAAAATTATTCGTCTCTTATCTCCTACATCATGGTGATTTTCATCTATCTGTTCTACTCTCTTAGTTGTCTTTAATGGGTTTTCTATTTTTCGTTTTATAATTGGTCCTTTCTGATACCTTGTATCCACTTCATAGTCATTTATTCCTTTATTAAAATTTTCAATTCGTTTTTCCTATGCTCATGCTTTGCTACGTTGCAAATCTCGCATTCGTTTATTATGTTTTCAATAAGCTTTGCAGTATCTGGATAGTAATGAGTTTCTTTAAACAATTTATAACTTTTTTCTATGCCTGGGTGAAAAAGTTTTTTGTGTTCATGCAAAATCTATTCTTTAAGCTGCATTAGTCTCGATTATCTTCAACATTTGTATGGTTTTTACCACTGTTGTAGTTTTTATGTTTATTATTTTTCTATGTGCCTCCTGAAAAACCAAGAAATCTGCCTTCGTTTTCCATGTATATTGTAATTTGCTTATCCAAAAAATATTCTTTTAAAATGCTTTTTGTATAGACATATTGTTGTATTTAATTCTATATATTATAACCTGTCGTCTTGCCAAGTTTAATGGTTTTTTTGAAATTTTAATAAGTCCTTGAGAATCTTCTTTGCTGCTGTGCTGTGTACACATAGTTTCATCTTCCTGGTGCTTGCACTCTTCCTCAATCTTTATTTTAAGACAGTGCATCTGCCACGTAATTTTCCTGCCTGGTATGTAATTAATTTGATAGTCATATTCATTTAGCTTTATTTTCCATCGTATTAGTTTACTATTTGGTTCTTTTAAATTGTGTAACCACGAAATTGGTCTGTGAACAATGTTTATTTCAAATTTGCGACCGAATAAATAAGTCCCAAAATATTTCGTTGCCCACACTATTGCAAGCAATTCTTTTTCAATGGGTGAATAATTTATTTCATGACATGATTTCACGACTGCCTTTTTGACTTGGGATAATACAGCACCAAGCGCAAAGTTGCTAGCGTCTGTTGTTAATGTAAACATTGGTTTAAAGTCTGGATAAGCCAGTATTGGATCGCTGTTTAAAAGCATTTTCATGTGTTCAAAAGCCTGAACATATTCTGGATCGCTTTTGTTTATTTTTTGATCTTTCCGTAAATATTTGGTCAAATGTTTTGCTACTTTAGCAAAAGCTGGGATGAACATTCGATAAATTCCACACAGACTAAGAAAAGATTTAATTTCCCTTTCATTTCCGGGTACTGGATAATCTAAAATTTCCTGAATCTTATCTGGATTGGGTTGGATACCATTTTCAAAGATTTTGTGACCCGAAAATTTCGATTCTCTGAAGCTGAAAGCATAAGATTTGCTTGTCTCAATTTTTCAAAAACTTTTTTAATCGAACTTAGGTGTTCTTCAAGTGAGACTGAATAGATTATTATGTCGTCCAAATAAACAAGACAATGCTTGTTGATTAATTCTTCCAACAAATTATTCATGCAACGTTGAAATGTTGCTGGGGCGTTTTTAAGCCCGAAAGGCATCCTGGTAAATTCGAAGCGCCCATGTTTGGTTGAGAAAGCTGTTTTTGCATTTGGAAGCGGGTCCATTTTTATTTGATGGAAGCCCTTTGCTAAATCAATTGTGGTAAAATATTGGCATCTGCCCAACTTATCTAGTATTTCATCCATATTAGGTATCGGAAATTTGTCATCATTGTGACTATAGTCTATAGGTATTCTAAACTTTTTCTCACCTGATGCGTACCTTTTCTTTGCAACCACAATTATGGGTGAACAATAGGGATCATTTGTTGCATTTGTTTTATTTTACTTTTTCCGTCCATATCGAGGGAGCCCCCGTACCACAGCCGAACGCAGAAAAGTACCTTGGAGTTCTGCTTGACCGCAGACTCACATTTGCCAAGCATGTGACTGCCATCAGAACAAGCTTACGTGCTAAGGTGGCGAAGCACTACTGGCTGCTCTGCCCGCGCAGTAAACTTGCACATTATCTAAAACCAAACTACATTGCTCTTCAAAGCTATGTAGCCCTTCCTTTTGTAATCATTTTAAAATATGGATCCATTGTAAAATAGATCCCCAAATCCCAAGAAGTATTATCAATCTCCACATCTCCTATAGGATCTAAATATATGGCTGAAGTCTTATTTATCCCGTCTATGGAATATCTTGGTGTTATATTTTTAGGTAACGCGCTTGAAAATTGACAGTTCAATACAAACAACAACATTGCCAAGATAATTCCGATTTTGGACATTACCCGGTGTTGCTCTAGTTCGTCTTTTCGACTCAGGGTCAGCCTCATTCTTTTCAACAGATTTTATTCCTTGCAAGGGACACATTTTAGTTTTTGTTGCTTTTTTATGACTATCCTTTCAGCTAACTTTAATTCTTTTACCTGAATAGTTGTATATTATATATTTGTGGGAAGGATACGATTCATTTTGTGTTCTTATTTTAATAAATCTGATTGTGTAGGCTATAATACGTATTAGTTTTTGAAAGCAGGAATACCTCTCCAACAAATTACAAATAGGATCATCGGTTTTATTATTGTATTTATAATTGTCGTTTCCTCTTTCAATTGCTGCCTAGGCCAATGCTCTTTTGCATCAGCTAGCCATTTTGGACCTTTCCACCAAAGATCACAGTGTGTCAATTGTTTTGAATCGATTCCCCTAGATGCTAAATCAGCTGGATTTTCTTCAGACCTTACATGATTCTATTCAGTGTTGGCTAGTTTTCGAATGTCATTTGTTCTTCGTCTGATAAATTTAACCTTACTTTCGCCACTCTTGATCCATGCTAAAGTGATAGTGGAATCACTTTCTACCTTATCTACCTTACTGGTTAATGAATCCTTTATTCTTTGGATCAGTAGGGTTAACAAATGAGCGGCACACAGTTCTAGTTTAGGGATAGTTTTTCTATTTTTTATAGGATTTACTTCACTCTTGCTAGATATTATAGTTGCAGCATCTCCTACTTTAGCATACACTACTGCAGCATATGCTTTTTCTGAGGCATCAGCAAGTCCATGTAGCTGAATACTTATGCCATTTCTAGAATTAATCCATCTTTGGATTCGAATATTTTCTAAATATAATAAATTTTCTTTATATGCTTTCCAGGATTTCAAATCTTCTGCTGCTAATTCCTGATCCCATTCACTTTTGCTTATCCAAAGTTTTTGAATGAAAAGCTTTCCTAAAATAGTCTCGGGTGCCAACCATCCTAAGGGATCATATATTTTAGATAATATCGATAGTACCATCATTTTAATTCTCAATTTGGATGACCCGCAACTTACTTTAAACTTATATAAATCCTTTTGTGGTTCCCATTGAAGTCCAAGAGTTTTAACACTCTCATTTTCAATGATACTAAGAACCTTGTTATCCCCAGTATCCTCTACTGTTGATATTATTTCTAAATTATTAGGTATCCATTTTCATAAATTTTGTCCTACTTTTGTAATTCGTTTAAAATTAGTTGGACAACATTTTTGGCGTCTTCTATAGAATCGGCTCCAGTCATTAGGTCGTCCATGTAAAAATCGTTCATTATTATTTCACTTATATTTTTATTTTGACATTTATCTGCTATGTCCACCAGAGCCCTAGTAGCTAAGTATGGTGCAGATGCCGTACCATAAGTCACTGTTGTTAGTTTATAATTTTTAATTTTTTCTCCTGGAGAATTTCTCCATAAAATATATTGATATTTTTGGTCAGTTTCATTTATTTTAATCTGACGGTACATTTTTCCAATGTCCGCAGAAACAACAAACTCCCATTTCCTCCACTTAACAATAATGTCAAAAATATCTTTTTAAGCTCGTGGACCAACCCACATTATATCGTTCAAACTTTTATTATTTGCTTTATTATTATATGTTTTTGCTAAAGTATCAAAAACTACTCTCAGCTTGGTCGTCAGGCTTGAGTCTCTGATAACAGCGTGGTAAAAAATACTTACCATCATTAGTTACTTTGACCATGTGTCCTAACTCGATATATTCTTTCATAAATTTAGAATAATCAGCGTTAAGTTTTTTATTATATTTTAATTTCTTCTCAAAATTTATAAAACGAGCCATTGCTTGCTTCTTTGAATCTCCTAAGGTGACATCTTGTTTAAATGGGATAGACCAACGAAATCAATTTTTTGACCAAGTAGACAGTCTATTTTTATAACTCCATTCTGCAGAATGTGAGTATATAAGTTAACTAAAGCTAACGTCGCTCCCACGGGCGCATGAAATACGACAACATCGGTATACTGCAACGTAAGCATTATGCCGGATGTCGATACGTAGCCGGCAGACTACGAATATGAGATCGCAATAATGTGTTTCGTTTTCATGCTAGCTCCTAAGTTTGAATTCTTGTATTTTTATATTCAGTTCTGATTTTGTCTCCGACGCTACAGCTCCGCTTGGCTCGGTACAATAAAGCATAAAAAGTAACTCCTAATCTTTCATTGTCAAGGCTCCGCCTGACACCTGATTAGTAAAAGCCGCGCGCGTTAATCGCCGGCCAACCCTTTTCATAATTGGCGCTCAACCAGTGGTATTTGACAGTGCGTTAGTCATTACCCACGAACTCAAAAATCTAAAATCGAATCTAACTAAAAAAATCTAACTACAAGATAATCAAACGCAGCCACGTCAACAGGGCTGTAGCAACAAAAACAAGTGCAAAACAAGCTAAAATAAATTCTAAAAATCTAAAACCTAACTACAAGTTAATCAGACTCAGCCACATTAACAGGGCTGTAGCAACAAAACAAGCGCTTGCACAGCTACAACGCCATTAACCTCGCCTCTTGAGTGCAGTTGGCTGAGGTGCGCTATAGCGCAAACTTAACTTCACGTCACACCGAAGCCGCGGGTGCTCTTCGGGCAGCGACTTATCGCCAGATTAGCACGCAAGCTATCTGGACAGCAGAGACGGCAGCGCGGGAGGCATTGACAAGCCGTGTACAAAAACAGAAACCAACTTCAGTTTAGAACACAACACAACACCAAAAAAATGTAAGTGGGCACCTTTTTTTAAAAACTGCTCTTAAACCTGCGAAACAAAAATAAGCATATAAACACATTGCAAGTGTCTTTTCTTAAATGAAATTAAATAATAAATAGTTTTAACATACGTGAAACTAGTAATGGTTTAAGTTGACGGAAAACTATTGGCAGCAAAAATATATAAACATTTGTTGAATAATTAATAAAAGCGGCGCATCAAATGCATGCGCGCACAAATTTTTTTTTCCGTCTGCCTTCATCTTGTTCGTTTTGTTTGGTCGTTCAACGTAATACGATCCGTGGAAGTTTGCAACTTTGTTGCCTCCGTCCTCAAGCGTTGTGTTCGAGTTTTCGTTGTTTACACTAGAGGCATATGACTTCACCCTTCCTTTTCTATAGAACCACTCGCCGAAAGTGTAGTGATTCTGACTCTGATTGCGACGACCATCGCATTCGCCGTTCAGTGCCAAGACGCACACCCTCACCTCCACCCTCACCTCGTCCTACAGACAGCGTCATGGACCCATACCAGTTGAAACTCGTAATACAGGCAGCCGTCACCGCTGCCTTAGCTGAGCAAGCCGCTACAAATAAGGTCTTGCTTGACAAAGTTGAGTCAATGTCCAAGCAGCTGGCCGCAGCGCATATTACGCCACCAGAGGTGCAAGCTTATGCACCCATAGAGATAAGAAATGATATCCGCTGCGACGAGCCATTAGATGCCGTCAAATGCTTGCCCGAGTTTGCAGGCGCACATGAATCGTATGTTTAATGGAGACAGGCGGCTCTCGCCTATCGTATTTTTAGGCCGTACGACGGCAGTTCACGCCATTATCAGGCGGTCATAATTATAAGAAACAAAATCAGGGGGGCCGCGGACGTTGTTCTAGCCTCTTTCGGCACAGTTCTTAACTTTGACGCGATTATAAGTCGCCTCGACTTCACGTACAGCGACAAACGTCCAGTTCACGTAATCGAGCAAGAGCTGGCCACGCTGAGACAAGGCAGCGTGTCTCTGCTGCAATACTATGATGAAGTCGGCAAAAAGCTTACATTGTTGACTAATAAAGTCAACATGTCATACGAGCCGGTCCTAGCAAAGGGCCTCTGCGAAAAGTTCCGCGAAGATGCACTACGTGTGTTTGTTTCGGGACTCAAGCGTAGTCTCACAGATGTGCTGTTCTCAGCAAAGCCAAGGGACTTGCCGTCAGCACTATGCGTTCGCTGCCAACTTCGCGAGAAGCATTGAGGAAAAAGAACACAAGGCAAGTACCCAACAGCGGGTCAAGCCACCCCAACAAGAAGCACAGGCAAGCGGGTCAAAGAACCCACATTTTAGTAGGCAGAACAAGCAGCAAGGCCAATCCGGCCAGCGAAATGCCGAGCAGCAAACTCGCGCCAGTGCTCCAGAATCAATGGAGGTAGACCCTTCGCTGTCAAAATTTAGACAGCCCACCCAGGCCTCCACTGGCGTGAGCAAGCGGTCGGCCATGTCCGATCGCTCTAACGGAAAGGGCAAGCAACAAAGGGTGAATCATGTAACCCAAGATGCTGGGCAGGGGCAGACCTCGTACGCCGAAGCCGCCAACGGCGCTGTGGCGCAGATCGAGGACGATGCCGAAAGTGATTCTGACGCCCTCAATTTTTTAGGGGAAAATCCCTGCTACCCGTCATTAGACGAAGAGTAGCAGGGCAGGATATGAGCTTCCTTATTGATACCGGCACGTCCAAGAATTACATCAAACCACACAAGGGGTTGCGTGGCGTGCGTCCGGTTAACTCACAATTCACCTTGCATTCCATCCATGGCTCAACCACCGTCACACAAAAATGCTTTGTTGCGTTGTTCAACGTGAAAGCAACATTTTACCAGACTTGTCAACCTTCGATGGGATAATCGGTCTCGATTTGTTAGCTCAGGCTGGGGCGTCACTCTGTTTGGCCTCCGGTCAGCTCAAATGGGGTACGGAAGTTGGGAAAATCTCCTTCCACAAATGCACTGATGTCAATTTCACCGATGTGGATTGCTCAGATGCACCCGCTTTAGTGCGGGAGACTTTTCGGAAATTATTAAAGGCCAGAAAAAAGGCCTTTGCAGACCCAAACGAGGCTCTGCCATACAATACTTCGGTGGTTGCCACCATCAGAACGGTGAGCGAAGAGCCCATCTATGCCAAGCTGTACCCATATCCCATGGGCGTAGCTGACTTCGTTAATAAGGAGATCCAAGATCTTCTAAGAAACGATATAATTCAGAAATCGGCATCCCCCTACAACAACCCCATATGGGTAGTAGATAAAAAGGGCACCGATGATGCGGGAAACCGCAAGAAGCGCTTGGTGATAGACTTTCGCAAGCTTAACGAGCACACCATTCCCGATAAATACCCCATGCCAAATATATCAATGATATTAGGCAATTTGGGCAAAGCACGCTATTTTTCGACACTGGATCTTAAATCAGGATACCATCAAGTCGTACTAGCGGAGCGCGATCGCGAAAAAACTTCCTTCTCGGTAAACGGAGGAAAGTATGAGTTTAAGAGATTGCCATTCGGCCTCAGGAATGCCGCCGGCATCTTCCAAAGAACGATCGATGACATCCTACGGGAACAAATAGGCAAATTTTGCTATGTTTATGTTGACGATGTGATCATCTTCTCGCAAGACGAGGAGGCTCACATCAAACATGTAGAGTGGGTGTTAAAGAGCTTACAAGAAGCTAACATGAGAGTATCGATCGAGAAATCGCGTTTTTTTAAGAAAAGCGTGAGCTTTCTCGGGTTCATTGTCACCAGTAACGGTGCAACAACGGACCCAGAAAAGGTAAAGGCCATAAAAGAATTTCCAGAGCCTAAGACGGTATTCGAAGTCAGGTCCTTTCTGGGCCTCGCGAGCTACTATAGGTGTTTCATCAGAGACTTCGCTGCTATAGCAAGGCCCATTTCGAACATATTAAAGGGCGAAAATGGAACAGTTAGTAGGCATAGATCGAGGAACATTCAGGTGCATTTCTCTGAGTCCCAGCGAGAGGCGTTCCAAAAGTTGCGCAATATATTGGCATCAGAAGATGTCATGCTCAGCTACCCGGACTATAAGAAGCCATTTGATCTAACGACAGATGCTTCAGCCCATGGTATAGGTGCGGTGTTGTCTCAAGAGGGCCGCCCTATAACAATGATTTCAAGAACTCTTAAAGACAGTGAAGCCAACTACGCGACTAACGAGCGTGAGTTATTGGCCATCGTTTGGGCCCTGGCTAAACTGCGGCATTACTTGTATGGAGTGAAAGATATAAATATCTTCACTGACCATCAGCCGTTAACATTTTCTGTGTCGGAATCAAACCCGAACGCAAAAATTAAGAGGTGGAAGGCCCGCATAGACGAGTTCAATGCTCGTCTATTTTACAAGCCCGGTAAAGAGAACCTGGTAGCGGACGCCTTGTCCAGACAACAGCTTAATGTGCTGGAACAAGAAGAGCCCGAATCTTGCGCAGCAACGATTCACAGTGAGGGGTCTCTCACCCACACAATCGAGTCAACGGACAAGCCATTGAACTGCTTCCAGAACCAGATAATACTGGAAGAAGCACGTTTCCCGTCTAAAAATACCTTTATTTTATTCGGGAATAAAAGGCGCCACACGGTTAACTTCGTCTGCAGGGGGTCCTTATTAGACGAACTGGCAGACATAATCGTCCCAAGGGCCGTAAACGCCTTCCATTGCGATTTGCACACGCTCGCAATGATACAAGATGAGATAGTCCGGAGGTTCCCAGCCACAAAGTTCTGGCATTGCAGGAACCGTGTCGTGGACGTACTCAGAATCGAAGAAAGAAGGGAAATCTTAACTGCTGAACATAAAAGGGCGCACAGAGCAGCGCAAGAAAATGTAAAGCAGGTATTGTCGGAATACTATTTCCCCAAAATGGCCAAGCTGGCCAACGAGATCGTGCAGAATTGCAGGACTTGTGCAAGGGCAAAGTATGACAGGCACCCGAGAAAACAAGAACTCGGTGAAACACCAATACCGTCACACACAGGGGAAATGTTGCACATCGACATTTTCTCTACCAACAAAAAGTTTTTCCTCACTTGCGTCGACAAGTTTTCTAAATTTGCCGTCGTACAACCAATCACCTCGAGAACTATTGAAGACCTGAAGCCAGCGCTGCTTCAGCTCATGAACTTTTTCCCGAGGGCAAAGACCATTTATTGCGACAACGAACCGTCGTTGAAGTCGCACACGATCGTGTCCATGCTGTGTAACAACTTTGGTGTAAGCATTACAAACGCACCACCACTGCACAGCACCTCCAACGGGCAGGTGGAGCGTTTCCATAGCACGTTGCTGGAGCTAGCCAGATGCATAAAGATAGACAAGGGCTTGAGTGATACGGTCGAAATAAAAATGTTGGCCACTACCCAGTATAATAAGTCGATTCACTCGGTCATCGACAGGAGACCGGCTGACATCGTCCTAACACACCCCGATGAGCCACAGCTAGAGATCCGCAATAGGATCCAGAAGGCTCAGACCGCGCTGACGGCCAGAGAAATCGCCTCGCGGCAGAATAGGACATTCAATGTTGGCGAAAAAGTGTTGGTAAAATCCAACCGAAGACTCGGCAACAAGCTTACGCCGTTGTGCGAGGAAAGAGCTGTAGACCACGGTCCTCATTGAGGGGAGGGTGGTCCACAAGGACAATTTAAAATGACGCGCTCAGCAGCGAGGTCAGTGTTTCGCTTAATTTTAAATTTTGTCTAGCCACTTGGCGTAATTTTTAATAGATCTAAGCGTAGCGCCATCCGCGCACATTATATTCTTAAGCATTTTTATTATTATTGGTGTTGGGTTCCCCTTGTCTACAAAATAGAAAAATCAACCATTTAAACTTTCACCCACAGGACCAATCTTATCCTTCTCGTGTCTCTATCATTGGCATCGGCTCACATCACCGATTATTCGCGCGCCAAATACATTCCCATAGTCAATGGCCAGATCTTGGTGTGGGAGAACTTCGCCTACGTGAGACACTCCGCGAATCTTTCGGAGTACGCACGTTTAGTAGAGGAGACGGTCGGTCTGCTTAGCCACTTCCCGCAGTCACACATGAGAAATTTGCTGAAGGTAGATTCAGCACACCTCCGGTACTTGCTGGATGCGCTGGGCGCGCACCATCGAGTGGCCAGAAGCTTGGACTTCCTGGGCTCTATACTAAAGGTTGTAGCCGGTACACCTGATGCCAGCGATTTGCAAAACAGTAGGGTCGTAGAGGCGCGATTGATAGACGCGAACAATAGGCAGATAGAAATCAATACAAAAATCCAGAGTCAAATTAATAAATTAACTGCCACTGTCAACTTAATCCTCAAAACAGCAAAAGCGTCGCAAATTGACTCCGGTCATTTGTATGAAACGTTGCTCGCGAGAAATAGAATGCTCATGATGGAGCTTCAAAATTTAATGTTGGCCGTGACACTTGCAAAAATGAACATTGTTAGCCCAAATATTCTTGATCACGCAGATTTGAGTTCAGTTTGGGTAGAGGAGCCCACCAACACCCCCATAGGGGACCACATGTCCGTATCGTCCGTAAAGGTTCTGCAGTCCAATAACGCATTACACTTTATCATTAAATTTCCGGTAATTAAGTTCGCCTGTAAGAAAATTACTATTTTCCCCGTCAGTCACGAAGGAGCCATGCTACGTTTAGATGATGGCGTCATCGCAGAATGCGACAACGAGATCTACACCGTCAAAGCTTGCACCGCATCAACCAGCGCCACCTTCTGCCAGCTATCACCAGGCAGCTCTTTTGCGAAAGAACTCCATGCAGGCGGCGAGGCGCACTGCGAAATACAACCCAGCAGCCTGGACCCCATCACCTATGTAGATGAGGGGATCGTCATCATCAACGACAGGGCCGCCAAGGTACAAGTGGACAACGGCTCTGGGTGCATGGTACGCATCTTGTTACCTTCGCCCGACGTGTCGTCATTAACGGAACCCTGTACGTCAACCAGAACGGGATCCAGAACAGAGTACCGGGGGTAGCGAAATTCCCTCTGCTGAACATCACCTCCCACCAAAGCGTGCTCAATCTCCCGTACCTTCATCGCCTAAATGAAGGTAACCTAGAGACAATCCGGAGGTTCAGAGAAGAATTCAACGCCGAACTACTCCAGCGAGTGACCGTAGCAGCATCATGTTGCCTCCTGTTATGTGTTGCCATTGTGGGCTGGCGCGCCTGGAAGGCCAAGAGGTCCGCAAGACGACTGAACGTGGCGATTGCTGAGTTAAGGTCGGCCGAGGGCGGCCTCCGTCTTGAGGGGGGGGGTAGTTAACTAAAGCTAACGTCGCTCCCACGGGCGCATGAAATACGACAACATCGGCATACTGCAACGTAAGCATTATGCCGGATGTCGATACGTAGCCGGCAGACACTGCAGATTTGCGTGGCCGCTACGAATATGAGATCGCAATAATGTGGAAGGCGGCAAAGATTACACACGCGACAGTTTTATTTCTTTCTATACTTCTTCTTTATTTAACTCGCAGAAACAGATTGATTCTTAATGTTAATTACCTCAGCTTAACATTATCTTAACATCGGTTTAACATCGGTTTAACATAGGTTATCGTGTAGTGTAAGTATCGATATATGAGTGTGCCCAGAGGGTCAGCCTACTACAATTCGGCCATCCTGACGATAAGGATCCCCTGATCCTGGTTTCTTAGAACTAAACATTTATGTTGTAACAATTTGTTTATTTTTTATGGCAAATTTAACGAATTACGGTATTTTAGTGTATATTTCCTTTAAGAATTTGTTCGTTTTCCTATCCAAGGTCTTATGTTTTGAGCACTCCATACACCCTTGTAAGGATTTCGAGAAACTTGAAAACCTTCAACATCTTTTAGCAAGAACCTGTCGTTACGAAGTATTTTATCAATTACGTAAGGGCCTTTGTTCTTTGGGATCAACTTCCTAGCAACTCCCGCAGTACTGTCAAAATTTTTCACCATTACGTAGTCGCCTCTTCCTATAATCCTTTGGCTTTTTCTTTGTTTTATCATAATATGTTTCGTTATATGCCTGTGCTCGATTTTGATTATCCCTAGCCCTTTTTCTAATTTCCTCTAAGTTTTCTACCTGAACTGTGTCGTTAATTTCTTCTAATCTCTCCCTAAATTCATCAATAATTTGACCTTTCTGCTCTACACCAAAGAGCATTTTACTAGGAACCTGTTTAATACTTCTGTGTACAGTGTTATTAATCGCATATTCTACTTGTTCGATTACATTATCCCAATGAATACCATTTTCAGGCTCAGTTAACTTTGCTATCATTGGCCCAATTGTCCTGTTTATGCGTTCCACTTGTCCGTTTGCTTGCGGAGAACCTGTTGCAATTTTTAGATGTTTAATGTTTGATTCTGTTAAAAATTGTGCGAATTCGTTTGATGTGAAACAACTACCTCTATCTGAAACTATACATTTTGGTTTGCTATATGCCCTAAAATAATCGGATAAAGCTTTTAGAACTTCTTTGGTACTAGTTGTCTTTGTTGTATATAATCTAACGAACTTCGTGAAACCGTCTACTACTAAAAATATGTGCTTATTCGCTCTTCCTGCCGCTACTGGTCCGTAATGGTCTATGTGCAATAATTCAAATGGTTTATCTCCTTTAGGAATGCTGTGTAGGAAACCTTCTGACTTCCCAGTGTTTGGAGAAAATGCTACACACTTTAGGCAATTCTCAATGTGATCTTTACATTTTTCCTTGATGTTTGTGAACCAATAAGTCCTCGAAATCGCATCTATCATTTTATCTCTACCAATGTGACCAAGTTCATTATGATATTTATGCAAAACGTGATTTTCCATTTCCTCTGGGACAAAGAATAATAAACGATCGTCATTTGTTTTTCTGTACACTACTCCATTTCTCATTTCAAACAGTTTATGCTGATTTTTTTCTAAATCTTCCTTTATTTTCTGTATTTTTAAATCTTTTGATTGGCAGATTAATAAATTGTCTTCAAAACTAGTGGTTTCTATAATTAAAATGTTGCATCTGCTCAGGGCATCTACGTGTTGCATTTTTGTCCCGGATCTATGAATCAGTTCGTAATCATAATTTTGAAGTTCGAGTGCCCATCGGGCGATTCTAGGATTTAGCTCGACTCTGTTTAATGTAAGCGTTAAGGAATTGCAATCAGTTAGTATTTTGAAATGTTGACGTTGCCACTTGATCCATAGTCTATTGTGTTCGTTGAGATGTTTGAATTGTCAGCGTTGCCACCTGGTAAATTTCCAATTAGGCTGGTAGGGCGCAAATCGTGCATGTTGGAACCTGTCTGCTCTTGTTGTAACTGTGTGTGTGTGGCGGCACGCGTCTCTTCTTGCTGTTGTGTGTGTGTGGCGGCGCGCGTCTCTTGCTGTTGTGTGTGTGTGGCGGCGCGCGTCTCCTCTTGCTGTTGTGTGTTTGTGGCGGCGCGCGTCTCTTGCTGTTGTGTATGTGTGCCGGCGCGTGTCTCGTTTTGCTGTTGTGTATGTATGGCGGCGCTAAGAAGCTCTAGCTGTTGTTGTTGCAATGCGCTACGCGTCTCTGCTTGATGCAACGCATTTTCCTGCGTAATAAGCGCTGTTCGTAGCTGTGTGATAATTCCGAGAAGTTCATTTTGTTCTGGAACATTCTCGGAAACGCCTTCCTGTGACGAATTTGTTTCATTTTCAGGATCGATGATGCTTTGCGGTCCGGTGCCGGAAGTACCGGGCTGATCTTCTTCTGGCATATTTCCTCGCTGTACAGGCGGTACTTGCCCTAGGCGAGCCATTAACTCCGATTTAATACCTTGGGTTGGTAAACCCAACGCCGAAAGCCACCTTTTTAATTGGGTGACGGAAAATTTGTTGAGATCGGCCTGATTCATTTCGTAGGTTCGACCACTTCTGAATTTGTGGAAGGCGGCAAAGATTACACACGCGACAGTTTTATTTCTTTCTATACTTCTTCTTTATTTAACTCGCAGAAACATATTGATTCTTAATGTTAATTACCTCAGCTTAACATTATCTTAACATCGGTTTAACATCGGTTTAACATAGGTTATCGTGTAGTGTAAGTATCGATATATGAGTGTGCCCAGAGGGTCAGCCTATTACAATAATGTGTTTCGTTTTCATGCTAGCTCCTAAGTTTGAATTCTTGTATTTTTATATTCAGTTCTGATTTTGTCTCCGACGCTACAGCTCCGCTTGGCTCGGTATAATAAAGCATAAAAAGTAACTCCTAATCTTTCATTGTCACGGCTCCGCCTGACACCTGATTAGTAAAAGCCGCGCGCGTTAATCGCCGGCCAACCCTTTTCATAATTTATATGTCTGCTCCAATGATCAGATCAATACGACCAGGCTTATTAAAATCGGGGTCGGCTAATTTAAAACTCTTCCATTTTTTCTGATCAACATTAATTGTGCTGACTGGAAGCGCTTTTATTAGTTTTAGAAAAATGAGTGCTTCAATTTCCAATTTTTTTTGAGAATTTTTTATTGAAATTATTGCTTTGTGCTTGGAGATGCACGTTTCTGTGGAAGATACTCCACTTATTTCCGTATGTGAATTTGAGAACCGCTATTAATCAAAGCTCCTAATTTTTGAAAACCTCCATTTTCTGACTTCACTTGAATCAAAGCCGTGGCTAACAAGGCTTGCCCTGTTTTTCTACACGTATTCCCTTCTTCTGGATTATTACAAATCGAACAGAGCTGCTCGCTTGTACATTTTTTATTAAAAGGATGCTTCAGACATCTTAGGCAAATCCGATTTTTTTCTTACCCAGTCAGACCGTTCTGCTGGATTCATTATTTTAAATGTATGGCATTGAATTAAATAATGCCCCGGTAGTTTACAATATACACAATTGTCACTTTTTGTGAATGTATGTGTTAATCATTTTCTTTACAGGGTTCACTTCCTGTGAAAATTAAGATATTGAATTGAGCCTTTGCTCTAAAAAGTCCATAACATCAGAGAGTGCCTGTATCTCTTTCTTTGTTTTTTTTTGACATGGCTTTCAAATAAGTTGAGCGACTCTTTATTAAATTTTCGAAGAATTATGTGAGCAAAAATTGCATCCACATCTTCCGATAATTGTGCCTTTAATTTTATGATATATATAGACTCATTAATTGTGTCAATAAATGTTTTTATTTGTTTATTTGACTCCAAATTTAAACTTAGCATATCCATAAGCCTATTCATATGTTCAGAGAAAATGTGTCTTTTATTCTCATACCGCTTGGTTAAAAATTCCCAGGTGGCTTCATAATTTTCGCCAGAGCCAAGCAATAAATGAGTTACCATCGAACTATAAAAAAAAATATGGTTAAATATTTTATTCCAAAGAAATTCTATTTTGTTTTTTCTTGTTTGAAGGAAATCTAGACTATTATCTATTAGTTTTGACGTCTCTTCTAGATATATTCTCAATTGCCCAACATTTCTACAGAATGCCTGCTCTACTTTAGACGCGTTGTCACTCGATATACCCTGCGACATACCCTGTGTCTCCTGAATACCCATTTTCTCAGGATTTGCTTTAGGGACTGGGTTATCTATGGAACTACCATATTTTATTTTATATTATATTATATCATACTGCTTGGTGTTAAAATATTCATGATCGACAATGCGGATCTTAAATAAATTGCTGTGATTAGCAACGAATAATTTTTGTAGTTCTTCTACTTTAAAAAATTCTTTCTTACTTAAAATTGGTTTTATTTCCAACTTTCTGCGTTGGCAGGTTCCTGGTTTTTTCTTCCTTCTCTCTAGTTGACGTCGATGTTCCTTTTTGAGTTGATAGCACTTAGGCACTCTTTTTTTTGTGCACTTTTTAATTTATTATGCTCTTATGGCATTTATTTTGATAACTTTTGATACCGTTCGTATAAACGTTTTTTTCACTTGCTGATGTATGACCTCAAGAACGCCAAACCATAATTTATTATGGTTACAAAGCAGCCTTTAGCTATTTAGACTATAAGGTGCTTGTTTTATTTTTAAAACATAAAAGATTCTTGTGTATCTTTTTGCTTTTTTAATTTTATACTCTGTTCCTAACCTTTGGTAGGGGGAAACAAGAGCTAATTATTTTTGCTACCTTCAGCTGCAAAATTAACTTTGCAACGCTTAAAGGAGCTGGCCTTTCTTTGAGTCCCTTACCGTAGAGGGGGTAACTGCAAAGTCGAAGTTTATATTTTTTCGAAGGCTCGATTGACCAAAATGTAAAGAGGTTGCAAAATAAGCAAACGTCTACATTTGTTGAGTTGATGTTTCAAACTCAATTTTATTTCTCTAAATCCTGCTTAGGTAGCTAATATGAAATTTACATGTTCTAATCTTATCTCTAACTAGACCAACGCAGTGGCCATTTGTTCCCCAAACATGGAACGGATTGTAAGTGCGGGAATTTTCCACTGCACGCATTCCTTATCTACAAGAAAATGCGATACGACCGCTTGCATCGTTGTTTAAGCGATGAACCCACGCAGGAGTTCGTGGTATTTTTAATATATCTCTAACGCTCAAGAGTTGTATATGGCCCTGCTCATGCAGTTTTGTCATCTTTTGGAACTGTGCCGAATGTCGATGCGATCATAAATCGGCTCGATTTGACGTACAGCGACAAACGCCCAATACACGTCATCGAGCAAGAGCTAGGTACCCTCAGACAGGGAAGCCTCACACTGCTTCAATACTATGATGAGGTCGAGAAAAAACTCACCTTGCTTACCAATAAGGCAACAACGGCTCTGTGCGAGTAAGGTCGACGACGATACCATCTTAGAGTACGACTCGGATGCTATCAATTTTGTAGAGAAAATCCCTGCTACCCGTCATCAGATGAAGAGTAGCAGGGATCGACATGAAACTCCGACCATTCAAGGGATTGAACGGCTTCCGCCCGGTGGAGTCCCCATTTGCAATCCATTCGATTCATGGCGTGACTACAATCACCAAAAAATGTTTTGTGTCAATCTTTAACCTTAAAGCCACGTTCTTCATACTACCAGATTTGACTTCCTTTGACGCGATCGTTGGCATCGACCTGTTAAAACAGGCCGGCGCGTCGCTTTGCCTAGCTCCCGGTCAGCTTCAAATGGGGCTCCGAAGTAGAGCACATTGATTTTCACACTTGCCCCGATGTCAATTTACCAACGTAGATTGCTCGGACGCACCACCCTTAATTAAGGGTACTTTTTTAAAAATGCTCGGGAGTAGGAAAAATGCTTTCGCTGATCCTAACGAGGCTCTTCCTTACAATACGTCGGTGGTAGCCACCATCCGGACGATTGACGAGGAGCCCATTTATGCCAAACTGTACCCATATCCCATGGGAGCAGCTGATTTCGTCAACGGCGAGATGGTTAAAAATGGCATTATCCAAAAGTCGAAGTCCCCCTACAACAACCCAATATGGGTCGTAGACAAAAAGGGCACCCGCAAAACGGGCCAGTACTTTTGGTACTGGAATTTCGCTAATTGAATGAAAAGACGGTACCAGACAGATTCCCCATGCCAAATATCTCAATGATATTGGGAAATCTTGGAAGAGCCAAATACTTCACGACACTCGATCTAAAGTCCGGCTATCACCAAATCACGCTCGCTGGACGCGACCGTGAGAAGACGTCATTCACAGTAAACGGGGGGAAGTATGAGTTCAGGAATGCTGCAAGCATCTTCCAAAGAACAATTGACGATATTCTGCGAGAGCAGATCGGCAAGTTCTGCTACGTTTACGTCGATGACGTCATCATCTTTTCGAAAGATGGAAATGCCCACATGATGCAAACATGAGAATATCGGCAGGAAAGTCCCGTTTTTTTAAGAAAAGCGTGAGCTTCCTAGGGTTTATCGTCACCAACAATGGTGCGGCGACTGACCCAGAGAAAGTCAAAGCCATAAAAGAAGTTCCGGAGCCCAAAAATGTATTTGAGGTAGGGTCATTCTTAGGCTTGGCCAGCTACTATCGATGCTTCATCAAAGATTTCGCATTGATAGCGAGGCCCATTTCGGATATACTGAAGGGCGAAAATGGATATCGATAAAGGCATAAGTGACACAGTGGAGTTGATCATGCTGGCCACTGCCAGATATAACAAATCAATCCATTCTGTCATTAACAAGAAACCGGACGGGGCCATGTGAGCAGATCCGGACGATCCGCAGGATGATCCACAGGAAAAAATAAAAAACGCCCAAAATACGACCAGAGATCGAGAACAGATCTGCTGCTTCTCGGCAGAACAGAGTGTTCCAAGGTGGCGATAAAGTCCTAGTAAAGTCAAACAGGTCGACTAGGCCACAAGCTCACTCCCTTATGCGAGGAGAGGACCATCGAGGCGAACTTGGGCACCACAGTCCTAATTAAAGGGAGGGTGGTCCACAAAGACAACCTCAAGTAACCCGAGCAGGTCCCAGTTGCGGATCCCTTGGAGTTTTCTTTATTTTCCAATTCATAGCCACTTGGCATATTTTTTATAACACGTCTTAGTATAGTTCATTTTATATCCTCTATTTACTCTTATTGGTGGTGGACAACTCCATTCAGAATTCGTGTTAATCAATCACACATATTACAGGTCGTTTCCAACGCTTCTACTCTGTCTTCTGGCCATGACATCGGCCCATATTACCGACTACTCCCGAGCAAATTACATTCCCGTCATCGACGGTAGAGTGTTAGTCTGGGAGGAATTCGCTTACGTTAAGTACTCAGTCAATATCTCTGAGTATAGGCGGGTAATGGAGGAAACCGACAGCATGGCCGATATGTTTCCGCAATCCCTCATGAGAAAGCTCCTGAACATCGACATCGCTCATCTCCGTGATATGCTTGACTCGCTGAGCGTCCATCACTGAGTAGCCAGGAGCTTAGACTTTCTGGGAACTGCGTTCTGGGATACGGTGTTAAGGTTAGAGGATAATGTGGTGGCGGAATGCGATAAAGAGAAATACGCACCGTCAAGAACTGCTCCATAACACCAGGGGTCACGTTCTGTCAACTATCCACAAAGGACTCGTGCGCTGGAGAACTCCACGCGGGTGTCCAATTGTCCAACGACCAGCTCCCGCCAAATTGCTGACACAGCGTTTGACCGGAAGCCCTCACATAGCCGGCAAGCTCTTCATGTTGGCGGAGGCCGCTATGAAGCTTCTTTATGTTAGCTCTTAAGTTCAGTTTGATTTCAACCATAATAAAGGTCACTCGCTCATAAAACTGACTCCATCTAAAGCTGCATTTATTGAATTGGTTGTCTAGCCTTAAGGGCAGACGATAACGGGGAGAGTTCTCCCATCATATACTGAACGCATTTAGGGACGGCGCCGCGCAACGCATCGGCCAACGCACCACCTGGAGCAGAAGATCTCCAGCCGAGAAGCCAGAGAAGAAGATCTCCGATACACACAGCCCTAGCAGAGCAACCGACTACATCGGCGCTGACGTCTTCACCCTTCTCTACGGACTGCGGCGAGGGACAACCTATGGAATACCCATAAAATATAATTTGTACATAAAATTCTTGTTCTGTTGGGCACAATTTGCTTGGTTAAAAACTTATGCATCCCATTAAATTAACTGTACCTTGAATTGACTTTACTGCTGTTTCTTTTTCTATATATTTACCATTAAGCAAATTCGTATTCATAATGTTGATAGTTGAGTCGGTATCAATAGTTACTTTGTAAACTTTGTTGTTCAACATTATCCTGTTGATGAAAATTTTCATCAACTTCCATCTCACTTTGTGCAGTACCTTCCCCAGTTCTTTTCTTAGCTGGTTGTTGGGTAGATTGATTATTTTGTTGATTATTGTATTTACATTTTTGCTCATCCTGCCTTCTACCATCTGCAAATTCCTGCCTCAACTGTTGTTGGTATTGAGCATTATTCTGATTATAATTTTGTGGCTGGTTATTTTCATTTTGATAATTCTGATTTGGATAATTCCTTTGACCTTGATTTAATTAATTATAATTTTGATTTTTAAGTTTTTACCATCATTATTGGCACTCTTTTTATTTTTATCATGGGTATCTTTACAAAAGTACAATCCTTCTTCCTGAGCTACTTTAATTAAATTATCTATGGTTGAAATATCATGTGTTGTCAACTGCATATAAAGTCTGTTTGGCAATTTTTGTTGTATAGCCTTTTTAACTGTATTCAATAATGACATTTTATAGGACATTTAATTAATTTCACAAATATCAAGTGATAACTTATCAAAAACAATATTGCTTCTGTATTCAATTTCGTCACAAAACTTACGTAGACCTCCTTGAAAATTCTTGTTGTAGACTTTTCGTATTAGCTCCTCGTATTTTTTCACTTTTGAAAAACTTCACAGATTTCTGTTGAATCGTGTTGAGTCAAAACTTTTTTTTTATTATATTCGTATTACCGGATAATCAAATTGATTATCCTACCGATTGCGCCAATAAAATTTTATTTGAAACGGTAATCAGATCAATAAATTTATAGCTCCTCAACATTGATGAACTCATCCACATTTGATTTGTGAAATAACAGAGTTTATATACAATATACCAAATCTTGGGTTACATAAGTGATTCGAATTTGATATTTCTACATTTAGACCATTGTATTCTACACTAGCAGTGCACTGGTGGGTAACAAATTAACAAAAGATTTTGAAAGATTTAATTGTGTAAATTTTGAAAAAGATCCCTTAATTATTATGCGGTATTCTTGGTTATATAAATTATTTTTCTTTTCATCATTCTTTTTCGTTGTTATTTCCTTGCGAATTTAAATTACCCATCGTTTTTTAAGTATTTTGTTATTAGAAAGAACATCTTCTTTTTGCTTACTACATTTTTAAGTTAATATAATAACATATCCATTCTTACACCCACAACCCTCCATAAGATAATTATAAGCAACACACACTAGTATAAAAATCATATACACACATTAATGTCTAAACACAAAATATTAAAGTCTAAGCACAAATGTAATCAAAGAACGAGAGCCCTTCAATTAACCTTGGTCACAGCGTCTCTTAAGCTTCGCTCTTTGCCCACTCCAAATTCCTATAAAACAGCAAGCTTGTCTCCATGCAGTTGTTCAGTACTGAGTACGTTATCAACCCCGGTAACTCGCTAAGCCATCTTCAACCTCGAAGTCCATTGTCCAATTCGGTGATAATCCAAAGGCTCTAGTTCTTCCATTATTTGGAATAAATAAAAGTTTAATAATTGTGTAAAAAATTCAATCGTGTTTTTTATTATATCAAACCCTCGGTCTGAATTCATAAATGGCGCAGTCGGTAGGATAAAAAGGAAAAGTTGTGTGACTCGTTCAAAAATCAATCTAGTGACAAAAGATCCTTGTACGACCAAGCGTATCTTTTAGTGATTAAACCACGCGAATCGGCGCTAAGTAAACGTAAATCGTAATACAACGAACCCTTTTTATCCGCAAAAGAACTACGTATAGCCAACCTACGGCATACGATTAACAAAAGTGTAAAAACATAAAAACTCTAAACTAACCATGGCAACCGACAAATCCAACTATTATCAGAATCTCACTTGAATCAAGCCTTAAGTCAAATTAGGCAAATACCTTCATTCAGTGGTGACACCCAAGAACTCAGTGCCTTTATACGAAGGATCGAGTTCATACTCCAACTGTACCCAACAACGGACCCCAGACAAAAACATGTATTCTTCAGCGCAATTGAGATGCAACTCGCAGGAGATGCCCAACAAGTATCACAATTATCCGGAGCAATAACTTGGCCAACTCTAATGAAGGCACTCATCAGTGAATACAAAACGCAAATACCATGTGAAGAATTACTCCGTCGCCTCTACAATACACCCTTCAACGGAAGTATCCGTAAGTTCGTCGAAGAATTAGAAACTAAATCATTCACAATTTCAAATAAGCTTATGCTAGAATATTAACAACACCTTATTGTACACAAATGCATTAAACAACGCAGTTGAATATGAGAAAATTGCCAAAAAAAATTATCAAAATTTCGCGAATAATGCTATCCACAATACAAATAAATCAAATTTCAACAATAATCCAAAACCTACTGTATCAAACCAGCAGGTTATGCATGAATTTCAGCAAAAGCTAAATCAGGGTAGAGCGCAGAACCCTTTTAATTACCAACAACAAAATAGTAATGCACCAAACGCTACCGACAAACGACAGAGAGAAAGTGCTAGTGACCAATACAAAATGGACAAAAGCGAAAATTTTCTTCAACCAGCCTCGGAATCATAAAGCGATCCAGAGGAAGAAGTAATCCATTCTTAAAAATTAAATTAAATAATATCACCCTGAAATGCCTAGTAGACACTGGCTCGTCTATTAATATCATGAAACAAAACTTCTTTAATATCCCAATCAAATTCTCTAAAATGAAAGTCCATACTATAAATGGAACTATAGTATTGAACCAAAGTGTTCCATTGCATTCAAGCAAACTTTGTCCGACTAAACAAACATTTTTTATTCAAAATTACTCAGAAAAATATGATTTACTATTAGGTAGAAACTATTTAGAATCAACCAACACTCAAATTAACTATTCAACACAAACAGTGAATATAAATGGCTACTCATTTAAAATGTGGTACGACCACATTCAAACAAATGAACCCAAGGTTACCAATGAGTACCGTGAGTCATCTAATATAGAGGAAACCACTCTACATAACCCCAAAAAGGAAAAAATTCTCCGTAAAATTAATCGAAAATCCCACTTAAAACCAGATGAGCCAAAGCCATCTAATACGGAAGAATCAAAGACTACCAATGCGTGTCTCAAATCTTCTGAAGAAACCCCTCTTTTTACCCTTTACATAGAAGAAGCCCTTCTAGTAACGTCCTCTAACTACGCCTTAAACGACGAGTTAAAAGAATCTAACGTATTCAGATTATAACATCTAACTACGGAAGAAAGAGAACAACTTTCACACGTTTTGCTCGAATACAGTGAATATCAATTCAGTACAAAATTTGACCTTCACAAGAACGATTAAACACTCTATTCATACAAAACACGAAGACCCTATCTATAAAATACCATATAAAGACCCCCAGGCATTTGACCAAGAAGTTAACAAACAAATCAATGAAATGATAGAACAAAAAATAATTAGGAAATCTAAATCCCCCTATTGTGCTTCTGGCAAACCAAAATTTCGATTAGTATCGTAACCTCAATGAAATAACAATACTTCACAATTATTGATCTAGCTAAAGGTTTCCATCAAACTTAAATGGACCAACAGTCAATACCTAAAACCGCATTCTCAACAAAACATGGACACTACGAATATACTCGTATGACCTTCGGTTTAAAAAATGCAATAGCAACCTTTCAATGTTGCATGAACAACCTTCTAGAAGATTTAATCTATAAGGATTGTTTAGTCTACCTAGATGATATTATCATTTACTCCACTTCACTGGAGGAACACATCATATCATAATATATTTTATCCACAAAGCACCCTCCTGCCTTCCAACCACCCTCCCATCCCTCTCATCGATTACCCACCCATTTCGTTATTCTACTCCTTTCACTCTGCTCGTGCTTCGAACAACTAGAGATGGCCAGCACTACGATAAATTCACGCTGAACTTGCTGTTATCGCTAACTTTTATGGTTAATGAAAATGCATTCACTCGAAATTGTAACTAAAATTAATAGTTTGTCGTCAGATAGCAATGCACATTCACTTCACCGAAAGTGCCCGACCCTAGCCGTCGACCATGAACTCAGCCGAAGACCGAAGGATCCCCATAACTAAACTATGCCTAATCCAAAATTATTTCGTATTCGGTATGCTCCTTACTAAAAAAAACTAAACGTTTTTTAGAATTGTGTAACCTTACAGAGCAATAGTCAAGAAAAATAATCCATGTAAAAATCGATCCTTATTATTTCACTTATATTTTTATTTTGACATTTATCTGCTATGTCCACCAGAACCCTAGTAGCTAAGTATGAGGAGGATAATGTGGTGTCGGAATGCGACGGAAAAATACGCACCGTCAAGAACTGCTCCATAACACCAGGGTTCACGTTCTGTCAACTATCCACAAAGGGCTCGTGCCCGAGAGCTCCACGCGGGAGTCGTGGCACAGCAGAGTGATCTGCATCCGATCACCTACGTGGATGAAGGAATTATTGTCATCAACGACAGATCAGCACTCGTGCGTATGGATAACGGAACAACTATCCACCTTGTGGGCACACACCTCGTAACATTCAAGGAGAGTGCCATGCTCAACGAGACTACGTTCGTCAACCATGACGTAGTCCAGAAGAGGGCACCTGGAGTGGCTAACTTACCCGTCCTGAATATTACCATGAAACACGAAGTCCTGAGTCTCCCATATCTTCACCGCTTGAGTGAACTCAATCTGGAGCAAAAAAAAAAAGTTGGAGGAGGACGTCGATGACTACCGAATAAGCCAGATGGCGCTAATTGCAGGAACAATTTGCTGTGCCCTTATCTGCATCGGAGTATCCTGCCAGCGAGCCACAAGGGTCAAAAGATCCGCGGTCCAATTAAAGGAGGTATTAGCCCAAATAGGGTCGGCCGAGGGCGGTTGTCTAGCCTTAAGGGCAGACGATAACGGAGAGAGTTCTCCCATCATATACTGAACGCATTCAGGGACGGCGCCGAGCAACGCATCGGCCAACGCACCACCTGGAGCAGAAGATCTCCACCACCCATTCTTAGCCGAGAGGCCGGCTTCGTCGACACTTGCGTCATCCCCGGAGAAGAAGATCCCGATACACATGATTTGGATAATTCCGTTGACCTTGATATAATTAATTATAATTTTGATTTTCATGTTTTTTACCATCGTTATTGGCACTCTTTTTATTTTTATCATGGGTATCTTTATAATAGTACAATCCTTCTTCCTGAGCTACTTTAATTAAATTATCTATGATTGAAATATCATGTGTTGTCAACTGCATATAAAGTCTGTTTGGCAATTTTTGTTGTATAGCCTTTTTAACTGTATTCAATAATGACATTTTATAGGACATTTAAATAATTTCACAAATATCAAGTGATAACTTATCAAAAACAATATTGCTTCTGTATTAAATATCGTCACAAAACTTACGAGACCTCCTTGAAAATTCGTGTTGTAGACTTTTCGTATTAGCTCCTCGTATTTTTTCACTTTTGAAAAATTTCACAGATTTTTGTTGAATCGTGTTGAGTCAAAACTTTTTTTTTATTTTATTCCGCAATAGATTCGTATTACCGGATAATCAAATTGATTATCCTAACGATTGCGCCAATAAAATTTTATTTGAAACGGTAATCAGATCAATAAATTTATAGCTCCTCAACATGGATGAACTCATCCACATTATAGTCTTTTGGTTAACAACAAACAAATTAACAAAAGATCTAACTAACAGATTTAACTTTGTAAATTTTTCTTTTTCGTTGTTGTTTCCCTGCAAATTAATTACCCAGCATTTTGTTTTATATTTTGTTATTAGAAAGGACATCTACTTTTTGCTTACTAAATTTTTAAATTAATATTGACACATGTGTATCTACGTATGTGGAGAAGCGTCTTACAGAATTCTAGTTTAAATGTTGTGGCTTAAGGTTTTGTCCTTGATAAATTATTAAACTAGGTACTACACAAACTCAATACGATTTTATTCCCTATTCGTGTTTTTTTTGGTGGTTTCAGTCAAATACAAAATGGTACCATTTTTATCGGCTATATGTGCGCTACTATGTCTGGCGAGAAAATTATTTAAGTTATGCAAAAGATAAGGAAATTTATAATATTTGATATTTGAAAATCGTTCTAAATGAGCTTTCTTTACTGCGTTAAAAGCTTATGAGTAAATTCCACTAAATGAATGGTTTGGTCATACTTGGGAACACAAGGTTTACTTATCCATGCAATAAGTTCGAACTTTTTCGGCCAGAATTGTAGATTTTTAAAGTCTTAATTTAATATTGAGAAAAATTTAATATTTTTCTAGGACCTATAAATCAACGAGACAATATTATTCGAAATAAAATTACTGATCATTTATTAGGGCTGCAATTCTAATTGCATTCGGGTTGAGCTTTTGTGTCCATAGGTACTTTTTGAGCTTAATTGAAAGAAAAAACTAATTAACAAAGTGGCGTTTTTTCTTAAGAATTAAAACCACAATTATGGTTGATGCTATTATGTAAAGAGTAACACTTATAGCTTATCATATCACTAAAAATAACAAATCGTAGTACATTTTTGGTATGCTTCATCTTTCGAGATATTTGTTGATTCGGGTTTGTTTCGATTTTCACGTCAGTGCAGAAAAGGTCTCACTTAAAAATAGTTTTGTGATTAATCAGAGAAAAAATAAATTTAAATAAACGAAAATATCAAGATGAAGCGAAATGTTCGTCCATCCGCGGCAAATAGCAAGCCATTTGTGTCTGGAAGCATTTACGTAAGAATCATTTTTTTCCCTGTGACGTTACGAAGAGGTGTATTCCAAGTAAAAAATACATCACAAAAACAACCAACCATTGATGGAATCATCCACATTTGATTTGTGAAATAACAGTTTTCGTTTTTATTTCTATAGCTTGCAGAGCACAAAATGATTTGTGAATCCTTTTGCAATAGCCATTAAAGCAGGTTAATCGAAAGTGCAGACCGTTGTCCGAGTTCCACTAGCATGCACAGCTCACGGTCCACAGCACCCTCCTGCCCTCCAACCACCCTCCAACCACCCTCCCATCCCCCCTCATCCATTTCCCACCCATTTAGTCATTCCACTCCTTCCACTCTGCTCGTGCTTCGAACAACTGGAGATGGCCAGCACTGCGATAAATTCACGCTGGACTTGCGGTTATCGCTAACTTTTATGGCTACTGAAAATGCATTCACTCGAAATTGTAACTAAAATTAATAGTTTTGCGTCAGATAGCAATGCCCATTCACTTCACCGAAAGTCGACCATGAACTCAGCCGAAGACCGAAGGATCCCCATAACTAAACTATGCCTAATCCTCTTTTGCAAATGCAGAATCCCAATGCCACCGTCAAGCCTTTGATCCAACAGCCGTTGAAGGATGCCAATGTCCAGGAACAGCAGGCTCCAAAACCGGCTCTTCAGTCGCCACCGTCTTCTGTCCCCGCTCAAGTGGCGGCCTTGCCCTTCCAGCAGAACAATCCGGATGAGGCCGTCGTCGCCGCCAAGCAGCTGCCCTTGCCAATCGTCGTTAAGGAGGATCCGATTTTTATCGACGAGACAGGGCCCATCGACATCAAAGATGAAAATACGTGTACCAGTGCTAGCGGCATCGGGGGCAAGATCCCCTTTAACAAGATCTTCCAAAAGCGCAAGAAGTCGTCTGGTAAGCGTGGAAACCCTTGGTCGCTCAGATTTCCCACATTTTCACACACACACGATCTTAAGAAGGGTGGTGGGAGAGAACCGTACTACCATTGTTGTAGGCAGGCCAGAAATGACCTATCAACTTCAAATTAATGAAAGTCAATAAGACGGCCACAAATACACGTGTAGTTACGAAAAATATTGATAAAAGCATAATTATCCTCTATATTTATTCGATCCTAGAACGCACTCGGGACAAGAAGCTGCGTCAGAACCGCCAACTGCGCAAGTCCATGCTACCCAAGAACGCTCTGATGGCCCTCAACGAGGTGAAGGGTGTTACCATCAGCGATTTCACCATCCATAGCAATCCCGACGGCGGGTTTACGGCCGTTGTCACTGTGAAATCTAATCAGTACGAGGGCAAGGGTCTCTCAAAGATGACGGCCAAGAACGCGGCCTGCGAGAAGGCTTGGCGCGACTTCATAATTGCAAGGATGGCCCCCAAGCCGGCCCGTATTCAGCACAGTGAATGCGGTGGGGAGCCAATGGATACAAACGAGGATGAGGCCAATACACCGGAGGATGATCTGCCTATGTTGAATCTGGCCTCGTTTGCCATCTACAAGCTGTTTGCAGAGTGGGAGCGCGAGGGCTATGTCGTGCCCGAGATGCACCCTTCGGCCAATGCTGCTCAACAAGCCGGAGGGGATGCTGGAACTCCCGTTCCCGCGGCGCCGAAGGAGCCAAGGAATGATCATAGTTCAAAAGTTTTGGGTTAAATATTTCCAATCTTGTATTCAATGAACCGAGTCAATCCAAATTGATAAATTAACTTTTCTATTTCGCTTTTAAATCTGCCATTAAGAGTGTTTACTTCGCTTATGCATTTATTTATTATGTGTATCATGTCATTTGGTTCATGAGTCTCATCATTATCAAGTGTTCCAAATAAATATCTATAAACTGAGCCTGCTATGTTAAACAATCCTCACTTCTGTCTATGTATTATCCTTATATCGTTTATCTCTCTGTTTAATTTTCTTATCAAATAATTTATATGCGGTGTATGGTAGAATAATATTTTTGCTCAGTGTAAATATCGGTCAAATTGACCACAAAAGAATGATGCTCGAATTTTTCAATCTTCTGTACGCTTTTGCCCGTGAACATTAGATATCCGTTCTCCTGTTCAATGGGTGATATTCTCAAATCCTGGGCCTGTACGACACCACAAATCATCATCAACATCATTACTGTTCCGATGACTCCTGTAAATGTTTGCTTTTGTTAATTTTCTTCTTTTTCCTTCCTGATGATTTATACAAAGTTATTCTTCTCTCATCTCCTACACCATGGTGATTTTCACTGATTCTACTGCCTTAGTTTTCTTAAATGGGTTTTCTAATTTTCGTTTTATAATTGGTCTTTTCTGATACCTTGTATCCACTTCATAGTCATTTATTCCTTTATTAAACTTTTCAATTCATGCTTTGCTACGTTGCAAATCTCGCATTCGTTTATTATGTTTTGAATAAGCTTTACAGCATCTGGATAGTAATGAGTTTCTTTAAACAATTTATACATTTTTTCAATGCCTGGGTGAAAAAGTTTTTTGTGTTCATACAAAATCTATTCTTTAAAAGCTGCATAAGTCTCGATATCCTTCAACATTTGTATGGTTTTTACCACTGTTGTAGTTTTATGTTTATTATTTCTCTATGTGCCTCCTGAAAAACCAAGAAATCTGCCTCGTTTTCTATGTATATTGTAATTTGCTTATCCAAAAATATTCTTTTAAAATGCTTTTTGTATAGACAAATTGTTGTATTTAATTCTATATATTATAACCTGTCGTCTTGCCAAGTTTAATGGTTTTTTTGAAATTTTAATAAGTCCTTGAGAATCTTCTTTGCTGCTGTGCTGTGTACACATAGTTTCATCTTCCTGGTGCTTGCACTCTTTCTCAATCTTTATTCTAGACAGTGCATCTGGCACGTTATTTTCCTGCCTGGTATGTAATTAATTTGATAGTTATATTCATTTAGCTTTATTTTCCATCGTATAAGTTTACTATTTGGTTCTCTTAAATTGTGTAACCACGAAAGTGGTCTGTGAACAATGTTTATTTCAAATTTGCGACCGAATAAATAAGTCCCAAAATATTTCGTTGCCCACACTATTGCAAGCAATTCTTTTTCAATGGGTGAATAATTTATTTCATGATTTTTAAGAGTTCGACTGGCATAACTATTTGCCTTTTTGACTTGGGATAATACAGCACCAAGCGCCAAGCGCAAGTTGCTAGCGTCTGTTGTTAATGTAAACATTGGTTTAAAGTCTGGATAAGCCAGTATTGGATCGCTGTTTAAAAGCATTTTCATGTGTTCAAAAGCCTGAATATATTCTGGATCGCTTTTGTTTATTTTTTGATCTTTCCGTAAATATTTGGTCAAATGTTTTGCTACTTTAGCAAAAGCTGGGATGCACATTCGATAAATTCCACACAGACTAAGAAAAGATTTAATTTCCCTTTCATTTCCGGGTACTGGATAATCTTAAATTTCCTGAATCTTATCTGGATTGGGTTGGATACCATTTTCAAAGATTTTGTGACCCGAAAATTTCGATTCTCTGAAGCTGAAGCATAAGATATGCTTGTCTCAATTTTTCAAAAACTTTTTTTATCGAACTTAGGTGTTCTTCAAGTGAGACTGAATAGATTATTATGTCGTCCAAATAAACAAGACAATGCTTGTTGATTAATTCTTCCAACAAATTATTCATGCAACGTTAAAATGTTGCTAGGGCGTTTTTAAGCCCGAAAGGCATTCTGGTAAATTCGAAGTGCCCATGTTTGGTTGAGAAAGCTGTTTTTGCATTTGGAGCGGGTCCATTTTTATTTGATGGAAGCCCTTTGCTAATTAAATTGTGGTAAAATATTGGCATCTGCCCAACTTATCTAGTATTTCATCCATATTAGGTATCGGAAATTTGTCATCATTGTGACTATAGTCTATAGGTATTCTAAACTTTTTCTCACCTGATGCGTCCCTTTTCTTTGCAACCACAATTATGGGTGAACATTTGCATTTGTTTTATTTTACTTTTTCCTCGTGTATTTGAGCATACTTATAAGGTCGTTTCTAAATTGGTTCTGCATGTTTTGTGTTAATTTTATGAGTAATCGTACTTGTGAAAGTCAAATTGTCCCCTTCTTGGTATTTGATATCCTCAAATTGTTTAAAAACTATTAATAATTCACTGTTTTCTTCTTCGTTTAAATGATTAATTCTGTATTTTCCAGAATCTCCATCAAAGTTAGTTTCTAGTGCAAAATTAAATTCATCAACTGTTACTTCAGGCAATGGTAGATCCTCCTCACATGTAATTTCAATCTTTTCTAAATTCTCGACTTAATCGTCATAAGCAAAAGGAAACACCTTATCCTGCAACATTAGTGTGTTACTTTCATAATCAATTTTTGCCTTTGCTCATATTGTAACATTCATAGTTGATTGAGTGGTGAGATATTCGCTAAATTGTTGACCATTGGGACCCTGGTTGCAGCTATCTTACAATCGGCATTGGGGTTCGTTGGCCAAATAATAAAGCCCTCACTCGATCAGAAAGCCACATTGAATTTAATTTATAGTCCCGTGCCTATTACGTAGATGAACAAGATGTATAATTAATGCATAACAATCGACGTTTACCCTCCGCGGAGATTCGACGTGCTCTTCGCATCGCAACTCAAGTGACTGCATCAACCAAAATCTTCTTATCAAAAAACAAACAAGAATCCAAACAAATCTTCAGAAGAAACCAAAAACAAAACAAAACCAAAAGATGTCTGAATAATAAAAAATGTACAAGCGAGCAGCTCTGTTCGATTTGTCGAAAACCTCACCACACGTTACTTCACTTTACAGGTAATAATCCAGAAGAAGTGAATACGTGTAGAACAACAGGGCAAGCCTTGTTAGCCACGGCTTTGATTCAAGTTAAGTCAGGAAATGGAGGTTTTCAAAAATTAAGAGCTTTGATTGATAGCGGTTCTCAAAGCACAATCATTTTCAAAGAGTCTGCACAGATTCTAAAATTGAAAAAATTTCCTTCACATACGGAAATAAGTGGAGTATCTTCCACAAAAACGTGCATCTCCAAGCACAAAGCAATAATTTCAATAAAAAATTCTCAAAAAAATTTGAAAATTGAAGCACTCATTTATCCAAAATTAAATTAGCCGACCCCGATCATTGGATCAGACGTATATACTCACATTCTGCAGAATGGAGTTATAAAAATAGACGGTCTACTTGGTCAAAAAACTGAATTCGGGTGGATAGTTTCTGGATGTAAAAAATCCAAAGGAAAGGAAGCTATTGTAGCTGCAACGATAGAATTAAAAGATTTAGATCGCTATTGGGAAATTTAAAATAATTGTTTTGAGGAAAACGACAAAAATGACATCGAATCGGAATTATGCGAAGATAATTTCATTAAAACCACAACAAAAGACGCAGATGGGCGATACGTTGGGTCTATCCCATTTAAACAAGATGTCACCTTAGGAGATTCAAAGAAGCAAGCAATGGCTCGTTTTATAAATTTTGAGAAGAAATTAAAATATAATAAAAAACTTAACGCTGATTATTCTAAATTTATGAAAGACATTATTGTTAAGTGGAGGAAATGGGAGTTTGTTGTTTCTGCGGACATTGGAAAAATGTACCGTCAGATTAAAATAAATGAAAATGACCAAAAATATCAATATATTTTATGGAGAAATTCTCCAGGAGAAAAAATTAAAAATTATAAACTAACAACAGTGACTTATGGTACGGCATCTGCACCATACTTAGCTACTAGGGCTCTGGTGAACATAGCAGATAAATGTCAAAATAAAAATATAAGTGAAATAATAAGGAACGATTTTTACATGGACGACCTAATGACTGGAGCCGATTCTATAGAAGACGCCAAAAATGTTGTCCAACTAATTTTAAACGAATTACAAAAAGTAGGACAAAATTTAAGAAAATGGATACCTAATAATTTAGAAATAATATCAACAGTAGAGGATACTGGGGATAACAAGGTTCTTAGTATCATTGAAAATGAGAGTGTTAAAACTCTTGGACTTCAATGGGAACCACAAAAGGATTTATATAAGTTTAAAGTAAGTTGCGGGTCATCCAAATTGAGAATTAAAATGATGGTACTATCGATATTATCTAAGATATATGATCCCTTAGGATGGTTGGCTCCCGAGACTATTTTAGGAAAGCTTTTCATTCAAAAACTTTGGATAAGCAAAAGTGAATGGGATCAGGAATTAGCAGCAGAAGATTTGAAATACTGGAAAGCATATAAAGAAAATTTATTATATTTAGAAAATATTCGAATCCAAAGATGGATTAATTCTAGAAATGGCATAAGTATTCAGCTACATGGATTTGCTGATGCCTCAGAAAAAGCATATGCTGCAGTAGTGTATGCTAAAGTAGGAGATGCTGCAACTATAATAGCTAGCAAGAGTGAAGTAAATCCTATAAAAAATAGAAAAACTATCCCTAAGCTAGAACTGTGTGCCGCTCATTTGTTAACCCTACTGATCCAAAGAATAAAGGATTCATTAACCAGTAAGGTAGATAAGGTAGAAAGTGATTCCACTATCACTTTAGCATGGATCAAGAGTGGCAAAAGTAAGGTTAAATTTATCAGACGAAGAACAGATGACATTCGAAAACTAGCCAACACTGAATGGAATCATGTAAGGTCTGAAGAAAATCCAGCTGATTTAGCATCTAGGGGAATTGATTCAAAACAATTGACACACTGTGATCTTTGGTGGAAAGGTCCAAAATGGTTAGCTGATGCAAAAGAGCATTGGCCTCGGCAGCTCTTGAAAGAGGAAACGACAATTATAAATACAATATTAAAACCGATGATCCTATTTGCAATTTGTTGGAGAGGTATTCCTGCTTTCAAAAACGAATACGTATTATAGCCTACACAATCAGATTTATTAAAATAAGAACACAAAATGAATCGTATCCTTCCCACCTTCAGGTAAAAGAATTAAAGTTAGCTGAAAAAATAGTCATAAAAAAGCAACAAAAACTAAAATGTGTCCCTTGCAAGGAATAAAATCTGTTGAAAAGAATGTGGCTGACCCTGAGTCGAAAAGACGAACTAGAGCAACACCGGGAATGTCCAAAATCGGAATTATCTTGGCAATGTTGTTGTTTGTATTGAGCTGTCAATTTTCTAGCGCGTTACCTAAAAATATAACACCAAGATATTCCAAAGACAGGATAAATAAGACTTCAGCCATATATTTAGATCCTATAGGAGATGTGGAGATTGTGAGTACCTCTTGGGATTTGGTGATCTTTTATAAAATGGATCCATATTTTTAAATGATTACAAAAGGAAAGGCTACATAGCTTTGAAGAGCAATGTAGTTTGGTTTTAGATAATGTGCAAGGTCAGTTAGTGGAACTTGAAGAAAACAATAAATTGTTTATGATGCAGTCTAGATCCAAAAGCAAACGTGCTCGGTTAGAATTTATGGGTTCATTGTACCATATTTTATTTGGCATAATGGATGAAGATGACAGAGAACAATTAGAAGAAAACATGAAACATGAAGAATTTATTAGATAACCAGAACAACCTTGATAAACTAATTCAAAAACAAACATCAGTGGTTGATTCAACTACTAATTTATTGAAAGGGACAACCGAAGATTTTAACACAAATTTTAGGAGTATGCAAATAAGTAATTTAAACATGACGGAAGTTCTTAAAGATAATTATTACGTTTATAAGGAATCGATAAAATTCTTTATGATTACGAAAGAGCTGCACTCCTTGATCGAAGAAAGCGAAAAAATTCAAGCAGGAATTATAAGCCTATTGATTGATATTAATCACGGTAGGTTAAATACAAATATTCTCAGGCCAAATCAGCTTAAAAATGAAATAGTAAAAATTCAGCAAGGTCTCTCGGAGAATTTAGTAATTCCAGGAAAACAATCAGGTACGGAACTTAAGGAGGTGTATAAATTATGTTTTAGGTGTTTCCCTCGGTTGTCCCACGCCGCAGTCCAACGGGAAGGGGTGATGACGGAGCGGATGAGGATGAGCGGATAACTTCTCTGCTCGTGGTGCGCAACGTTTTGTTGCGCAGCTTGGTATAAGTTTAGTATATGTTGGGAGAACCTTCTCCGTTATTGACTGCCCTTAAGGCTAGCCAACCAGTATAAAAAATGCAGCTTTCGCTGGAGTAGAATTCTTGAGCGAGTGCTCTTTATTATAATTGAAATCAAACTGAACTTATTCTATTTTACAAAAGCTGATCGCGGCCGGCAAGCAGAAACAGCAGAAACAGCAGAAACAGCAGAAACAGCAGAAACAGCAGAAACAGCAGAAACAGCAGAAACAGCATATTTACCCATACTGGGAAGACCAATGGGAACCAGACACGTCGACGACCTGTTGTATTTCCCTTGCATCTCGTCTCCTCCTCAGTACCAAGATGAGCAGGATGGAGCAGCTAATGAAGACGCTGATTCCCACGCCGACCGCAAACCAAATGTCAGTAGTTCCGCCGATTTCACTTCCTCCTTAAGGCCTTGGATAACCTCCAAGTTTTCGTTGTTAATCCTTTGGAGAAGTGGTATGCTCAGCTTGGGATCGTGGCCGATGATATTAGGCAACGGGGATGCAGCCATACCCGGTGTTTTCTTTATGGCTTCACGTTGGTTGACGTATTTGGTGCCGTTGATGAAAGCCACTCGCTCGAACATAATTAGATGTGAGCCGTTGGTTTCTAATTCGGGGCCATCGACAGTGCTGACCTTAGCTTGGCACTCGTTGATTATTATTACGCCGTCGTCTACCAGTGTGATGGGGCTTAAATGGCTGGGCTGCGTTTTGCATAGTGCAGTGCTCCCCGCATGCAGGCCTCGAGCGCAGGTATCGTGGGTAGCCAGCTTACAGTACGATGCGTAAGTTGTTAATACGCAATCGGTGACTGCCAGGACGTTGTTGTTGCACTCCGCTTCTATGTTGTCCGTTAGTTGCAGAATGATGTGTTGGTGGGATACAGGGAAAATGGTGACCTTTTTGCACGTGGCTTTAATGTTAGGGTATGAAATTATCACTTGGATAATACTATCGGACTGAAGGACTTTAATGTTAGATGCCTCTATTAGGCTTATTACGAGGACATCTGTGGGGTGATCAATTATTACAGACTTCAAATCATTATGGTTAAGAATGGCCGGGTTTATAATATTGGCTTTAGCCAGTGTGACGGTAAGCATAAGATTTTGGACTTCGGTAATTAATATTCTGTTCCTTGCCAAAAGTACCTCGTATAAGTGAGGAGTGTTAACCATATTATCTTGTTTCGCTAAAATTATTTTATTGACTGCTTCTGTTAATTCGTTAATTTTTTGCTGGGTCTGTGTATTTATGACCACCTGTCTATTATTTGACTCTATTAGTCTAGATTCGGACATTTTTAACATTTCAAGATCGCCGGCATCTGGGGTGCCCGCTATTACTTTCAGTGCTGTGCCTAGGAAGTTTAGACTTCTGGCAATCCTATGATGCACTTTCAATACGGACAATAAACTTCTAAGATGTTCGGTATCAGCATCTAACAATTTTCGCATATGCGACTCTGGAAAAAGCTCGGACAACCTACTAGTCCCTTCTATGATAGTTTCGAACTCGGACAAGTTACTATAGTGCCTAAGCCAGTTTCTCTGTTCCCACACCAGTGCAACACCATCTGTTATGGGGATATAGTGCGTGCGAGTAATTCGTAACTCTAGCGTTAACTATAGCTAACGTAACTAATATAATTCCGGCAATCCTGTAATAAAGCGGAAGATTAAATCAAATGCGCATCTTATAAGGATATGCTAAAAATAAAAGTGCATGAAAGGTATAAAAATTGTGGGAGATGTAGATTTGAGAGGGATTTTTATCTAACGTTGTCCTTATGGACCACCCTCCCTCTAATAAGGACAGACGTTCCCATGTCTGCTTCTACACGTTCTTCTGTGTAGAGTGCGGTTAGCTTATTCCCTAACCTTTTGTTGTTTTTAAGGTAGACCTTTTCACCTACCTCAAAAATTCGGTTTTGCCTAGTAGGGTTACACCTATCTAGGTTAGCCTGCTGCGCTTTTGTGATACTGGTATATATTGCCAGTCTCTGAGCGTCGTTGGCAGAATGTAACGCATATTTGGGTTGTAAGTTTGTGACTGAGTGTAACGTTTTGTTATACTCTACCGTGGCTCTCATGATGAGTTCGACGGTGTCGTTAACTTTTTTTGTCAATTTTAATGCGTGTAACTGCTGTGTAAAGGGGGTGCATTAACGATGTCAATGTCATACTGATTTTTCGATAGCGAAATTATGGTCTCCGTATTAAAGGATGCCTCGTTATCGCAGTATATTGATTTGGTGTTTGGAAACAAATTTACCAATTGTAGTATGGGGCTGCGTACGTCAATAATGGCCCTAGAGGTTAATGGCTGTACTACGGCGAACTTAGAGAACTTATCCACACAGGTTAAGAATAACATTTTATCCGTGGAGTAGATGTCCATATGCAGCATTTCGCCCGCATATGAGGGAATTGGGGTGACACCCAGTTCTTGCTTCTTGGGGTGCCTGTTGTACATAGCCTTCGTGCATGTCTTGCAGTTTATAACCACCTCGCTGGCGAGTTTTGCCACAGATTTTTGTTGAATCGTGTTGTTGAGTCAAAACTTATTTTTATTTTATTGCGCAATAGATTCGTATTACCGGATAATCAAATTGATTATCCTACCGATTGCGCCAATAAAATTTTATTTGAAACGGTAATCAGATCAATAAATTTATAGCATTGATGAACTCATCCACATTTGATTTGTGAAATAACAGAGTTTATATACAATGAACAAAATCTTGGGTTACCTAAGTGATTTGAATTTGATATTTCTACATTTAGACCATTGTATTCTACACTGTATTCTACCAGTGCACTTATGGTTATGATGATTAAAAGATTAGATATAGTGTTTCGGTTAACAACAGACAAATTAACAAAAGATCTAACTAACAGATTTAACTTTGTAAATTTTTCTTTTTCGCTGTTGTTTCCCTGCAAATTTAAATTACCCAGAATTTCGTTTGATGTTTTGTTATTAGAAAGGGGGTTTTTTCTTAAGAATGAAAACAACAATTATGGTTGATGCTATTATGTAAAGAGTAACACTTATAGCTTATCATATCACTAAAAATAACAAATCGTAGTACATTTTTGGTATGCTTCATCTTTCGGGATATTTGTTTATTCGGGCTTGTTTCGATTTTTACGTCAGTGCAGAAAAGGTCTCAATTGTGAATAGTTTTATGATTAATCAGAGAAAAAATAAATTCCAAAAAACGAAAATTTCAAGATGAAGCGAAATGTTCGTCCATCCGCGGCAAATAGCAAGCCATTTGTTTCTGGAAGCATTTACGTAAGAATCATTTATTCCCTGTGACGTTACGAAGAGGTGTATTCCAAGTAAAAAATACATCACAAACACAACCAACCATTGATGGAATCATCCACAAAATGAACTGTGAAACCTTTTGCAATAGCCACTAAAAGCGGGTTAATCGAAAGTGCTGACCGTTGTCCGAATTCCACTAGCATGCACAACTCACGGTCCACAGCACCCTCCTGCCTTCCAGCCACCCTCCCATCCCCCCTCATCCATTTCCCACCCATTTGGTCATTCCACTCCTTCCACTCTGCTCGAGCTTCGAACAACTGGAGATGGCCAACTAACTTTTATGGCTACTGAAAATGCATTCACTCGAAATTGTAACTAAAATTAATAGTTTTGCGTCAGATAGCAATGCCCATTCACTTCACCGAAAGTCGACCATGAACTCAGCCGAAGACCGAAGGATCCCCATAACTAAGCTATGCCTAATCCTCTTTTGCAAATGCAGAATCCCAATGCCACCGTCAAGCCTTTGATCCAACAGCCGTTGAAGGATGCCAATGTCCAGGAACAGCAGGCTCCAAAACCGGCTCTTCAGTCGCCACCGTCTTCTGTCCCCGCTCAAGTGGCGGCCTTGCCCTTCCAGCAGAACAATCCGGATGAGGCCGTCCTCGCCGCCAAGCAGCTGCCCTTGCCAATCGTCGTTAAGGAGGATCCGATTTTTATCGACGAGACAGGGCCCATCGACATCAAAGATGAAAATACGTGTACCAGTGCTAGCGGCATCGGGGGCAAGATCCCCTTTAACAAGATCTTCCAAAAGCGCAAGAAGTCGTCTGGTAAGCGTGGAAACCTTTGGTCGCTCAGATTTCCCACATTTTCACACACACACGATCTTAAGAAGGGTGGTGGGAGAGAACCGTACTACCAGTTGTTGTAGGCAGGCCAGAAATGACCTATCAACTTCAAATTAATGAAAGTCAATAAGACGGCCACAAATACACGTGTAGTTACGAAAAATATTGATAAAAGCATAATTATCCTCTATATTTATTCGATCCTAGAACGAACTCGGGACAAGAAGCTGCGTCAGAACCGCCAACTGCGCAAGTCCATGCTACCCAAGAACGCTCTGATGGCCCTCAACGAGGTGAAGGGTGTTACCATCAGCGATTTCACCATCCATAGCAATCCCGACGGTGGGTTTACGGCCGTTGTCACTGTGAACTCTAATCAGTACGAGGGCAAGGGTCTCTCAAAGATGACGGCCAAGAACGCGGCCTGCGAGAAGGCTTGGCGCGACTTCATAATTGCAAGGATGGCCCCCAAGCCGGCCCGTATTCAGCACAGTGAATGCGGTGGGGAGCCAATGGATACAAACGAGGATGAGGCCAATACACCGGAGGATGATCTGCCTATGTTGAATCTGGCCTCGTTTGCCATCTACAAGCTGTTTGCAGAGTGGGAGCGCGAGGGCTATGTCGTGCCCGAGATGCACCCTTCGGCCAATGCTGCTCAACAAGCCGGAGGGGATGCTGGAACTCCCGTTCCCGCGGCGCCGAAGGAGCCAAGGAATGATCATAGTTCAAAAGTTTTGGGTTAAATATTTCCAATCTTGTATTCAATGAACCGAGTCAATCCAAATTGATGAATTGACTTTTCTATTTCGCTTTTAAATCTGCATTAAGAGTGTTTACTTCGTTTATGCATTTATTTATTATGTATATCATGTAATTTGTTCATGAGTCTGAACCATGTGAATTTTCAAAATGTTTATTTCATTATAAATTTCCTCTCTATCATCATTATCAAGTGTTCCAAATAAATATCTATAAACTGAGCCTGCTATGTTAAGCAATCCTCTCTTCTGTCTATGTATTATCCTTACACCGTTTCTCTATCTGTTCAATTTTCTTATCAAATAATTTATATGCGGTGTATGGTAGAATAATATTTATGCTCAGTGTAAATATCGGTCAAATTGACCACAAAAGAATGATGCTCGAATTTTTCAATCTTCTGTACGCTTTTGCCCGTGAACATTAGATATCCGTTCTCCTGTTCAATGGGTGATATTCTCAAATCCTGGGCCTGTACGACACCACAAATCATCATCAACATCATTACTGTTCCGATGACTCCTGTAAATGTTTGCTTTTGTTAATTTTCTTCTTTTTCCTTCCTGATGATTTATACAAAGTTATTCTTCTCTCATCTCCTACACCATGGTGATTTTCACTGATTCTACTGCCTTAGTTTTCTTAAATGGGTTTTCTAATTTTCGTTTTATAAATGGTCTTTTCTGATACCTTGTATCTACTTCATAGTCATTTATTCCTTTATTAAACTTTTCAATTCGCTTTTCCTATGCTCATGCTTTGCTACGTTGCAAATCTCGCATTCGTTTATTATGTTTTCAATAAGCTTTACAGCATCTGGATAGTAATGAGTTTCTTTAAACAATTTATACATTTTTTCTATGCCTGTGTGAAAAAGTTTTTTGTGTTCAAGCAAAATCTATTCTTTGAAAAGCTGCATAAGTCTCGATATCCTTCAACATTTGTATGGTTTTTACCACTGTTGCAGTTTTTATGTTTATTATTTCTCTATGTGCCTCCTGAAAAACCAAGAAATCTGCTTCGTTTTCCATGTATATTGTAATTTGCTTATCCAAAAAATATTCTTTTAAAATGCTTTTTGTATAGTCATATTGTTGTATTTAATTCTATATATAATAACCTGTCGTGTTGCCAAGTTTAATGGTTTTTTTGAAATTTTAATAAGTCCTTGAGAATCTTCTTTGCTGCTGTGCTGTGTACACATAGTTTCATCTTCCTGGTGCTTGCACTCTTCCTCAATCTTTATTCTAGACAGTGCATCTGCCACGTAATTTTCCTGCCTGGTATGTAATTAATTTGATAGTTATATTCATTTAGCTTTATTTTCCATCGTATAAGTTTACTATTTGGTTCTTTTAAATTGTGTAACCACACAAGTGGTCTGTGAACACTGTTTATTTCAAATTTGCGACCAAATAAATAAGTCCCAAAATATGTCGTTGCCACACTATTGCAAGCAATTCTTTTTCAATGGGTGAATACTTTATTTCATGATTTTTTAGAGCTCGACTGGCATAACTAATTGCCTGTTTTGACTTGGGATAATACAGCACCAAGCGCAAAGTTGCTAGCGTCTGTTGTTAATGTAAACATTGGTTTAAAGTCTGGATAAGCCAGTATTGGATCGCTGTTTAAAAGCATTTTCATGTGTTCAAAAGCCTGAATATATTCTGGATCGCTTTTGTTTATTTTTTGATCTTTCCGTAAATATTTGGTCAAATGTTTTGCTACTTTAGCAAAAGCTGGGATGCACATTCGATAAATTCCACACAGACTAAGAAAAGATTTAATTTCCCTTTCATTTCCGGGTACTGGATAATCTAAAATTTCCTGAATCTTATCTGGATTGGGTGGGATACCATTTTCAAAGATTTTGTAACCCGAAAATTTCGATTCTCTGAAGCTGAAGCATAAGATTTGCTTGTCTCAATTTTTCAAAAACTTTTTTTAATCGAACTTAGGTGTTATTCAAGTGAGACTGAATAGATTATTATGTCGTCCAAATAAACAAGACAATGCTTGTTGATTAATTCTTCCAACAAATTATTCATGCAACGTTGAAATGTTGCTGGGGCGTTTTTAAGCGCGAAAGGCATCCTGGTAAATTCGAAGTGCCCATGTTTGGTTGAGAAAGCTGTTTTTGCATTTGGAGCGGGTCCATTTTTATTTGATGGAAGCCCTTTGCTAATTAAATTGTGGTAAAATATTGGCATCTGCCCAACTTATCTAGTATTTCATCCATATTAGGTATCGGAAATTTGTCATCATTGTGACTATAGTCTATAGGTATTCTAAACTTTTTCTCACCTGATGCGTCCCTTTTCTTTGCAACCACAATTATGGGTGAACATTTGCACTTGTTTTATTTACTTTTTCCTCGTGTATTTGATCATACTTATAAGGACGTTTCTAAATTGGTTCTGCATGTTTTGTGTTAATTTTATGAGTAATCGTACTTGTGAAAGTCAAATTGTCACCTTCTTGGTGATATCCTCAAATTGTTTAAAAACTATTAATAATTAACTGTGTTCTTCTTCGTTTTAATGATTAATTCTGTATTTTCCAGAATCTCCCTCAAAGTTAGTTTCTAGTGCAAAATTAAATTCATCAACTGTTACTTCAGGCAATGGTAGATCCTCCTCACATGTAATTTCAATCTTTTCTAAATTCTCGACTTGATCGTCATAAGCAAAAGGAAACACCTTATCCTGCAACATTAGTGTGTTACTTTCATAATCAATTTTTGCTTTTGCTCATATTGTAACATTCATAGTTGATTGAGTGGTGAGATATTCGCTAAATTGTTGACCATTGGGACCCTGGTTGCAGCTATCTTACAATCGGCATTGGGGTTCGTTGGCCAAATAATAAAGCCCTCACTCGATCAGAAAAGCCATATTGAATTTAATTTATAGTCCAGTCCCTATTACGTAGATGAACAAGATGTATAATTAATGCATAACAATCGACGTTTACCCTCCGCGGAGATTCGACGTGCTCTTCGCATCGCAACTCAAGTGACTGCATCAACCAAAATCTTCTTATCAAAAAACAAACAAGAATCAAAACAAATCTTCAGAAGAAACCAAAAACAAATTCTACACCTAAGCCGTTGCAAAAGTACACCTCCGAAGGCCGGATTTGCCTAAGATGTCTGAATAATAAAAAATGTACAAGCGAGCAGCTCTGTTCGATTTGTCGAAAACCTCACCACACGTTACTTCACTTTACAGGTAATAATCCAGAAGAAGTGAATACGTGTAGAACAACAGGGCAAGCCTTGTTAGCCACGGCTTTGATTCAAGTTAAATCAGGAAATGGAGGTTTTCAAAAATTAAGAGTTTTGATTGATAGCGGTTCTCAAAGCACAATCATTTTCAAAGAGTCTGCACAGATTCTAAAATTGAAAAAATTTCCTTCACATACGGAAATAAGTGGAGTATCTTCCACAAAAACGTGCATCTCCAAGCACAAAGCAATAATTTCAATAAAAAATTCTCAAAAAAAATTTGGAAATTGAAGCACTTATTTTTCCAAAATTAAATTAGCCGACCCCGATCATTGGATCAGACGTATATACTCACATTCTGCAGAATGGAGTTATAAAAATAGACGGTCTACTTGGTCAAAAAACTGAATTCGGGTGGATAGTTTCTGGATGTAAAAAATCCAAAGGAAAGGAAGCTATTGTAGCTGCAACGATAGAATTAAAAGATTTAGATCGCTATTGGGAAATTTAAAATAATTATTTTGAGGAAAACGAAAAAAATGACATCGAATCGGAATTATGCGAAGATAATTTCATTAAAACCACAACAAAAGACGCAGATGGGCGATACGTTGGGTCTATCCCATTTAAGCAAGATGTCACCTTAGGAGATTCAAAGAAGCAAGCAATGGCTCGTTTTATAAATTTTGAGAAGAAATTAAAATATAATAAAAAACTTAACGCTGAAAGAATATATCGAGTTAGGACACATGGTCAAAGTAACTAATGATGGTAAGTATTTTTTACCACACCAGGCTGTTATTAGAGACTCAAGCCTGACGACCAAGCTGAGAGTAGTTTTTGATGCTTCAGCAAAAACTTCAAATTATAAAAGTTTGAACGATATAATGTGGGTTGGTCCACGAGCTCAAAAAGATATTTTTGACATTATTGTTAAGTGGAGGAAATGAGAGTTGTTTTTTCTGCTGACATTGGAAAAATGTACCGTCAGATTAAAATAAATGAAAATGACCAAAAATATCAATATATTTTATGGAGAAATTCTCCAGGAGAAAAAATTAAAAATTATAAACTAACAACAGTGACTTATGGTACGGCATCTGCACCATACATAGCTACTAGGACTCTGGTGGACATAGCAGATAAATGTCAAAATAAAAATATAAGTGAAATAATAAGGAACGATTTTTACATGGACGACCTAATGACTGGAGCCGATTCTATAGAAGACGCCAAAAATGTTGTCCAACTAATTTTAAAACGAATTACAAAAAGTAGGACAAAATTTAAGAAAATGGATACCTAATAATTTAGAAATAATATCAACAGTAGATGATACTGGGGATAACAAGGTTCTTAGTATCATTGAAAATGAGAGTGTTAAAACTCTTGGACTTCAATGGGAACCACAAAAGGATTTATATAAGTTTAAAGTAAGTTGCGGGTCATCCAAATTGAGAATTAAAATGATGGTACTGTCGATATTATCTAAAATATATGATCCCTTAGGATGGTTGGCTCCCGAGACTATTTTAGGAAAGCTTTTCATTCAAAAACTTTGGATAAGCAAAAGTGAATGGGATCAGGAATTAGCAGCAGAGGATTTGAAATACTGGAAAGCATATAAAGAAAATTTATTATATTTAGAAAATATTCGAATCCAAAGATGGATTAATTCTAGAAATGGCATAAGTATTCAGCTACATGGATTTTCTGATGCCTCAGAAAAAGCATATGCTGCAGTAGTGTATGCTAAAGTAGGAGATGCTGCAACTATAATAGCTAGCAAGAGTGAAGTAAATCCTATAAAAAATAGAAAAACTATCCCTAAACTAGAACTGTGTGCCGCTCATTTGTCAACCCTACTGATCCAAAGAATAAAGGATTCATTAACCAGTAAGGTAGATAAGGAAGAAAGTGATTCCACTATCACTTTAGCTTGGATCAAGAGTGGCAAAAGTAAGGTTAAATTTATCAGACGAAGAACAGATGACATCCGAAAACTAGCCAACACTGAATGGAATCATGTAAGGTCTGAAAAATCCAGCTGATTTAGCATCTAGGGGAATTGATTCAAAACAATTGACACACTGTGATCTTTGGTGGAAAGGTCCAAAATGGCTAGCTGATGCAAAAAAACATTGGCCTCGGCAGCACTTGAAAGAGGAATGACAATTATAAATACAATAATAAAACCGATGATCCATTTGCAATTTGTTGGAGAGGTATTCCTGCTTTCAAAAACGATAACGTATTATAGCCTACACAATCAGATTTATTAAAATAAGAACACAAAATGATTCGTATCCTTCCCACCTCAGGTAAAAGAATTAAAGTTAGCTGAAAGGATAGTCATAAAAAAGCAACAAAAAACTAAAATGTGTCCCTTGCAAGGAATAAAATCTGTTGAAAAGAATGTGGCTGACCCTGAGTCGAAAAGACGAACTAGAGCAACACCGAGAATGTCCAAAATCGGAATTATCTTGGCAATGTTGTTGTTTGTATGAGCTGTCAATTTTCTAGCTCGTTACCTAAAAATATAACACCAAGATATCCAAAGACGGGATAAATAAGACTTCAGCCATATATTTAGATCCTATAGGAGATGTGGAGATTGTGAGTACCTCTTGGGATTTGGTGATCTTTTATAAAATGGATCCATATTTTTAATGATTACAAAAGGAAAGGCTACATAGCTTTGAAGAGCAATGTAGTTTGGTTTTAGATAATGTGCAAGGTCAGTTAGTGGAACTTGAAGAAACAATAAATTGTTTATGATGCAGTCTAGATCCAGAAGCAAACGTGCTCGGTTAGAATTTATGGGTTCATTGTACCATATTTTATTTGGTATAATGGATGGAAGATGACAGAGAACAATTAGAAGAAAACATGAAACATGAAAGAATTTATTAGATAACCAGAATATGATAAACTAATTCAAAAACAAACATCAGTGGTTGATTCAACTACTAAATTATTGAAAGGGACAACCGAAGATTTTAACACAAATTTTAGGAGTATGCAAATAAGTAATTTAAACATGACGGAAGTTCTTAAAGATAATTATTACGTTTATAAGGAATCGATAAAATTCTTTATGATTACGAAGAGCTGCACTCCTTGATCGAAGAAAGCGAAAAAATTCAAGCAGGAATTATAAGCCTATTGATTGATATTAATCACGGTAGGTTAAATACAAATATTCTCAGGCAAATCAGCTTAAAAATGAAAATAGTAAAAATTCAGCAAGGTCTCTCGAGAATTAGTAATTCCAGGAAAACAATCAGGTACGGAACTTAAGGAGGTGTATAAATTATGTTTTAGGTGTTTCCCTCGGTTGTCCCACGCCGCAGTCAAACGGAAAGGGGTGATGACGGAGCGGATGAGGATGAGCGGATAACTTCTCTGCCCGTGGTGAGCAACGTTTTGTTGCGCAGCTTGGTATAAAGTTTAGTATATGTTGGGAGAACCTTCTCCGTTATTGACTGCCCTTAAGGCTAGCCAACCATTATAAAAATGCAGCTTTCGCTGGAGTAGAATTCTTGAGCGAGTGCTCTTTATTATAATTGAAATCAAACTGAACTTATTCTATTTTACAAAGCTGATCGCGGCCGGCAAGCAGAACAGCAGAAACAGCAGAAACAGCATATTTACCCATACTGGGAAGACCAATGGGAACCAGACACGGCCCTACAGACGTTTATGCAGAATCTGCATATAAAATGTTAGGGACTTATATCGACTTAAGTTTACCCATTAGCAGTGTAACTACTCCCCCCTTAGGAATATGACCGTCCTCGGTCATCTGGAACTTGTCGACGACCTGTTGTATTTCCCTTGCATCTCGTCTCCTCCTCAGTACCAAGATGAGCAGGATGGAGCAGCTAATGAAGACGCTGATTACCACGCCGACCGCAAACCAAATGTCAGTAGTTCCGCGATTTCACTTCCTCCTTAAGGCCTTGGATAACTCCAAGTTTTTTGTTGTTATAATTTGGAGAAGTGGAAGTGGCTCGAACATAATTAGATGTGAGCCGTTGGTTTCTAATTCGGGGCCA
>VCKV01000150.1:0-322659 GCA_005876975.1 Drosophila orena
GGTGAATTAATATTGGTTCGGACATAATTAAAAATTTTAATTTTTCGAAGGCTGATATATACTCGGTATCTTTAGAATTTATAACGGAACCTTTTTTTAGTTTTTGTGTTATTGGTTTAGCAATTTTTGCAAAGTTAGGGATAAATTTACGGTAGAAACCGCAAAGTCCTAAAAATGATTTTATTTCTTTATTAGTTTTAGGTAATGGGAATTTTCTGTATGGCTTCTATTTTATTTTGGGTTGGGTTTTATGCCTTCCGTAGTTACAATGTGTCCTAAGAACTCTGTTTCTCTTTTCATAAATTCACATTTGTCAAGTTGTAACTTTAGATTAGCTTCTTGTAATTTAGCAAATACTTTACGTTAGAGATAACAAGTGTTCTTCCAATGAAGTGGAAAAAACTATTATATCGTCCATGTAAACTAAACAATCTTTGTAAATTAGGTCTTCTAATAGATTGTTAATACAACGTTGGAATGTTGCAGGTGCTTCTTCAGTCCAAACGGCATTCGAGTGTACTCGTAATGTCCATTTTTTGTGAAAAAAGCTGTTTTTTGAATCGAGCTTTCATCCATTTGGATCTGATGAAACCTTTTGCTAAATCTATGGTAGTGAATGGAGACCTACCTAGCTTATCTAGTATTTCATCCATGACAGGAATTGGGTATTTATCATCAATAGTAATTTCGTTTAGTTTGCGATAGTCGATTACTAATCTAACTTTGTTTTACCAGAAGCATCGCTTTTTTCGGTATTATCCAGATAGGGGAACAGTAGGGTGAGTTCGATTTTCGAACAATGCCTTGTTTAATCATTTCTTTGATTTGTACCTCGACTTCTTTGTCGTAGGCCTGGGGGTATTTATAAGGTTCCTATAGATTGGGTCTTCATGTTTAGTTTGATGACATGCTTTACAGTACTTGTGAAGGTCAAATTTTCACCTTCTCTGTATTGTATGTCCCTAAATTCCTGAAGATTTTTAGTAAGGGCATTTAACTCTTCTTTATTTAGATGGTCAAGCCTGAATTCATTTGATTCCCTTATCTCGTTTCCTATTGCATAATTTGTGGCTTCATCATCAGTGGATAATGATGATGTGAAACATTCACATAGTCGGGGTTGTCTTCTAGGCTACCTTCTCGTTCTGGTAGGTAGTCCATTAAGAAACTGTTGTTGTTTAAAACTACACTTCTTTTGCCAAGGTTTATTTGGGCGTTGGCGTCTTCTAGGAACCCTGTCCTAATATCATATCGTAATTTTCGGAAAATTATGAATATAAAAAACTTGTTAGTAGGGCAAAGCTTACTTGGTTTTAGAATTATGATTTTCTTTAGGGTTATTGTGCCGTTAATGGTGTGTGTTTGTAAATTAGTATTTTTAACCGGGAAATTAAAATGTTTGCTCTTATGATGTTTATTGTAGACCCAGTGTCTATAACACATCGGAGCGGTATATGTTTAAAACAATATTTATGAAGGATTGTGTCTTCTTCTTCGTCCGAGGCATGTAATGAAAATTTTCGGACGTATCCATTTTTGAATGCCCGCTGGTACTAGGTCTTTGCCTTTTTGTTGCCGGATTCGGAGCGGATGAAGAAACTGGATTTTGTTGATAGTTGGAGGAATAATTTAAAGGATTTTGTGTCTGTGCTTGGTTGAGTTTTTGCTTAAATTCTTGGAATAGGTATTCGAAAGGCTGGTCATGGCTGTTATTGTTTTTTTGTCATATGTTGATTTTTATTTTTGGCTAATTGATGTTTGATTATATTTTTGATTTTTATTTTGATTATTTGAAGTGTTGTTATAGTTTGGGCTGTACTGATTTTTATATTGGGTATTTTGAGTATTTTTGGATTTTGGGTGATCGGACCATGTACTGTCATAACAACCTTCCTGCTGTACAATTTGCTTTAATTTTACTGACTGTTGTTATATCGAATCTGGCTAATTGCATGTAGAGTCTATCTGGGAGTTTTTTAATAATTACATTTTTTACTGTATTGTTCATTGCGTTTGTATAAATGTGATTATGTAGATCATTATTTTCTAAAGCTAGCTTATTTGTTATTACAATCATTTTGCTTCAAGTTCTTCTATGAACTACGAACTGATCCATTGAATTGGGTGTTATATAGTCGTCTCAAAAGCTCTTCAAATGGTGTCTGGGTCTTGAACTCGGCGATTAGGGCTTCCTCAATTCCGGAATTCGCATTGTACTTGCCACTGAGCTGGGATACTCGTTGGCCGTCGCCTCCAATTTGCATTTCGATTGCACTGAAGAGTACGTGTGACTGACGGACGTCAGTTGATGGATATAGTTGAAGTATGAACTCTATTCTTCTTATGAACGAGCTCAGTTCCAGTGTCGTACCGGTAAATGTTGGTACCTGTCGAATCTGACCAAGAGCCTGGCTCAGATGATTCTAGGAGAGTAGTTGCACTTGTTGTTGTGGTAGTGCCATTGTTGTTTCTCTTGTTTTTGTTGTTCGTTGATTTTATTTTATTTTTCACTCCTCGTAGCGGTCACGCTTTTTGTTTTGCGGGCTACACACTGTCTTTGGTTGATATGCAAAACCTGGGGCTTCAGTTACCCTTTAGTGGTCTTGTCTTTGCAGCACTTATGTAATAATAATTTTTTCTTCTAGTAGCGGTCACACTATTATGGTGGGCTACCAAGTTGAAGCGGTTTTAATTATTAAGCACTGTATGACTGGCGGATAGTTACTTCTTGTAGCATTGATTAGCCACAAAGTTGAAGTTAAATCACACACGAAGGTTCTTTGTTGGTCACTATAAGTTTAGGACCACCGACTGCGCCAATAACGAGTTCGCGGTTGCAAGTTTTGAAAAAAATATAAGTTTTTATTTCAAGATAATGATACAACTTTGAATCGGAGTCAATTCACGTCTTAATGGTATAGTGGATGAATTAGAACTAAATCTGGAGTGTGAGTTGAACGCTTAGCAAACCCTTGGTCGACTTTGTTTATATGAGCTTGAAGGCTCTCCTCTCTATTCAAATGGGTTGCGCTCTTTAAGAGAGTTGCGCATGGAAAATTACCAGGATTTGTGCTGCGTAAGCTATTTGGTTGCTTAGTGGGAATGACGAATTTCGGCATCGGCGGATGTTTATGTCTATGAATCAATTGTTTATGTTAACGCGGCCGAAATTGTTATTGTCACCAAGAGCTTGGGATCTGACTTATGTGTTAGGGCAAATGGATTGGGTGGGTGTGATCAAGTGGTACATATGTACTGTGTGTGTGGTGTGTGTGTGTGACAAAGTGTTATACTATGGTACATATGCTACTATATATTGTTTCATGGTTTGGGTGGCGCAAATACGTCACTACCCTCCCCTTAAAGAGAAGCCTATACTTGAGCTGGAATTGATGGATATAGTAAAGGTAATGGAGTCTGTTCTATTTTTACTTGTTGTGGTATGCTCTGATTTTGATTCGGTCTTAATTTTAATTGTGCATACAGTATCATGAATGGATTGAATTTTACATATTTTAAATATAAGCACAACAAAACATGTGTAATCATGACAATAATGATTAGTATGTAAAGTGTAATGTTGTTTTGAGAAATCATTTCTACTATGTCGTTGTGTTTTATAATTTGTATTTTTGTTTTATTAAGGGGTGTGTATAGTGGTGTTAAATCTATTTCAGGTTTTAAAAGGTTTTCGCTTAAGATTATGCTGTTGATTTCTATTTTACATTGGGTTACTCTTATCATTTTATTTCGTTTTATTTTTAAATTATTAATTGGATCCTGACAGTTTTGTCTAAGACTAGTTTGGGTTAAGTTCCAGGTTACAATGATGTTTGGTTCTATGATTTTATTATTTCGTCTGTATGTACTGGCTCAAAATTACAAATTGGATTTGAATGTTTAATAATGTTGGTGACACATTCATTGTTTATTTCTTTATTTTCTTTATTGTAAACTTTATTTCCCTTCTCGAAATATGATTGAGTGCTTGTGTAATCTAGCTGATAGCCGTTGGAATCTGGGTAAGGGATTATTTTGATTGTATTTATTAATGAAAAGTATGGGTATGTGAGATATGATTAATAATTGGTTATCATTGTAATTGATCCAAGTGGATGTTTTAATTTTCAAGATATTTTGGCTGTTTACATTCTCGAGCTTGTCGTAATTTAGTAATTTGGGGTTAAACAGTCCGAGTCTGGAAAGCTGCATTCCCATTTCCAGGTCCTCTATGTATTCTGTAAACTGCATAAGTTCGTATAAAAGGGTGTTAACGATATTGTGGTCATTTTCCTATTTCTGTGTCTTCTGCATTCCGTCGTTTATCAATCGTATAGCGTCATTAAGTTCATGTAACCTTACTCTGTCATGGACGTGTATTTCAAGTTTTTTCTGTATTTCTGCTCGATCATTTTCATCAAGTGTGCTAAATAGGTATTTAAAAGCTGAGCCTACAATGGTAATAAGTCCACGTTTATTTCTTTGTTGCAGGGTTATTCCAGTTAGTTCTCTTTTCATCTTGTTGTACAAAAAATTGATTTGAGGTGCATGATTGTCGGTACGCAGCCTTTGTTCAAAATATTCAGCTACGGTGTCTATTTCGGTTAAGTTGATCCTTAAACAGTGATGCTCAAAGGAGGATGGTATCTGGACTGGTTTATCGGAAAAAAGGAGATATCCGTGGTTGGTGTCAATACTATTAATTTTAATTTGTTGTCCATGAACCGTTGCGGTCAGTATAGGTCAGTGTTAGGTGCCACTTACCTGTGGAGTTGAAATTTTATTATTTTTCTTTCGTTTTTTGAATTGTGTTTTGTAGTAGTGAGTAACTCTATTTCTGTTAGTGATTTAGTAATGGTCAGAATCTGTTTGCTCTACATTTTTAGTTGGCTTAAAAGGATTTTCTAATTTGCCTTGTGTCGACTTCGTATTCTATCCGGTCGTTGTTTATTTTGTTTATTTTGTTTTCTTTGTTTATTTTTGTTTCTTCGTTTCTTTTGTTTGTTTTCTTTGTTTGGTGTCTAATATGGGCTGTCCAGCGTAGAGAAATATGTGTGCAGGGGTCTGTCCAGTGGTATCGTGTTTGGTTTTGTGATTTTATAATATAATAATATAAAGTATTTTTTCTATTTTGCTTAGCTTAACTTCGTCGTCGTCGGATTTTTTGATTATGCGAATTTTTTCACTAATTGTTTTATATAGTCTTTCTATGTCAGCAACGCCGGTCTTTGTGGTGTTCAGTTGCAATTCAATTTCTTCACTCTCCAGCCATCGTTTGAGGGCCAAACTGGAAAATGCGCAATCTCTGTCCGCCTTCAGTATTCTTGGCTTGCCCAGCTGGTTGAATATGCGTATAAGTGCATTTTTGCATTATAACCACTCCTTTGATTTTATTTCTTCTAATGTGGCAAACTTCGAATAAATGTCCATGCAACTAACGTAATGTTTACCTTCAGATGAGTAAATGTCAATCATAAATTTTTCGCGGCAATGCTCTGGTTTGGGTGTGTTTTTTTCATTGGCATATCTGTGTTTCGGTGATAAATTGCAAATATTGCATTCATTTATTATGTTTTTGGATAAGTAGTTGGCTATTAGGTAAATAGTACGTTTCACCGAAAAGTTTAGTAGTTTTCTGTATTCCAGGGTGTAGTTTTTCGTGAGTGGTTAAGATCAATTCTTTAAATTCTGCATAAGTGGTTACGTTTTTTAGTAAAATCATGCTACGCAAGATTCTAGTGTATTTGCTGTTTACAATCTGTTTATGTGCGGCCTGAATGGTCTCGAAACGCACTCTTTTTACCGCAAAAATGGTCAATAAATACTGTACTCCTGTCTGTTGAATGTGTTTAAAGGTCTCTCTGTAATAAAGATCAAGTCACTATTGTCTTCTTCTGCGCTATGTTGGGTTTGTTCGCTCAAGTATGTCTCCTCGAGTTTTATTCTGGATAGGGCTACATAATTTTCTTTTCCTTTTATATATTTTATGTCAAAATCGAATTCGGATAATTTTATTCTCCATCGGGTTAGTTTTGAATTTGGATCTTTCATTCGGTACAACCAGCTTAGTGGTTGATGGTCACTGGATATTTCAAAGTGTCTTCCAAGTAGGTAGTGTCGGAAAGTCTTTGTCGTCCATACCAAGAGTTCTTTCTCAATTGCGCTGTAATTGACCTCGTGTTCATTAAGCGTTCGGCTAATGTAACTCAGTGGGTGACCCTCTTGTGAGAGTACTGCTCCCTAAGCGACTTACTTGCATCTGTGGTTAAAGTAAATTTTTTTGTAAAGTCGGGTACTTTAAGAATTGGGTCCTCTGATATCAGATATTTTAATTTTTTAAATGCTGAGTCATATTCTGGGTTTCTAGTACAAATTTTCATATTCTTTTTTAAACACTTAGTCATAGGTTTGGCTATGTCTGCGAAATTTGGGATGAACTTACGGTAGTATCCCGTCAGTCCAAGAAAAGCTTTTATTTCTTTCAGTTTAGTGGGAATTGGATATTTTTTAATGGCTTTAATTTTTTCAGGGTTTGGTTTTATTCCGTCTGGTGTAAGAACATGTCAAAAAAATGTGGTTTCCTGCTTGAGAAACTCACACTTGTCAAGCTGTAATTTAAGGTTGGTACTTGCTAGCATTTCGAAAACTAGTCTGAGTGATTGTAGGTGCTCATCAAGGGATGTCGAGAATACAATTATGTCGTCCAAATACAAAAGACAGTGCTTGTTTAAGAGTGGTCGTAAAATATCATTCATGCACCGTTGAAAGGTGGCTGGTGCGTTTTTTAATCCGAATGGCATGCGCAAATAATTATAATGACCGTGCTTGGTGGAAAAAGCTGTCTTTGGAACTGACTCTGGATCCATCTCGATCTGGTGGAAACCCTTTGCCAGGTCAATAGTTGTGAAATAATTACATCTGTCTAGCTTTCCCACGATTTCGTCCATGTTTGGGATTGGATGTCTGTCTCCTACTGTTATTTCGTTTAATTTTCGGTAGTCTATTTCAATTCTAAATTTCGGTTTGCCTGATGCATCTTGGTTCTTTGGAACCACCCAGATGCGGCTATTGTAAGGTGAGTTACTGGTACGTATGATAACCTGATTTAGCAAATCCTGTATCTGGCTTTCGACCTCTTCTTTATAAGCCTGCGGGTAACTGTATAATTTAGAATAAATGGGTAGGTTGTGCTTGGTATTAATAATATGTTTGGTTTGATTAGTAAATGTCAGCTTATCGCCTTCATGGTACTGTATGTCATGGTATTGCTGTAAGAGCGCACACAACTTTTGTTTTTCTTCGTTATTTAGGTGTTCCAATCTGTACAGGTCTGATTCTAATGCGGGTAAATTTTTACCTGGTTGTCTGAGAATGGTGTCAGGTATTGTGTTTACATTTTGAAAGTGATTTTGTTCTTGTGTTGTTTTGCCTTCGATGAGTTCATATTTATTGTTGTAAAGAATCACCTCCTGATCGCGGTAACTTATGGATGCTTTTGCATCTTCCAAAAGTTTTCTTCCTAATAAGAGATCGTAATTCTTTGTGTCAATCGATGCTCCAAAAGACACAACAGCCTTCTTCTGAAGACACAAAACGCAGTATCAACAGCAATAGCCTTAAGCAAGGCCAAGGCACACTATTGGCTACAGCTGTTGTTTTAGTGAAAAACAAAGCTGGAGGTTACAACGAGTTGAGCGCGCTTATTGACGGTGGATCCCAGAAGACGCTGATTTCAGAGGAAGGCTAGCAGATCCACGATTCAACGAGCCAAGCAGAATTGACATGGTGGTAGGTGTGGATCTATTTCCCCTGATTATGATGGAGAAAATAAAAACCGTGAATGGAATCTTGGGACAAAAAACCAAATTTGGATGGATTGTGTCCGGAAATATAACTCGAGCAGCAAAGCAAAAAATTATAAGTGCCACTACAACAATAAATCTAAAGGACCTGGAACGCTTTTGGGAATTGGAAGGTGAAGCCGATGAGACGATTACAGACAATGCAGAATGCGAAAGAAAATTCCAAGAAACAACTGTCATCAACGAGGAAGGCAGATTTGTGCTTTCAATTCCATTCCACGAAGAGGCAAAGCTGGGGGACTCTCGCAAACAGGCAATGGCAAGGCTTATGCAAATGGAAAATACGTTTCAAAGAAACCCAAAGAACTGAGCTGCATACAACGAATTCATGATAGAATACCTTAAGATGGGACATATGGAATCTGTAAAGACAACGGGTCAAATTAAATACTATTTACCCCATCAAGCAATCATCAGGCCTGGAAGCTTAACTACGAAGCTACGAGTAGTTTTTGACGCATCCGCAAAGACGACAAATGGACTAAATGACGTTATTATAGCTGGTCCTAAGATTCAAAAGGATATATTCGATATTCTAATTAAATGGCGCAAGTGGCAATATGTTATGGTAGCTGACATTGAAAAAATGTATCGCCAAATAAAGGTTGCTGAGAAAGACCAAGAATACCAATATATCCTATGGAGAGATGATCCAAAATTGCCGTAACTTATGGCACCTCGGCAGCACCTTTCTTAGCAGTCCGATGTCAACGAGAGTTGGCAGATCGCTTTTGCCAAGAGGAAGCGTCTTAGCAGAAACAATAAGAGACGACTTTTATATGGATGACCTCATAACTGGTGGAGACACAGTCAACGAGTGCTATGAACTTCAAAGGAAATTGAGACAAATGATGGAGAAGGCCGGCATGCATCTGCGAAAATGGGTTGCAAATGACGAACGTATTTTAGCCGACATTCAGGACGACGGTGCTACGGAGAAAATCTGCATTGAGGAGAATGAATCGATCAAAACCTTAGGACTTCAATGGGATCCGAAGAAGGATACATTTACGTTTTCGGCAGAAAACCCAATGCTAACACGCATAACAAAGCGGTTAGTGTTATCACAGTTGTCCAGAATTTTCGACCCACTAGGATGGTTGGCACCTGTAACGATTCAAGGCAAATGTTTCATTCAGGAACTGTGGAAGTTACCGATGACTTGGGACATTGAATTGGAATCCAACTTAGCAAACTGGTGGATGGAATATGCTAAGGGTCTATCAGATTTAGAAGAAATTAGCATTTCACGCTGGACTGGATGCTCCAAAGGAATTATGGAGCTACATGGATTCTGCGATGCATCAGAGAAAGCATATGCAGCGGCTGTGTATACAAAAGTAGGCGGCAAAGTTACTTTGCTAGAAGCAAAAAGCAAAGTAAATCCTATAAAAAACAGGAAAACAATTCCAAAGTTGGAATTATGTTCTGCGCATTTACTAGCAAAGTTATAAGCGAAAGTGCAGGCTATATGGAGCAACAAGATTACAACGCATGCATGGAGTGATTCGCAAATTACTGTTGCTTGGATACAGAACAAGCGCAGCAAAGATAAGTTCGTCAGAACTAGAGTGGAAGAAATCAATAAACTAATTCCCAAAGTCAAATGGAATTACGTTAAATCGGAAGAAAATCCAGCAGATGTGGCTTCAAGAGGGATATCACCGCAAGCTCTTAAAATCTGTGAAATTTGGCGGAGAGGGCCGAATTGGCTATCTATAGATGCACAACACTGGCCCACTCAAAAGGAATCGGAAAGTGTTGTGGTATCCACTTTGATAAAATCCGAATATCTGCAAAACCATCTTTTATCGAAGTATTCATCGATCGACAAACTTCTTAGAGTAATGGTGTATGTATTACGCTTCATAACAAAGCTGAGAGGAAAATCGCAACAGCCGTCACATCTTAGGGTGGAGGAATTAAAGCTAGCGAAGATTGCTGTGGTAAAGATACAACAACAGCTAGATTTTGGACACGAAGTCAGACTACTCAAAAACAAAAGACCATTAGACTTAAAGAGTAAGTTACAGGCGCTAAATCCTTTTTTCGATAGTGATGGCGTACTTCGAGTTGGTGGACGACTACAAAACGCAATGATACCGTATAATGTAAAACATCCAATTATACTGGATAAGTCACTTTTGACTTGGTTAATTGTAAAGGATTCTCATAAAGAAACTCCGTATGGCGGAATTAACATTATGAGAACTTATATTCAGAGGGAGTTCTGGATATTTGGCATACAAAATTCCTTAAAGAAACATTTAAGGGAATGTATTGTATGCATACGATACAAGCAAGAGATGTCCAGTCAACTGATGGGAAATTTAGCAGTTTATCGAGTAACGGCTGATTACTCGTTTCAAAATACTGGAACCGACTACTCCGGACCGTTCCAGATTCGCTGCTCAAAGGGAAGAGGTCAAAAAACGTATAAAGGATACATTTGTGTATTTGTTTGTATGACAACAAAAGCGATACATCTGAAAGCTGTTAGCGACCTTTCGTCTGCAAATTCCTGGAGGCTCTTCGACGGTTCTTTGCAAGACGAGGCAAGAGAGAGAACATATACTCAGATAATGGAACAAACTTTGTAGGAGCGTCAAGAGTATTGGACAAAGAATTTGTAGCTGCCATTAAAAACAATAATGAGTTAGCACCTACACTAGAAAAAGAAGGCATCAAGTGACACTTTCCCCCGGGAAGCCCCCACATGGGAGGTTTATGGGAAGCCGGTGTAAAATCAGTGAAGATCACTGATAAACGAGTTATTGGTGAAAACAGCTTTACATATGAAGAATTTGCATCGCTGCTATGTCAAATCGAAGCAGTGCTAAACTCGCGCCCATTAGTCACTGTAAGAAGCGGAAACAATGGTGAGGACATATTACCGCCGGATCATTTTCTGGTGGGAAGACCTCTAATTGGAGCTCCTGAACATTTTGACGAAAGTAAGACAATCAGCTCTTTGGATAGATGGAAGCTTATTCAACGCATCAGAGGTGATTTTTGGAAGAAGTGGAAAGAGGAGTATCTGGTGTCATTGCAACAGCGAACCAAATGGCGCCAAGTAAAGCCAAATCTGAAGGAGGGACAGCTGAGAACACTGAGAACACTCACCCTGCAAGATGGCCAATGGGAAGAATCATTAGTACGACTAAAGGACAAGATGATAAAGTCCGGGTAGTCACGGTTAAAACAAGCGATGGGGAAGTAAAAATATCGCTAAACAAGATCTGTCAACTTCCTGTTAGCGAAGCAAAACCAGCTGGAGCTGCAACGCCATCAGTAACAGAGTCAATGCAGCTACGCAAGGATAAGAAGCTTAGGCAGCGAGTTCCAAAAGGCAAAAGGAATGGCACTGGAAGCATAGCTACTGTGCTATACTGTTTATTGATGTTGCAAGCTACAACTGCGACAGAAAATTCGGAAGAAATCCAAAGAACTTGGGAAAATTTACGACATCGACGCAAAAGCTGCAGTTATGGTGAACAAAATTGATAAAATTGAAGTCGCTACATCCAGTTGGCAATTATTGTTTTAATATGACATGAATTTTGGTTGTTTTCGTCAGTTTGATGTTGATATTCTGGATAATACTCTGAATGGTCGTAAGTTGGATAGTAAAAATAGTCATATGGGACATATTGCTGGTAAGCAGCGTTCTCCTGATATAGGGATTCCCCAATACTCATCCTAGTCTGTCCACTATCAGATGGTCTGGTCGCTTTATTGATTGATTGGGCATATAAGAACCTAAGTTATGTGCCGATTGTTGATTTTGATAATGGTGTTGTTGTCCAAACCGATTCTGATCAAATGCGTTCTGTCGATGGGTGTTAATATTTGGTCGAGGTGTGTTAATATTTGGTCGAGGTGTGAAGTTTACTTGTTGGTTTGGTTGAAAATTATTATTTGTATTAGGATGGTATGGTATTGGATAACGATATGGTGGATTATTAATTGGTGGTGTTTGGTAAATTGGGAGTGTTTGATAATTTGGTTGGGTTGGATATGGTATTGGTGAATTATGATATGGTTGGAAAGGTGTAGGATACCTTCTGGTATTATTGTTAGTCTGATTTATATTGTGATTATAGGATTTCTGTGGCTTATCAGAAGAATTTTGTTTTTGCATAGATGTGCTTGTGAAATATTTATAAGTGATCGCAAATCTGGTATATTGTGGTTATTTATTTTTAAATAAATGTGTTTACGTAATTTTTCAATAAGAGACTCAATGCTGGATGTTATCAATCTTAAATATAAGGTTTTTCTTCAGAATTTTGTTCTAATTCAGCTTACTGATAAGTAAGAAACTCCTCCAAAAGAACGTGGAGGAGTTTATAGTTGAGTATCAATTGGCGTCTTAGCTGGGGCCAGGTGTTGTTGTCATTGGCTCCACATGCGCTCGACATGCCCAAACAGGATCTGCTGTTAGCGTTCGTCTCCGGTAACATAAAGGGCCAGTATGTAATCAATTCGGCTTACAAAAGTGTAAAGTGTGCCCGGAGCACCGTTGAACTTCTCCACATTGCCAATCTGGTAGGCAACTTGGGCCATGTTGCTGTCTGACAGGGGTGACACGGCTCTTGGTTCTGTCATTTTGTAGTTTCTTTCAAGTTAGTGATATTGTTATTATTTTTTTATTTTATTTATTTATTTATTTTTATTTGCTTTTAATTTATTTTAATTTTATTTTATTTATTTATTAATTTTTTTTATGGATCTTAGTTTGCATGTATCTTATTAAATATTTTTATATAGTGACATATCCATAAGTCCCTAAGACTTAAGCACATGCCTACACACTAATACATATACAACATGTACACCCAAACACACCCACACACCCAACACAACTCTGGATGTACCCAACAGATACCAGATAATTTAAACAATCTATGCTTAAGCCCTCGCATCATCGTTGCGTTCCCACGTTCAAAGCTCGGACTCGCAATCCCGAAAAACAGAAGTATTAGATTTCAATAAACAAAATTATAAGAATCTAAGAGCACTTGTATCCAAGAGCGAATGCACTTGAATCCAAGAGAAATGCAAAGACTATTAAAGTCAGCAACTCCAAAGCTTTCTCTCTTCATTTGATCAGTACCCTAAAGTCTAAAGTCCATATTAGAAAAGCTCGAAACCGAAACGATTGACGTTCAATCAAATCAGAGTAATTGTGAGAGTTCAGTTTGAGACCTAATTATAAACGGTCGGTGTTCTTCTCAAGTAAAAATATTGTAATCATTCAGTAAAATAAAATTATATTTTTTTTACATATGAGTATTTGCGATTATTATTTTGGATCTGTTAAATAAAGAGTCCTTTTAGTACGGTACTGATCCATTGAAGGATACGCTATACAACTAACTATTCAGGATCGGCGAATTAAAACAGTGATTCTAAAATTATTTTGAGATCCGCAAAAGAATCTACGTGAAAGTAGTATTCAAGAAAAATCCCGTGTGGTCAGTAACATCTGCAAAACAATTCAAAATCACGTGCGGTCGGAAACAAAATTAATTAAAATTTTTAATTCCGTAACTTAAAACAAAAAAATTAAAATAAACACCGTGTATCCAGAAACTTATACAAATACACCATGGCTGTTCCGCAACTTTCGGAAACCCACCTAAATCAATTATTAAATCAAATTAAAGAACTGAACTACTACGATGGCACACCTGGCAAGCTGTCTGTGTTTGTTAACCAGGTCGAGCAGCTACTCAACTTATACCCTACCCAAGATGCCAGACAAGCACACGTTATCTACGGAGCAGTGAAACGGTAGCATTGGAGGTCGTGACCCAAGAAAGAGTAAACACATGGCTGGATACAAAGACGGTCCTGGCGATGGCATTCAAGGATCACAGGCCCTACATAAAACTTATAAGACAACTGGAGGATACATCCTACCCCGGAAGCATCTGTAAGTTCATCGAGAAGCTCGAATCACAATATTAGATTATGTTTGACAAGTTAGAATTAGAAAGCGACCCTGTAGATAAATCAAATTACACTGAAATAATAAAAAGAACTGTTAAATCTGTAATAGATCGAAAATTGCCGGATAGAATTTATATGTCATTGGCACGCAAAGATATTGATACTATTTATAAATTAAAACAAGCTTCAATGGAGCTAGGCCTCTATGACGCCAGTCCAGAAAATCAGCGTTCTAATAGATCAGAAGGGAACAGACGCAGGAACAGGGGAAATCATAGTCAAAGCAATAATCAAAGATATTACAATAATAGAAATTACAATCACAGCAATTATTATCCTGGAACGAATTAGAATAACAATACGCAACATCAAAATTCTAATCAACCTACAATAAATCAAAATCAGTATTCCACTCGTCCCATACCGGTTAATCAAAGGGGAAATTATTACACGTTTAGAAGGGAGTTAACACAAGGCCAACAAAACAATCCTCTTAACAATTCCCTTAATTTCCAACCTTCAACTTCAAATAATACTAACGGTCAGTTGCCGGTAAAAAGACAACGAGAGAGTCAAAGTGGCCAAAGCAGAATGGATGTAAATTTTCATCAAACTGCCTCGGACACTCAAGTGACACAGGAGGACGTACCAGTCCCCATGTAAGAATAGGTTATCATAACAAAATTTACAAGGGAATGATCGACACAGGTTCATCCATCAATATCATAAGGGAAAATTTTGAGAATTTAGAAGAAAAAGAAGAAGATCTAACAGTGTATACCATTAAAGGGGCAATAAAATTAAAGAAAAGCATAATAATGAAACCCACTTCAGTATGTCCGTCTGTTCAGAAATTCTATATCTACAAATTTTCCGACAATTATGATTTCCTGTTAAGTCGAAAGTATCTAGAGGATACGAAAGCTAAGATAGATTATGATAACGAGACTGTAACTTTAGGTTCAAGAACCTTTAAGTTTGTGTATGGAGAAAAGAAGGGCGAGACCGCATCTAAATGCCTCGACCCATAGCAAAAGGATGATTCCACTCCAGTGGAGGAAATCAATCCAAAGATGCAAAAGGTTAAGACCGCACCTAAGTGCCTTAAACCAAAGCATCAACAACAGAAGTTGTTAGTGACACAGTGGACAATGATGTAACACATCTCGATCCCATGTCCGTTGACAACGATATAGTCAACTTCGCGATCAACAATGAGTTACAACAACGAGTACAGACTCGAACATCTAAATGTAGAGGAAATTGAATGTTTAAAGAAAGTTCTATACGAATATAGAGACATTCAGTACAAGGAAGGCGAAAATTTGACCTTCACCAGTAGTATTAAACATGTCATCCAGACTCAGCATGAGGATCCAGTATACCGTAAACCCTATAAGTACCCCCAAAGTGTTGACCAAGAAGTCAACAAACAAATCAAAGAAATGATAGAGCAAGGGATCGTTCGCAAATCGAAGTCCCCTTATTGTTCTCCTATTTTGGTGGTCCCCAAGAAGGCAGACGCCTCTGGGAAACAAAAATTTAGGTTGGTAGTTGATTACAGGAATCTAAACGAGATAACTGTTAATGACAAATTCCCCATTCCTCGAATGGATGAGATATTGGATAAATTGGGTAGATGCCAATATTTTACCACCATTGATCTAGCTAAGGGTTTTCACCAAATCCAGATGGACGAAAATTCTATTGCAAAAACAGCTTTTTGAACTAAGCATGGGCATTACGAATATACACGTATGCCTTTTGGCCTAAAGAATGCTCCAGCTACATTTCAGAGATGTATGAATAATCTTTTGGAAAATTTGATTTACAAAGATTGTTTAGTCTATTTGGACGATATTATTTTCTACTCCACTTCGTTGGAGGAACATATTTTATCTCTAAAGAAAGTCTTTGAGAAACTGAGAGACGCCAACTTGAAGTTGCAGCTAGACAAATGTGAATTCATGAAAAAAGAAACTGAATTCCTGGGACATATTGTCACAACAAATGGCATTAAACCAAACCCAAACAAAACCAATGCAATCACAACTTTTCCGTTACCTAAAACACCTAAACTAAACAGATAAAATCGTTTTTGGGATTATGTGGGTTCTATCGCAAGTTTATTCCTAACTTTGCCAAGATAGTTAAACCCATGACCCTCAAACTAAAGAAAGGTGCTGTAATATATATTAAATGTAAAGACTACATCGAATCATTTGAAAGACTAAAGGTTTTGATAACTTCAGATCCGATATTAATCTACCCCGATTTTTCGAAGCCTTTTTCTCTAACAACTGACGCGAGTAATGTAGCTATTGGTGCAGTGCTCTCACAGAATCATAAGCCCGTTTGTTATGCCGGCAGAACGCTGAACGAACACGAAATCAACTATGCTACCATTGAAAAAGAATTGTTAGCTATAGTTTGGGCGACAAAATATTTCAGTTCATACTTATTCGGCAGGTCATTTGAAATAATGAGTGATCATAAGCCATTGGTATGGCTGAATAATATCAAAAAGCCGAACATGAAATTACAAAGGTGGAAAATCAAACTTAATGAATTCGATTATAAAATAAAATATCTTCCAGGCAAAGAAAACTATGTCGCGGACATAGAGCACAAAATATAGAAAAAGTCATGGTTGGCGAAGTCGCAAACAGCGCAGACGCAACTATACATAGTGCTAATGAAGATAATTTAAATTATATATCCATAACGGAGAGACCAATTAATTTCTTCTCTAGACAAATAGAGATAGAAAATGGCGACAGTGACACAACAAGTGTAAGTCACTACTTTCAAAAACTTAAGATTAAAATAATCTATAAAGAAATGACACTTGAACTCGCCAAAACCCTCATTAAGGAATATGTGTGCACCAAGAAAAGCGCAATTTACTTCCCTAATGATGAGGATTTTCTGATCTTCCAGAGGGCATTTACCGAAATCATAAGCCCTAACAATTTCACAAAACTATTGAGATGTACCACGAAGCTAATTGATATACTAACTTATGCGGAATTTAAGGATTTAATCCTAAAGACACATAAGGAAGTTTTACACCCAGGTATAAAAAAAACCATTAATTGGTTTAAAGAAAAATACTATTACCCAGATAGTCAAAAGCTAATTCAAAATATTATTAATGAATGTGAAATCTGTAATCTGGCAAAAACAGAACATAGAGACACTAAATTAACATTTGAAACAACGCCAGAAATATTTAACACAAGGGAAAAATACGTGATAGATTTTTATCTCACGGGTAACCAGATCTTCTTATCTTGTATTGATATTTATTCAAAATTTGCCTCCCTATACCGCCTTAATTGAAGTCAGCTCTAGGGATTGGCTAGAAGCGAAAAGAGCCATTACTAAAATATTCAATGATATGGGAAAGCCACAAGAAATTAAAGCAGACAAAGATTCAGCTTTTATGTGCATAGCTTTGCAAAATTGGTTAAGATCCGAAGGCGTACAAATTTCTGTAACAACCAGCAAAAATGGTGTATCCGATATAGAAAGATTTCACAAAGCTAAGAATCATCGGTAGTGAACAAAATATCGAAGATAGGTTTACAAAGTTCGAAACAATCTTATACGTCTATAATCATAAAACTAAACATAATAGTACAAAACGATCTCCGGCAGACATTTTTCTATATGCAGGCAGCCCAGACTTTAACGTACAACAAAACAAAATTGATAAGATCGAATATCTTAATAAGAATAGGCATGATTTTGAAGTTGATATAAAATATAGACAGGCTCCACTCGTGAAGAGTAAAATCAACAATCCATTTAAAAAGACAGGAAGAATTGAACAAGTAGACAGTAAACATTTTGAGGAAACAAACCGCGGCAGGAAAATCGTTCATTATAAATCAAAATTCAAGAAGCAAAAAAAGATTAATAAGAGCAAATACGATAATTCCAGACCAGCCAGAGAAGCGCAAAGTACGCAATATATTTCTAATAATGCTTAGTTGCATGTTATCACTTATCACTATGGTCAAATGCAGCAACATCGAAGAAAACCCAATAAGTGCGAAAAATGGATACCTTATATTCCAAACCGGAACAATGGAAATTCCAACCAGCTACGAATACCACTATTTGAGTATAAACATAACAAAGACAATGCTTATGTTCGAAAATCTAGTAACTGAAGCAAATGACTATCCCAATGTACCTCAGATACAATATTTAGTCGATAAACTAAAACGGGAAATAAATGGATTAAGAGTTATTAACAGAAGCAAAAGAGGTGTCTTGAACGTAGTAGGGAAGGCATATAAATAAACTTATTTGGTACATTAGATGAAGACGACACGGAGGAGTTAAAGGAAAAAATTAATAACATGTCAGAAGACTCCGTTAAAACCCATGATCTAAACATGGTTATCGACATAATTAACAGCGGTATAGACATAATTAATAGGCTCAAGGTGGAAAAAGAACAGAACCAACAAATTGCGATACTGATATTTAACCTACAGCAGTTTACAGCATACATAGAAGACATCGAGTTAGGTATGCAATTAACCAGATTAGGGATCTTTAACCCAAAATTACTAAAACATGATTATTTGAAACACATAAATTCGGAGAAAATGCTAAAGATAAAAACATCAACTTGGCTCAAGACAGATACGAACGAAATTTTGATTATATCCCACGTTCCTAGCAAGGTCACTAAAGTTCCGATATTTCAAATAGTTCCATACCCAGATGAACATAACTATATTCTAACCGAGCAAGTATTCGATAAGTTTTATGTATTCAATAACCAAGTATTTCATAAAGATACAGATAAATTAATATTCGACAAATGTATTGTTGGACTTATTAAACAAGAGCAAACTCAATGCAAATACATTAAAACCCAAAGAAATTTCCAAATAAATTATATAGAACCAAATATACTTTTAACATGGAATATTCCTGAAACAGTTGTCAACCCAGATTGTACAAACAACAAAATATTAATATCAGGAAACAACATCATTAAAATTAAAAATTGTACCATGCAAATAGATGAATTCCTAATTTCTAATAATGTAGCAGATTTTACACAAACGATTTATATCACCAACAATGTTACACGCTTAGAACCAATAAATCACTTAGAAACAAAAGAAATGATAAAATTGCATGTAAAACACTACAACTTTTTCCAAATTATATGCATTACAACTTTTGTCATCATGATAATTAGTTTGACTCTGTATTTAGCATATAAGTTTAAAAATATACCTAAGAAAATTATAGTCAAATATTGTAAACAAAAAGAAGAACATCCGCACCTTGAAACTAATGCCAAGGAAAATATTCAACCAGAAAACAATGTTATGATATATCCAAATTTAACGACCTGAGGACAGGCCAAATTCAATGATTGGGGGAGTGACATATCCATAAGTCCCTAAGACTTAAGCACATGCCTACACACTAATACATATACAACATGTACACCCAAACACACCCACACACCCAACACAACTCTGGATGTACCCAACAGATACCAGATAATTTAAACAATCTATGCTTAAGCCCTCGCATCATCGTTGCGTTCCCACGTTCAAAGCTCGGACTCGCAATCCCGAAAAACAGAAGTATTAGATTTCAATAAACAAAATTATAAGAATCTAAGAGCACTTGTATCCAAGAGCGAATGCACTTGAATCCAAGAGAAATGCAAAGACTATTAAAGTCAGCAACTCCAAAGCTTTCTCTCTTCATTTGATCAGAACCCTAAAGTCTAAAGTCCATATTAGAAAAGCTCGAAACCGAGGCTTGAACGTCAATCAAATCAGAGTAATTGTGAGAGTTCAGTTTGAGACCTAATTATAAACGGTCGGTGTTCTTCTCAAGTAAAAATATTGTAATCATTCAGTAAAATAAAATTATATTTTTTTTACATATGAGTATTTGCGATTATTATTTTGGATCTGTTAAATAAAGAGTCCTTTTAGTACGGTACTGATCCATTGAAGGATACGCTATACAACTAACTATCCAGGATCGGCGAATTAAAACAGTGATTCTAAAATTATTTTGAGATCCGCAAAAGAATCTACGTGAAAGTAGTATTCAAGAAAAATCCCGTGTGGTCAGTAACATCTGCAAAACAATTCAAAATCCCGTGCGGTCGGAAACAAAATTAATTAAAATTTTTAATTCCGTAACTTAAAACAAAAAAAATTAAAATAAACACCGTGTATCCAGAAACTTATACAAATACACCATGGCTGTTCCGCAACTTTCGGAAACCCACCTAAATCAATTATTAAATCAAATTAAAGAACTGAACTACTACGATGGCACACCTGGCAAGCTGTCTGTGTTTGTTAACCAGGTCGAGCAGCTACTCAACTTATACCCTACCCAAGATGCCAGACAAGCACACGTTATCTACGGAGCAGTGAAACGGTAGCATTGGAGATCGTGACCCAAGAAAGAGTAAACACATGGCTGGATACAAAGACGGTCCTGGCGATGGCATTCAAGGATCACAGGCCCTACATAAAACTTATAAGACAACTGGAGGATACATCCTACCCCGGAAGCATCTGTAAGTTCATCGAGAAGCTCGAATCACAATATTGGATTATGTTTGACAAGTTAGAATTAGAAAGCGACCCTGTAGATAAATCAAATTACACTGAAATAATAAAAAGAACTGTTAAATCTGTAATAGATCGAAAATTGCCGGATAGAATTTATATGTCATTGGCACGCAAAGATATTGATACTATTTATAAATTAAAACAAGCTTCAATGGAGCTAGGCCTCTATGACGCCAGTCCAGAAAATCAGCGTTCTAATAGATCAGAAGGGAACAGACGCAGGAACAGGGGAAATCATAGTCAAAGCAATAATCAAAGATATTACAATAATAGAAATTACAATCACAGCAATTATTATCCTGGAACGAATCAGAATAACAATACGCAACATCAAAATTCTAATCAACCTACAATAAATCAAAATCAGTATTCCACTCGTCCCATACCGGTTAATCAAAGGGGAAATTATTACACGTTTAGAAGGGAGTTAACACAAGGCCAACAAAACAATCCTCTTAACAATTCCCTTAATTTCCAACCTTCAACTTCAAATAATACTAACGGTCAGATGCCGGTAAAAAGACAACGAGAGAGTCAAAGTGGCCAAAGCAGAATGGATGTAAATTTTCATCAAACTGCCTCGGATACTCAAGTGACACAGGAGGACGTACCAGTCCCCATGTAAGAATAGGTTATCATAACAAAATTTACAAGGGAATGATCGACACAGGTTCATCCATCAATATCATAAGGGAAAATTTTGAAAATTTAGAAGAAAAAGAAGAAGATCTAACAGTGTATACCATTAAAGGGGCAATAAAATTAAAGAAAAGCATAATAATGAAACCCACTTCAGTATGTCCGTCTGTTTTGATTACTATCTGGATATGGAATTATTGTTATATTTAGTTTCATTAATTTTCTTTTTCTTTTTATATTTTGATTTATAGTGGGTTATTTTCCTGCCTCTGTTTTTCTCTTCATAATGTTTTTCGTCAATCTGTGTAATTTCTCCTGTCTTTTTATATGGGTTTGTTGTCTTTGATTTTACTAATGGTGCTTGTCTATATCTGGTATCTACTTCATAACTATGTTATCTATCTTGCTGGGTGTCATGTGCAGGTGTTCCTGCATATATAAAAATATCTGCTGGTGTTGCTCCTGTTGTATTATGTTTAATTTTATGGTTATAAACATAGAGTAGGGTTTCATATTTTGTTATTTTATTCTCTGGGTCGGACTCAGTGCTTATAATTCTTAACTTTTCGTTTACAGTTTTATGAAATCTCTCAATGTCAGAAATTCCATTTTTACTTGATGTGACGTTAATGTGAACATTTTCGGACTTTAGCCATAAATGTAATGCAGCACACATAAATGCTGAGTCTTTATCGACTTTTATTTCGGACGGTTTTCTTATTTCATTAAAAATTTTAAGTAGAGCTCTTTTTGCTTCGAGCCAATCCCTAGAGCTGACTTCAATTAAGGCGGTATATTTGGAATAAACGTCAATACATGACAGGAATGTTTTATTATCGATTAAATAAAAATCGATAACATATTTTTCTCTAGGATTGAAAATTTCTGGCGTTAACTCGTAATTTAATTTAGTGTCTCTATGTTCTGTTTTGCACATGTTACATACTTCACATTCGTTGATAATGTTCTGTATTAACTTTTGATAGTCTGGGTAGTAATATTTTTCTTTAAAAATTTTGGTTTGTTTTTCTATACCTGGATGCAAGAGTTCTCTGTGGGTTTTTATTATTACTTCTTTAAATTCTGAATATGTTTCAATATCTAATAATTTACTGGTTGCTCTCATAGCTTTAGTTATGTTGTTCGGACTGACAATTTCTAAGAAGGCGTTTTGAAATGTAAGGAAATCTATTTCATTATGAAAATAAATTACGCTATTTTTTGTACACAAATATTCTTTTATTAATTCTTTTGCATATGCGCTTGTCATTTCTTTATAATGGATTTTTAGTTTTGTTTTATGAAAATATTTTCTTCTTTCTGTATTGTTATTGTCGTCTTTGACAAATTCTATTTGTCTATTATAGTAGTTTATTGGTCTTTCCGTAAAGGAAATGTAATTTTGGTTATCTTCATGGCTACTATGTACGGTGGCGGCTGAAGTGGGAGATTCGCCGTAGAAGTTTTCTATTTTTACACGTGAAAGTGCGTCGGCGACATGGTTTTCTTTTCCTGGTACATATTTTATATGGTAATCAAACTCATTTAGTCTGATTTTCCATCTTTGGAGTTTCATGTTTGGTTCCTTGATATTATCGAGCCAAACTAAAGGTTGATGATCACTAAGAATCTGAAATTTACGACCAAAAAGATAGGACCTGAAGTATTTAGTTGCCCAGACAATAGCTAAAAGTTCTTTTTCTATTGCTGAATAATTAAGTTCATGTTCATTGAGAGTAGCGTAACAAACGGGTTTACGATCCTGTGATAATACAGCACCTAGAGCGTACTTGCTTGCATCTGTGGTTAATGAGAATGTTTTTTCGAAATTTGGGTAAATTAATATTGGTTCGGACATAATTAAAAATTTTAATTTTTCGAAGGCTGATATATACTCAGTATCTTTAGAATTTATAACGGAACCTTTTTTTAGTTTTTGTGTTATTGGTTTAGCAATTTTTGCAAAGTTAGGGATAAATTTACGGTAGAAACCGCAAAGTCCTAAAAATGATTTTATTTCTTTATTAGTTTTAGGTAATGGGAATTTCTGTATGGCTTCTATTTTATTTGGGTTGGGCTTTATGCCTTCTGTAGTTACAATGTGTCCTAAGAACTCTGTTTCTCTTTTCATAAATTCACATTTGTCAAGTTGTAACTTTAGATTAGCTTCTTGTAATTTAGCAAATACTTTACGTAGAGATAACAAGTGTTCTTCCAATGAAGTGGAAAAAACTATTATATCGTCCATGTAGACTAAACAATCTTTGTAAATTAGGTCTTCTAATAGATTGTTAATACAACGTTGAAATGTTGCAGGTGCGTTCTTCAGTCCAAACGGCATTCGAGTGTACTCGTAATGTCCATTTTTTGTGGAAAAAGCTGTTTTTTGAATCGAGCTTTCATCCATTTCGATCTGATGAAAACCTTTTGCTAAATCTATGGTAGTGAAATATTGAGACCTACCTAGCTTATCATCCATTACAGGAATTGGGTATTTATCATCAATAGTAATTTCGTTTAGTTTGCGATAGTCGATTACTAACCTGAACTTTGTTTTACCAGAAGCATCGCTTTTTTTCGGTATTATCCAGATAGGAGAACAGTAGGGTGAGTACGATTTTCGAACAATGCCTTGTTGAATCATTTCTTTGATTTGTACCTCGACTTCTTTGTCGTAGGCCTGGGGGTATTTATAAGGTTTCCTATAGATTGGGTCTTCATGTTTAGTTTTGATGACATGCTTTACAGTACTTGTGAAGGTCAAATTTTCACCTTCTCTGTATTGTATGTCCCTAAATTCTTGAAGAATTTTAGTAAGGGCATTTGACTCTTCTTTATTTAGATGGTCAAGCCTGAATTCATTTGATTCCCTTATCTCGTTTCCTATTGCATAATTTGTGGCTTCATCATCAGTGGATAATGATGGCTGTAAAACATTCAAATAGTCGGGGTTGTCTTCTAGGCTACCTTCTCGTTCTGGTAGGTAGTCCATTAAGACACAGTTCAGTGGCAACACTCCCCGGAGACGTACGCGTTTTTGGTGCAGTGATACAGTTTTGTTTAACAAACTTACGGACAACTCCACAACTGTGGCACAACGTGTAATAAACGACAACATAAACAAATTAAGTGCTGGCAAATGAAAGTGTGGCGACTTTTATTAGCCAGCGTCGTTATTCTTTACTTGGTGAGGTGGCTCGGGCCTCACTAAAAAACTACACGAGGCGATCAGCTGGGAGAGCGTTAAGCTGTAAGAGCTTTAAGCCCTGGCTGGTTCGTGTCCACGGTACACTACTACTTAAAAGGCGTGTTCTCTTAGCTCCATCTGGATCGTGTCTTAGATACTCTGCTGCTAGAACTTTAAGATTCTAGCTGGTTCGAGTCGTCACCAAGCATTTTTGAAAATGGATAACGGTTCACAGCAAAAATCTATCGATTATGAGTCTATGAAGCTAATTGCTGGCGCGGGCCCAAAAGAGATACGGGAGCAAATGAAGAAGAGCTGGCAAAGTGAAGATCCAGCCTTCGCTACTACCAGTATTTCAAACTCCTACTGCAGTTCGACCTTCACACTGACCTCCACCAGCTCGACTATCCCGTCCGCGTGCATCTTCACCTCCTCCTTGAGCGGCAACGTATGCTCTACTGCTGCCAGTACAACTTACAACAGTGCATCTGTCAGCTCAATCGCGAAGTCACAATCTGCCACCGGCTGGCAGGATGTCTCCTTTAAATCAAGAAATGGAGGAATCAAAAAGAGAGCAGGCGCAGTCCTCTCCCCTAAAATGGTAAAAAAGGTGGCATCTGATAAGCCGGCAAAAATCTCTGCCAATCGCTTCCAAGCCCTAAGCGACGAGGAAGATATGGTCCTGGGCGAGGTATCTTCGAGTGACGACGACGAGCCATGCTCCTCGAATACCGTCCATAACCGTGCTGCAAGGAAAGCAGGACCAAAACAACAGCTGAAAGGTGCTCACCAAACTGTACCAGCCGCCCCGAAATCAAGCCGTCACTCTAAGGTGCCTAGAATGATGTTTCCCAATGTGGTGAACTTCACAGCATTTCGCAGCGAGCTGGACGCCCTTGTGGGAGACTCCTATACAATCAAGGCCCTAAATTCGGGAGATTGCGCTGTTCAGTGCAACACCCCTGATAGCTACAGGCTGGTGGCCCGGCACTTTCTCGACAAAGGATCCCTATTTCATCACCATCAGCTACCGGAGGACCGACCCTAAAAAATAGTCATGCGCAATATTCACCACGGAGTCCCATCGGAGGATATCATCGCAACCCTCCAGAACGAAGGACATAACGTTGTACGGATTTATAACCCGCGCAACAAGGCAACCTCTCTTCCTCTTAATATGAGGTTCATTGACCTCAAAAAGGCGGAGAACAACAATCAAGTAAAGGGCATACCGGTTGTCTGTAGGCACAGGGTAACATGGGAGAAACCCCGTAAGCAACCGGAGCCGATACAATGCCACAGGTGCCAAGGCTATGGTCATACCAAGGCATATTGTTCTCGGCACTATATATGCAGAGAATGTGGAGACAATCACCCCACTGCAGAGTGTAAGCTGGAACAGGACGAGGCCAGATTCTGCTTTCACTGTGGCGGCCCCCATGCAGCCAACTTTAAAGGTTGCAAAAAGTACCTGCTAGAGGCTTCTAACCGTAAACACCAACGGAAGATCAATGAACCCTCTGTTTCTGGTCCTGCAAGAGGAGCACACCAACCCAGTCCACCAGCCCACATGTCTGGAAAGCCTTCATATGCGAATATTGTCAGAGGAAGTCAGCCCGTCGCCAAGCCTGCCGCTACTATCCCCCATGCAAGCGCTAACCTTGACTCCAAGCTGGAGCAGCTGTTTACTAGGCTTGGCAGGATGATGTCACTAGTCGAAACGCTAATGCAACTGCACCTGCAAACTCGCACCTTCCCTTCTGCTGCTCAAAATGGGTCCTCTTAAGGTAGCAGCTTGGAATGCCAATGGGGCCTCCTCGAAGGCCAATGAGATTCTCGCCTTCATCGAGCTTCACGAAATTGACATCCTCCTGCTGTCGGAAACCCATTTCGTTTCCCGGTCCACCTTCAGAGTTCCTGGCTTTACCCTCCACACTGCCAACCACCCGGATGACAGTCAACGCGGAGGTGCGGCGATCCTTATCAGATCACTCATCTCCCATCAACCCTTCTCCACCCTGTCGGAAAATCACATCCAAGCAGCAGTTATCCAGCTGAAGGCAAGCAGGGGCACCTTTAACATTGCCTCAGTGTACTGCCCTCCTAACCTCAGGTGGACGGAGGCTGACGTTGAGCTGATCATCGCTCAATTTGGCACAAAGTTCCTTGCGGCAGGTGATTGGAACGCAAAGCACAGATGGTGGGGGAACTACAGGATGTGCACTAGAGGCAGGGTGCTGTTCTCTGCTCTGGCGGGCGAAGGTATCGACATCGTTGCAACTGGAGAAGCTACTTGCTATCCCTTTCGAGCAGGTGCCACTCCAAGTGCCATCGATTTCGGGATCTCCAAAGGATTCAGACAGCAAGAAATCAACGTGCAAATACTGACAGAACTGTCATCTGACCATCTCCCCCTGCTGTTTGAGCTGGATGAAGACGCCCAGCTATTCAAAGGTGTCACAAAAATGCTGTCACCTACTGCAAATACTGTGGCCTTCAAGGAGCACATCGAGGCCACAGTAGATCTCAACATCCCCATTGACACCTGCAATAGTCTGGAAGCGTATGTAGATTACCTCGCAGCTACAATCGCGGAAGCAGCACGGAGGGCCACACCACCCCCACACCAAACTCGTCACACGACCGTAAGGAGGGCTCCCATCTTGAGCTTAGAGGCTAGGGAGCTGCTCTCCCACAAAAGGCGCCTCAGGAGACGGTACATCGCAACAGGAGATCCTAGCATCAAGCAGCTATACTCTAGCACCACTAACAGACTGCACCGCTTGCTAGCCAGGACCCGACGAGAAAATCTGGATACCCTGCTGGAGGGTACTGGACCGGATAACAACAACAATTTTTCGTTATGGAGGCTCACAAGAGGAATCAAGAGACAGCCGTTGTTTCAATCACCCGTCCTGAGTCACAGTGGCCTCTGGCTCAAAACGGACGATGAAAAAGCGAGGGCATTTGCTTCGCACCTGACCTCCACCTTCATGCCCTTCAACCTAACAGATGACTCAAACCGCGTAGCCATCAATAATTTCCTAGACACTCCGACTGCACCGGCTCGCCCCATTAGACATACCACACCGCAGGAAGTCATGATGCAGCTGAAGGCGCTGCAAATTAAGAAAACCCCTGGCTACGATGGCATCGACAACCGTGCTGCGAAGTCTCTGCCACGCAAAGGAGTCCTAGCCTTAGTAAAAATATTTAATGCCATGCTAAGGCTAGGGCACTTTCCAAGGCAATGGAAGCGTGCACGTATCATCATGATACCTAAAGCCGGAAAGCCGCCAACGCAGATCGATGCATATCGCCCAATCAGCTTGCTTTCTCCAAAATTTTTGAGAGAATACTCTTAGCCCGTCTGATGGAACTGCCGCAAGTAGTAAACTACTTGCCTCGACACCAATTTGGTTTCAGGAAGTCCCATGGCTGCCCTGAACAAGTACATCGACTGGTAAACCAGGTGACGCATGGCTTCGAGCACAAACTCTACACGGTCGGCGTCTTTCTAGATGTGAAGCAAGCGTTTGACAAGGTGTGGCATGAGGGCCTTCTATACAAGATGAAAGCTCTCCTTCCTGCTCCCTACTATGCCATCCTGAGATCCTTCACCTCTTATCGGACGTTCGACGTAGCAGTGCGCGATGCTCGGTCCAGCCTGAAAGAGATTCACGCAGGAGTTCCACAGGGAAGTGTTCTTGGGCCCTTTCTGTACACCCTGTACACTGCCGACTTGCCATCTCCCGCCAACAACACCGAGGTTTCCCCGGCTCAGCTGCTCCTGGCCACTTACGCCGATGACACCGCCATGTTGGCGTCTCATTCTTCACTGCAAACTGCCTCCAATGCAGTCCAGGAATAGCTGCATGCAATTGAAGAATGGACTGCCAAATGGAATGTGGCCATTAACTCCTCAAAGTCAGCCTGTGTAACTTTTTCCCTGCGGCCCGGAACTTGCACAGGTCTGACCTTCGATGGAAACCCCATCATCAATGTCACATCGCACTGCTACCTAGGAGTACACCTGGATCGGAGACTGACCTGGAGGGCCCACATCACGTCGGTCAAATTCAAGTCCCTGGCGAAGCTAAAAAAGCTCGACTGGCTCTTGCACTCTAGCAAGCTACAAATGAGCTCTAAGGCTCTTTTAATCAAAGCCATACTAGCTCCAACGTGGAGTTATGCCATCCAGGTGTGGGGAACTGCCGCCAAATCCCAGCTCAATAGGCTCCGAGTGGTCCAGTCGAGAGCTGCACGTCACGCATCTGGGCTCCCCTGGTACGTGACGAACAAGGTAATCGAAACAGATCTGAAAGTTACCCTTCTTGGGGATCAGATCAATTTTCATAGCAGCCGTTAAGCCGACAGGCTTGTAGTCCACCCGAACCGACTGGCAAATATGCTTGTTAATCCCATCTCCCTCCGAAGGCTGAAGAGGGTACACCCCAGCGATCTCCCCACCCGGAGGATAATATAAATTAAGTAATTAATAACTAGATAAATCTTTCCCTCTGTACTAAATTAAGAAACCACTCGGTCTCATATACTTTTTATAAGCACATTAGGTTAAGTTCAGTGGAGTTGACTGAACGATTCCTTTTGAAACCCAAATAAAAAAAAAATAGGAAAAGGAAAAAAAAAAAAAAAAAAAAAAAAGTCCATTAAGAAACTGTTGTTGTGTAAAACTACACTTCTTTTGCCAAAGTTTATTTGGGCGTTGGCGTCTTCTAGGAACCCTGTACCTAATATCATATCGTAATTTTCGGAAAAATTATGAATATAAAAAACTTGTTTAGTAGGGCAAAGCTTACTTGGTTTTAGAATTATGATTTTCTTTAGGGTTATTGTACCGTTAATGGTGTGTGTTTGTAAATTAGTAGTTTTAACTGGGAAATTAAAAATGTTTGCTCTTATGATGTTTATTGTAGACCCAGTGTCTATAACACATCGGAGCGGTATATTGTTTAAAACAATATTTATGAATAAATTGTGTCTTCTTCTTCGTGCTAGGCATGTAGATGAAAATTTTCGGACGTATCCATTTTTGAATGGCCGCTGGTATTAGGTCTTTGCCTTTTTGTTGCCGGATTCGGAGCGGATGTAGAAACTGGATTTTGTTGATAGTTGGAGGAATAATTTAAAGGATTTTGTGTCTGTGCTTGGTTGAGTTTTTGCTTAAATTCTTGGAATAGGTATTCGAAAGGCTGGTCATGGCTGTTATTGTTTTTGTTCATATATTGATTTTTATTTTGGCTAATTGATGTTTGATTATAATTTTGATTTCTATTTTGATTATTTGAAGTGTTGTTATAGTTTGGGCTGTACTGATTTTTATTTTGGGTATTTTGAGTATTTTTGGATTTTGTCATAACAACCCTCCTGCTGTACAATTTGCTTTAATTTACTGACTGTTGTTATATCAAATCTGGCTAATTGCATGTAGAGTATATCTGGGAGTTTTTTAATAATTACATTTTTTACTGTATTTTTCATTGCGTTTGTATAAATGTGATTATGTAGATCATTAATTTCTTAAGCTAGCTTATTTGTTATTACAAAGCATTTTGCTTCAAGCTCTTCTATGAACTTACGAACTGATCCATTGAATTGGGTGTTATATAGTCGTCTCAAAAGCTCTTCAAATGGTGTCTGGGTCTTGAACTCGGCGATTAGGGCTTCCTTCAATTCCGGCCATGTATTAGCTGCACTGAGCTGGGATACTCGTTGGGCGTCGCCTCCAATTTGCATTTCGATTGCACTGAAGAGTACGTGTAACTGACGGACGTCAGTTGATGGATATAGTTGAAGAATGAACTCTATTCTTCTTATGAACGAGCTCAGTTCCAGTGTCGTACCGGTAAATGTTGGTACCTGTCGAATCTGACCAAGAGCCTGGTTCAGATGATTCTCGGAGAGTAGTTGCACTTGTTGTTGTGGTAGTGCCATTGTTGTTGTTGATTTTATTTTATTTTTCACTCCTCGTAGCGGTCACATATGCAAAACCTGGGGCTTCAGTTACCCTTTAGTGGTCTTGTCTTTGCAGCACTTATGTAATAATTTTTTTTTCTTCTAGTAGCGGTCCCACTATTATGGTGGGCTACCAAGTTGAAGCGGTTTTAATTATTAAGCACTGTATGACTGGCGGATAGTTACTACTTGTAGCACTGATTAGCCACAAAGTTGAAGTTAAATCACACACGAAGGTTCTTTGTTGGTCACTATAAGTTTAGGACCACCGACTGCGCCAATAACGAGTTCGCGGTTGCAAGTTTTGAAAAAAATATAAGTTTTTATTTCAAGATAATAATACAACTTTGAATCGGAGTCAATTCACGTCTTAATGGTATAGTGGATGAATTAGAACTAAATCTGGAGTGTGAGTTGAACGCTTAGCAAACCCTTGGTCGACTTTGCTTATATGAACTTGAAGGCTCTCCTCTCTATTCAAATGGGTTGCGCTCTTTAAGAGAGTTGCGCATGGAAAATTACCAGGATTTGTGCTGCGTAAGCTATTTGGTTGCTTAGTGGGAATAACGAATTTCGGCATCGGCGGATGCTTATGTCTATGAATCAATTGTTTATGTTAACGCGGCCGAAATTGTTATTGTCGCCAAGAGCTTGGGATCTGACTTATGTGTTAGGGCAAATGGATTGGGTGGGTGTGATCAAGTGGTACATATGTACTGTGTGTGTGTGGTGTGTGTGTGTGACAAAGTGTTATACTATGGTACATATGCTACTATATATATTTTTTTTTCACTTATTTATTTATTATTCTTACTTTTTGGGGTTTTGCTTTTAATATAGTTTTTTTTTCACTTATTTATTCATTACTCTTATTTTTAAGTTTTTGCTCTTAATATAGGTTTTAATTTTCACATGGGTTGCACTATTGCTTTTTCGTGGGATTTTGAGGCAACCAATTGGATTTACAACCTCTTACAAATTCAATAGCGTCTTCCTGGTATTAAATTCAGGTTTGTTTATTAACACTGCGTTTTTCGGTTTCGCGCTATTGTCAAGGTTTTTTTTATAAAACGTAACGCGATATTGACTGTTGCATGTGTGTGTTAAAGCGTGGTGTTTTTCGATAGCGATTAAATATAATTAACACTATCACGACCTACTGCGCCAGTAACCATTTATGGTTTTGAGCCTATTGAATGGACTGTTTAAATTACTCAGACCAACGCTGAAAATTGTTTTTTCCAAATAAAAAGACGATTAAAATATCGGGATCGAATGTGTCTTTATTGTTCAATTGACAGCTTAAGACTAAAAATCAAATGTGAGTGAAATTGAGGAGAAGCCTCTGTGCTTAAAATGGATGTTAGTATATTTTATGAGAGCATTGCTCTTGGATTCTTAAGATGAGGAGAAGCCTCAGAGAGAGCAGGCAAAACTGCTTAGGTCATGCTTTGGGATTTGTTTACATGATCGGCTAAGTGCCGTTGCCAAAGAATTGTTTTTTTAGATCGCATACTGCGCAGATAGGATACAGTATGGGATTCAATTATTGTTTGTTATTGCTTTATTGTTTATGGTTTCATGGTTTGAGTGGCGCAAATACGTCACTACCCTCCCCTTAAAGAGAAGCCTATACTTGGGCTGGAATTGATGGATATAGTAAAGGTAAAGGTAACTTGTTGTGGTATGCTCTGATTTTGATTCGGTCTTAATTTTAATTGTGCATTCAGCATCATGAATGGATTGAATTTTACATATTTTAAATATAAGCACAACAAAACAAGTGTAATGATGACAATAATGATTACTATGCAAAGTGTAATGTTGTTTTGAGAAGGTTTTCGCTTAAAATTATGCTGTTCATTTCTATTTTACATTGGGTTACTCTTATCATTTTATTTCGTTTTATTTTTAAATTATTAATTGGATCCTGACAGACTGGTTTCGGTTAAGTTCCAGGTTACAATTATGTTTGGCTCTATGTATTTTATTATTTCGTCTGTATGTAGTGGCTCAAAATTACAAATTGGATTTGAATGTTTAATAATGTTGGTGACACATTCATTGTTTATTTCTTTATTTTCTTTGTTATCATTAGTAGACTAAAGGACAAGATGATAAAGTCCAGGTAGTCACGGTTAAAACAAGCGATGGAGAAGTAAAAAAATCGCTAAACAAGATCTGTCAACTTCCTGTTAGCGAAGCAAAACCAGCTGGAGCTGCAACGCCATCTGTAACGGAGTCAATGTAGCTACGCAAGGACAAGAAGTTAAGGCAGCGAGTTCCCAAAAGGCAAAAGGAATGGCACTAGAAACATAGCTACTGTGCTATGCTGTTTATTGATGTTGCAAGCTACAACTGCGACAGAAAATTCGGAAGAAATTTCCAAAGAACTTGGGAAAATTTACGACATCGACGCAGAAGCTGCAGTTATGGTGAAACTGAAGTCGCTACATCCAGTTGGCAATTATGCAAGCCTATTTTGATGTCATAAAACAATCAGATGACTTCCTGGAAAAATCCCGCTTGGTTTGCAAAAAAATGGGAGACTTCAAGGACTACTGCGATTTCTTCGGCACGACAATACGGACAAAAATTGACAACAAAAAAAAAAGACAAAATATTACGGCATACTGTTATACTGTTCTTTGATATGAGCAAATATGAGCGAAATGCAAAAGAATACAGGAAAATATGAAAACGTTCATAAAAAACGAAAAACATCTAATAGAATATGCTGACAATCAGACCTCGGTCATCAATGCCGCGGAAGAATTAGTAAGAGCAACTACGATAGAAGCAAACCGGAATTCGGGAAAACTGGATTGAAGAGGCAGAAAGCCTACAAGCAACATCGATCTCAATGATAACGGACATTAGTGAAGGAAGAATTCATCCTACACTAATTACGCCTAACAAAATGCTGGAGGAGCTCGAAAAAGTTAAGCAAAAATTAGGACGAAAACAAAAGCTACCGGGTGGAAATTCAGTTATACAATTACCACTGATCTATAAACTGATGAAGGCACAAGCCATGTTGAAGGATAATGTCCTATTCATTGAAGCAAAATTGCCGATATACAACAATCAGGGGAAACGGATCTCTTTGAAGTAATCCCAATACCACTGTGGACAAACGGAACAAAGCTTATTCCGAAATTGAATTCTAAATATTTTGCGTTCAATACAGACATAAACGCATATCACCTAATGTCTAAAATGGAAATTAACCAAGAGGATTCGACAACATGGCTTTGCGAAAGTAATTGGGCATGGAAAAACGCGGATGATCACTCTTGCGAAATGATAGAATTCCAAGGCAATTCGTTATCAAAGAGATAAGTGGATCCAACCGTTGGCTATTTAGACTGTTTCCGAATACAACAGCTAATATAAGATGCAACGAATAGCATCAAGTTATAAGACTGCCCAATCAAGGCATTATACAACTACTTGCAGGATGCACAGCAATATACAACAATATACAACAATAATTACTCCTCAAAAAGTAATTTCGACAGCGTCTGAAAAGTCAATCTTCCCCAGTTTACGAATTATAGATGACAAAGAGACATGGAACGTGGTCCCGCTGAAGCACTTGATTGTCAACAACACTAATGAACTGCAAAATCTTCAAATGCGCATCAAGGCTCTGAAAAATAACAAAGTACACATTGATGACTTGATTTTCCACACGGCAAGCGGACACTCGGCTCTAGCGTTGACAACGATTATCATAATTATAATGGTCATTTATATCCGGAGGCAACACATAAATGAGAGACAGCTACTGGCCGTACATTTCCCCCCACCCCGGAGAATGTCTAAACATGTGTTCAGACATGATAAGTAGACAAACTATAAATATGTTATATTTAAGGGCAGCAACTACAGATAAGTACGATTGCAGTGGTCTATTGCCGAAGTGTCAAGTGATATGATCACGCGGGAGGTGATTAGCGCGGTCATAGGCCACAAACATAGATTTAAGATAAATCTCAGCTGCATTGACCAACGCAGACTGCAGCGTTTTACAAGCGCTGCATTAAATAATTAGATGATAAGAACCTATGTAAGAATGAATAAAAGGCGATGCCCTCGCAGTAGCGAGTCAGTTAGATTCAAACACCCGAATTGAACTCATTAAGTGTACGCATTAGTTTATAGTGTGAACAACTGGTAAGTCAACAATGTTTTGGGATATTATGTTAACTGTGGATCCGGTATATAAATGAGAAATTTTAAATTGATTTCTTTGTATTTAATTGTTATATACTGGGGGCTTTCAAGGCTGGTAGCTGAAATTCTGCTTGTTCAACATCCGGTTCCTGGTTGTCATTGTTTGTCTCTTCTGTATTAAGCTATTGCGGCTGTTGTGTTATTTCTGAATTTTGGTTTTTCGTCAGTTTTATGTTGATATTCTGGATAATACTCAGAATGGTCATAAGTTGGATAGTAAAAATAATCATATGGGTCATATTGCTGGTGAGCAGCGTTCTCCTGATATAGGGATTCCCCAATACTCATCCTAGTCTGTCCACTATCAGATGGTCTGGTCGCTTTATTGATTGATTGGGCACATAAGAACCTAAGTTATGTGCCGATTGTTGATTTTGATAATGGTGTTGTTGTCCAAACCGATTCTGATCAAATGCGTTCTGTCGATGGGTGTTAATATTTGGTCGAGGTATGTTAATATTTGGTCGAGGTGTGAAGTTTACTTGTTGGTTTGGTTGAAAATTATTATTTGTATTAGGATGGTATGGTATTGGATAACGATATGGTGGATTATTAATTGGTGGTGTTTGGTAAATTGGGAGTGTTTGATAATTTGGTTGGGTTGGATATGGTATTGGTGAATTATGATATGGTTGTAAAGGTGTAGGATACCTTCTGGTATTATTGTTAGTCTGATTTATATTGTGATTATAGGATTTCTGTGGCTTATCACGTCGGTCAAATTCAAGTCCCTGGCGAAGCTAAAAAAGCTCGACTGGCTCTTGCACTCTAGCAAGCTACAAATGAGCTCTAAGGCTCTTTTAATCAAAGCCATACTAGCTCCAACGTGGAGTTATGCCATCCAGGTGTGGGGAACTGCCGCCAAATCCCAGCTCAATAGGCTCCGAGTGGTCCAGTCGAGAGCTGCACGTCACGCATCTGGGCTCCCCTGGTACGTGACGAACAAGGTAATCGAAACAGATCTGAAAGTTACCCTTCTTGGGGATCAGATCAATTTTCATAGCAGCCGTTATGCCGACAGGCTTGTAGTCCACCCGAACCGGCTGGCAAATATGCTTGTTAATCCCATCTCCCTCCGAAGGCTGAAGAGGGTACACCCCAGCGATCACCCCACCCGGAGGATAATATAAGTTAAGTAATTAATAACTAGATAAATCTTTCCCTCTGTACTAAATTAAGAAACCACTTGGTCTCATATACTTTTTATAAGCACATTAGGTTAAGTTCAGTGGAGTTGACTGAACGATTCCTTTTGAAACCCAAATAAAAATACGTCATGCAAAAAAAAAATGTTGTTCCAATCTGTATAGGTCTGATTTTATTATGGGTGAACTATTTCTTCTTTGGATTGGTAGGTCAAATATATTTTGGGATATCATGTTAACCGTGGATCCTGTGTCAATAAGGCATTTCAAATTATTTTCTTTGTATTTAATTGTTATATATTGGGGTTTTCCAAGGCTTGTGGCTGCAAATTTTCAGCTGGTTCGACATTGGGTTCTTAGTTATCGTTGTTTCTCTCGTCCGTATTAATCTGCTGTGTCATTTGTGTTGTTTGTGGACTTTGATTGTTTTCGTCAGTTTGATGCTGATACTCCGGATAATAGTCCGAATAGTCGTAAGTTGGATAGTAAAAACTGTCATAAGGAACATATTGCTGATAAGCAGCGCTCTCTTGATATAACGATTCGTCAATACTCATCCCAGTCTGTCCACTGTTAGCTGGTCTTGGTCGCTTCATTGGTTGGTTGGCCACCTGGGGGCCATAATTATGTGCTGATTGTTGGTTTTGATGTTGGGGTTGTTGTCCAAACCTATTCTGATCGAATGCATTGTTTCGATTGGTGTTAGGAATTGGTCAAGGTGCAAAATTTGCATGTTGGCTTGGTTGAAAAATGTTGTTTGTATTAGGGTGATAGGGTGTTGGATGACGATATGGTGGGTTATTAATTGGTGGTGTTTGATAAATTTGTGGGGCTGGATATGGCATTGGTGAATAATGTAGGAAAGGTGTAGGATACCTTCTGGTATTATTGTTAGTCTGATTCATATTGTGATTATAGGATTTCTGTGGCTTATCAGAAGAATTTTGTTTTTGCATAGATGTGCTTGTATGGCTTGCTTGTTCATACATTGCTTTTTCTTGTAAAATATTTATAAGTGATCGCAAATCTGGTATATTGTGGTTATTTATTTTTAATTAATAATTATAATAATAATAATTTTTCAATAAGAGACTCAATGCTGGATGTTATCATCTTAAATATAAGGTTTTTTCTTCAGAATTTTGTGATTTGGTAAGTGTTTGTCTGCGGTGTTCTGCTTCTTCAAGGAATGCTCATACACTGCCTCTGAATGGGGTCTTCCGAAACTCCTCCAAAAGAACGTGGTTAGGGGTCTGGGGTTTATAGTTGAGTACCAATTGTCGTCTTAGCTGGGGCCAGGTGTTGATGTCATTGGCTCCAAGGATCATTGCTCCAGGATCTGCTGTTGGCGTTCGTCTCCGGTAACATAAAGGGCCAGTATGTAATCAATTCGGCTTCGTTGAACTTCTCCACATTGCCAATCTGGTAGGCAACTTTGGCCATGTTGCTGTCTGACAGGGGTGACACGGCTCTTGGTTCTGTCATTATTTTGTAGTTTCTTTCAAGTTAGTGATATTGTTATAATTTTTTTATTTTACTTATTTATTTATTTTTATTTGCTTTTAATTTATTTTAATTTTATTTTATTTATTTATTTATTATTTTTTATTCTTATTAAATATTTTTATATTTTTTTTTTCACTTATTTATTTATTATTCTTATTTTTTGGGGTTTTGCTTTTAATATAGTTTTTTTTTCACTTATTTATTCATTACTCTTATTTTTAAGTTTTTGCTCTTAATATAGGTTTTAATTTTCACATGGGTTGCACTATTGCTTTTTCGTGGGATTTTGAGGCAACCAATTGGATTTACAACCTCTTACAAATTCAATAGCGTCTTCCTGGTATTAAATTCAGGTTTGTTTATTAACACTGCGTTTTTCGGTTTCGCGCTATTGTCAAGGTTTTTTTTTATAAAACTTAACGCGATATTGACTGTTGCATTTGTGTGTAAAAGCGTGGTGTTTTTCGATAGCGATTAAATATAATTAACACTATCACGACCTACTGCGCCAAAAACCATTTATGGTTTTGAGCCTTTTGAATGGACTGTTTAAATTACTCAGACCAACGCTGAAAATGGTTTTTTCCAAATAAAAAGACGATTAAAATATAGGGATCGAATGTGTCTTTATTGTTCAATTGACAGCTTAAGACTAAAAATCAAATGTGAGTGAAATTGAGGAGAAGCCTCTGTGCTTAATATGGATGTTAGTATATTTTGGGAGAGCATTGCTTTTGGATTCTTAAGGTGAGGAGAAGCCTCAGAGAGAGCAAGCAAAACTGCTTAGGTCAGGCTTTGGGATTTGTTTACATGATCGGCTAAGTGCCGTTCCCAAAGAATTGTTTATCAGATCGCATACTGCGCAGATGGCATACAGTATGGGATTCAATTATTGTTTATTATTGCCTTATTGTTTATGGTTTCATGGTTTGGGTGGAGCAAATAAGTCATTATATATATGTATGTGGTTTCTTCTTAGCTCAGCTTAAGTGTATTCTCTGTTTATATAATATGGTTGCGACTTTGGTGGCCAAAGTGTTCTTTGGTCCATTTGATGATTCATACTTTCTTCTTTGTTTATTTTACATTAAATTGGATCGCAGTCCACACTGATGGGACAATTGTGAATTATGTGTTATTGGGGATGTGTTGCTTATAAATGCATGAGAAGGGGTAAGAGGGAGCAATTGTAGAACTTGCGCAACTCTCCTAAAAGGCGAAGTCCACTTGAACATAGAAGAGAGCCACTTGTGCTCCATATAAGCAATTTAACCAAGGGCTTGCTAGCACTGCAGCTTTAGATTTAATTCATTAAGACGTGAATCATCTCCGATTCAAAGTTGTATTTATATTTATAAGTACCACTGTATTTATAAGTACCACTAAAAGGCAACTGAAGCCCCATGTTTTGTATTTGATCTAAGTGTATCCCACAAATAAAAAATCGTGACCGTTACGAGGAGTGTCAAAACTTAAAACCCCAGTGCAAAGTGCGCTGAGTGAGTTAAACAACAACAATAATTAACATGCAACAGCCAGGTGTACCGGTGCAACAAGTGCAGTTACTGTCGGAGAATCATGTTAACCAAGCACTCGGTCCAATTAGACAATAATTCAGCTCCTTCATTAAAAGGATCGAGTTCATATTGCAGCTATACACAACATATTCACAAACAAAACCACATAACGTAGAGTAAACAAATACATATTGAAAAGCCCTATCCAGATCATAACGTAAACAATAGCGACCACCATGCTACTGTGGATCAAATAAAAACAAAAGTGTCCACTCAGGATTTTGGTTGATTTAATTAATTAATTAATTTAATTAATTTAATTAATTAATTTAATTAATTTAATTAATTTAATTAATTTAATTAATTTAATTAATTTAATTAATTTATTTAAACAAATCTTAAAGTGTGATCTAAGCAGCTTTCCCTGCTCTCTCTGAGGCTTCTCCGCAACTTAAGAATCCAAGAGCAATGCTCTCTCAAAATACAACTTCTCCTTAACTTACGCATCTAAGAGCAATGCTCTCTCAAAATACACTAACATATTCCTTAAGCACATTCTCCTCATTTTCACTTTCATTTGATTTTCAATCTTAAGTTCAAAGTAAACCAATAAAGAATGAAAATCGGTCAAATTATTTGAAGCGCCTTTTTCATTAAAAAATTTGGATTTTAGCGTTGGGCTTAGTTCATTTTTGGAAGGTCCATTAATAAGACTCGAGCAAATTTATTATTATATTTATTTGTATTTATATACTTCGATGGAACTGAAGGAAGCATTAATATCCGAATTCAAGCCCCAAACACCGTTTGAGGATTTACTAAGACAACTCTACCAAAGACACTAGAATTATTCTAGAGTCTTTGACTCTACAATACCCCATTTACAGAATCAGTCCGTAAGTTCGTCGAAGAAATTGAACAGAAAGGCAGTGCAATTAACAATACTGTAAAATATATAATTTTACGAAAACTCTCAGATAGATTATTTATGCAATTGGCCAGGTACAACATAACTACTGTCAGCAAATTAAAAGAAATAGCACAACAGGAATGCGTTTATGTCATTTCATGGTCTGATAGAGCTAAAGCCTAAAATACAAACACCAACCCGAAAACAATATGAACTTACAAAAACCAAACTTTACTTCGCAAAACGCTAATAAATAAAAACGAAACTACTAAGAATAAGGGAAATTATAATCCGAATTACAACAAGTTCTAGCAATGCTAAACAAGACCAGAGTATTCAGAATAATCAGCAGCTAGCGCAGGAACTTACCCAAAAACTTATTCTGGGAATTGCTTAAAATTCCATGAATCATTCACAAAATCAGGGTTCCATTAACGTTCCAAGTCCGGAATTAAAAAGGCAAAGACCTAGCACCAGTGGTAGACCTAGCACCAGTGCTGTTCATCAACATGCACCGGACAGCGAACAGAAACAAAATCATGAAGAAATAGAACAAAACAGTTCATAAATATTATTATGAATATCATTAAGCTGTTGTATAAAAGATCCCGATTCTTCTATAATAATAATGGAACAAAATAATTTTTCCCATATAAAATTGATAGTACATTAATGGTACAATTATACTATATAAAAATATAAATTTACAACCAAGTAAACTTTGCCCAACAAAGCAACTATTTTACATTCATAATTTTTCGAGCAACGAATAACTTCTTAGAAGACACTAATGCCTTAAAATACTATGCAGAAGAAACAGTTTTTTTTAATTTAGTTTTATTAAAGCGACGAATCCGTACATGCAGTACTAGTACCATAACATTGCAATTAAACATATTAATAATATAACCAAACCTCTCACTTATCGTGGGAGGACTAACAACAAAATCTCAAACATCGAGGGGGTCTTTAAAGCTGTCCAATTGTTTTGGCAAAGCCCTTTCTTTTAAGCCTTCTTAGAGGCCTGGCAGGGAATAGGCGTCTTGCCAGCATGCTGTGGTGTCTTTTAAGCCTATCACTGTATCTGCTTGTGTGCCTTGAGATCTGCTCTTCCACTGTATGCAGATTTAGGTCCCGATGAAGGGTTGAGCCACGTACGTAGTATGGGCAGTTGGTGATGGCACGTGATGGCGAATCGGTAATGAGTGAATCTAGTCTCCAAATGGTTTGCAAAGGAATTGGCCTGTTCCTCCTAATTTTTAGCAAGTTCACCTCCCGGGCATCTAATGGGAACCTGTCTGAACGGTTGTCTTATAAGGGATTTAGTGGACTTCCAGAGCGAATACCCAGCATCCACTGTATAATCCATAGAAGCCAGCTTCTGCTCAAAAAAGCTACTTCGGAGATCTCTTACTACATTTCGTAGTTGTTTTGCAGTACAGTTCCATAAGATGAGGTCCCAGAGATCTTGAGATCGGATTGCTCGCCTTCTGACTCTCCTTTTCTGTGTCAGGAGCTCTCTAGCCTCTCTTGTTAGGGATATACCATAGGGGGTGCCGAGGAACAGAAGGCGTAGAGGCAGTCGCTGCGCTGTGAATACTTTGTGTAAGGTGATCAACAGCCATTTCAATTTCTTCACCAGAATTTAGCGTAATATTCAGCGGAAGCAAGATCTCCAGTTGTTGGCTAAAAGCGAGCGGGTCAGTGTGCTTGGTGACTAGCCGTGGACTTGGATTAACATGGGTACTATCTGTCACGATGCTGACGATCAAAGGCAAGTGATCGGAGTCCAGATCCCAACTTTGTGTTATATTTGTTAGGGAATCTGGTATACCATGATGCACTGCAAAGTCAATGCAGGAAGGTGTAATGCTGGGTACATAAGGATACCTAGTTGGCGAACCAGTTGCGAGAATCTTAGCTCCAGTGACAGAGATGGCTTCTGCTAGCTCACGCCCACGGGGTGAATTGTAGGTGTCGCCTCAAAGCCAATGTCGGGCGTTCCAGTCGCCACCAATCAAATACCTTTGGCCGCAAGAGCGAATTGTGTCAGTAAATTGTCTTCCGTCGATTCTAACACTGGGAGGACAGTAAATGGCGCCGAACTGCACGCACCCAGTCCTATACATACTTTTACTGTTGACATTTGTGTGCTGTGTGTCTCTATGACCCTTCGCGGAAAATGACGAAGAGTTGTCCTAACGAACACGGCTGCTCCACCAACGCTATTACTATTTTGCGATGGCCTAAATGCTGGATAGAAGGCATATCCATATATCTTTACAGTGTCCCCTGTTTTAATTCTAAGTTCCGACACTAGAAGAATGTCCACGCTATTATTGTGCGCGAACAGCTCAATTTCTTTAGCTTTTCTTGAAATGCCGTTAGCATTCCAAATAAGAATCTTTAGTGGATTCATTGTAAGTATGAAGCGTTGTTATAAAGCTGGTAGCTATGTTCAAATACCATTTTTTCAAGCTTTTCAAGTCGTTGATTGGTTTGATTGTTATGATGTTGCTGATCTTGTTGCTGCTGCTGCAACCACATAAGAAACTGATGTTGTTGTTGTTGTTGCATTTGCTGTTGCCATTCTTGAAACAGTTGTTGTTGCTGTTGTAATAATGCTTGAACGTCAAATGAATTATTCTGCTGAATATTCAGTCGTTGTTGCTGCGATAACTGTTGCTTTTATAAGTTATATAAACGCCGCTGAGCTGGTCCATCCTTGGAGGGCGTTGTATTAGGATATTCTTTTGCTACTGTGGCATAGGATACTTTTGTATTTACCCCAGGGCCTATAGATGGTTGATGTTGTACCATATTAGGGTGTTGTTGTGTTGGTTGCTGATGTTCTGTTGTTGGGTTGGTACTCTTACGTCGATTAAGCTGCACGGAAGGAAACTGTTGCTGATCTCTATGGTTGAACCCATGATTATATCTATTTAAATGATTCGCCTTCTTTGCTGGCCCCATGGATCTGCGGAGAAGCTCCTGGTACTTATGGCAACCTTTATAACTAGCCATGTGATCGTGAGAACAGTGGTAGCATGTGGGCAGAGCATCTACAGGACGTGTGCATTGAGTGGTTTGGTGATTTTCTCCACACCTGGCACAATTTGGATGTCTGCGGCAGTATTTAGCTGTATGGCCATACTCCTGGCAACGTCGACATTGTGCAATTTCACTGGACTTTCTCATCCTTTCGATCCGTATTTTCTGTCGGCAAAGGGTCATAACGTGGTAAATTTCATTAATATTAGGGCAGGGCTTAATGTTAATGAAAAACATATTAAGTTTTTCACCTTTATTAATCCTTGAACTAGGGTTGTGAATGTGAAGTACTTCATAGCCTAAAAATTTCAGATCGGCCGTTATATCTTTGTTTTGTGTGCTGTGATGTAAGTCCCTTACTACAATTCTATGTGCTTTATCTGTCAGCAGTTGGTAAGTGGTAAACTGCATACCAATCTCATCCATATAGCTAACAATTTTTCTGTAAGTATCACTGTCTTTTCTGACTGTTTCCCCTTGGTCAGCTTTGACTACAACGTTATCTAGATTTGCCTTTTCTTTTATAAGCTCAAATAGATCATTTAAGTTGCTAATATTAACAACAATTTGCGGTGGTTTTTTGGAGTCTTCGGTTAATTGATGGCGTTAGATGTTTCCTGAGATTTACTAGCAGTATTGATTTCTGCAGATTTAAGTTCGTCCATGTGGGCACTAACATCATCGGCGCCCTCAACCATCATGACTTCCCCGTTTTCTTCATTAGTATAGATGTCCGTGTCGAGAATAGCAAACCTGTTACTAGAGCTTGCCTTCTGGTTAATTGTGGAGACCAAGTGCAGATCCTGGGTACTGCTCACTCTTTTCGGGTTAAGGATAGGGGTCAGTGCCTTTGCATTTTTTCTCTTGCCTGCTGGCAGCATCGCTTAGGTTTTTTGCTGCAATGTCGGGGCTGGTCAATTGGGAACATTCTTGGCTTAAAACACTTGAACCAGAACAGATGCTGCTTATTGTGGCATTTGCCATTGTGTATATGATGCTGCTACTGGCACTGCAATGTCACTACTTCTTTGAGATTTATTGCATGTAATGCATTGAATTTCTGATTTGCACACATCTCTAATCTTACTAGGTAATTTTCAAGCTATTGAGAACATTTTTTCATGATCAATCTACTTCTTTATAAGCTGAGAGTCATCGAAACTGTTTTCATCCATTTTGCAGACCAAATGCTGGCCCAAATGTCCACAACAGAGCAAAAACAAGTCGGTTTTGCTGATAAGCAAAGTTTTTAGTGCACCTCTTATGCAGTTTTGCGCGGGGTGATGTAGATGACTTGCCCAAAGGGCAGAAAGCACCGTTTGACTGCACTTCACCTGTTGGACTTTTTGTTTTTGTCAAACTGCCGACACCGCCCAAAGCAGCGCCCAAATAATTGATTTGTGCTATCTTGAGCACAAAATGGAATGCACCGATAAGCAAAATAGACAATCACTTTTAAATGCGCGCGACACAACCGATCTCTTTGAATGCAGATTTGGCGACTAGAAGAAGAAACAGTAAATTTGAGTATGCAAAATAAAGACGATTTAGATTCTGAGGACGATACTGCCTTGGAATGCCTTGCACAATTTAACTTCTCGTTATAAAATGAGTTAAGGGAATTTAATGAATTCAGACTTAACCATTTAAACAACAAAGAGGAAATAGTCCTCCCAAAGAGTTTAAAGACATTCAGTACAGGAGTGTGAAAATTAGACCTTCACTAGAACAATAAAACATTCAATAAATACAAAACTAAACCAATATATTAAAAGACCTTATAAATACCCCCAAAGTTTCGATGAAGAAGTCGAAAAACAAATGAAAGACATGATGCAACAAAGCATCATAAGAAAGTCCAAGTCTCCGTATTGCTCTCCTATTTGGGTAATACCAAAAAAAGAAGACGCATCGGGAAAGGCAAAATGTCGCATAGTCATTGACTATCGCAACCTCAACGAGATAACCTTTGACGACAAATACCCTATACCAGTAATAGATACCAAAGCATGGTAATTGCCAATATTTCATTATTATTGACCTAGCAAAAGGTTTTGATCAAATACAAATGGATGAAAATTCAATAGCGAAGACAGCTTTTTCCACTAAAAATTGCCATTTCGAATATGCTCGAATGCCATTTGGTTTAAAACATTCCCCTGCAAATTTTCAGGGTTGCATGAATAATCTCTTAGAAGATTTCATTTACAAGAACTGTTTCGTATACATGGACGAATGGATAAATGCGAATTGTTAAAGAAAGAAAAGTGAATTCTTTGGCCATATAATATCAACAGAAGGTATCAGACCGAACCCGATAAAAATTAAAGCCATTGTAAACTTTCCTATACCAAAGTCCACTAACGAAAATTTTTACCGAAAGCCAGCGAAACCACTCACATTAAGATTTTAAAAATGTTCAATAATTTAAATTAAAGACTATATATTAATTTCAGACTATTATAACTAAGCTTTCGAAAAACTAAACTCTTAATAAGATCCGATCCAATACTTACACATCTAGACTTTAAAAACGCTTTTTCAGCAATTTTGCTGTTACTGTCGCCAAAGCATAAACACATATGCTATGCAAGTAGAACTCTTAACGAACAGGAACTTAATTAATCCGCAATAGAAACCGAACTCCTTGCAGTCGTTTGGGCCACTAAATATTTCAGGTCCTATTTGGTAGAAAGTTCGAGATCTTATGCGATCACAAACCGTTAGTAAGGCTCGATTCAATAAAGAAACAAAATATGAAACTTCAAAGGCTTAGAATCAGATTAAATTAAGTAATAAAAACAGTCAATAAAGGTAGTGTAGTAATAAATCATTTAAGCGCCATGTATGAAGGCGATCAAACCCTTATTTTTTCAATTTGCAACATTTCACGGAACTCACGGAACATTTCACATAGAACTCGGTATGCAACTTACAAGACTACGCATTTTTAACCACAAATTATTAAAACACGACCCCTTATCACATGTAAGTTTTGAAAAATTGTTGAACATTAATGGTTGAAACAGGATTCAAATGAAATATTTATTATTTTCCATATAGGAATATCCTAGAGATATCATTAAAACAGCACTTTTAAATATTATAACATACCCAGCCAAAGATAATAAAATACTAATAAAAGATTTTCAAGTGTATAATCAATACCCCACAGAACCAATATTAAATATTTCTATTACCGGCATACTAAATCAAACATCAGCAGAGAGTATTATTATAATAATAATAATATATAATATAATAATAATCCATAATAATATTGGAGTAATTTATATAGAGCCAAATATTATTTTAACTTGGAAATTATCCAAAATGGTTTTAAGTCATAATTGCATAAGTAATAGAGAAATTATAATAGAAGGAGAAAACATAAAGGCATGGACACGGATATACATATGATATTATATGTATATATATATTGTACGTAAAACGATTAGACCGCTGCAGCACATGAATTGCTCATATTTAAAAATAAACAACTCTTGAGCGTTAGAGATATAATAAAAATACCACGAACTCCTGCGTGCGTTCATCGCTTAAACAACGATGCAAGCGGTCGTATCGCATTTTCTTGTAGATAAGGAATGCGTGCAGTGGAAAATTCACGCACTTACAATCCGTTCCCATGTTTGGGGAACAAATGGCCACTGCGTTGGTCTAGTTATAGATAAGATTAGAACATTTAAATTTCATTTTAGCTACATAAGCAGGATTTAGAGAAATAAAATTCAGTTTGAAATATCAACTCAACAAATGTAGAAGTTTGCTCATGTTGCAGCCTCTTTACATTTTGGTCAATCGAGCCTTCGAAAAAATATAAACTTCGACCTTGCAGTTTCCCCCTCTATGGTAAGGGACTCAAAGAAAGGCCACCTCCTTTAAGCGTTGCTAAGTTAATCTTGCAGCTAAAGGTAGCAAAAATAATTAACTCTTGTTTCCCCCTACCAAAGGTAAGGAACAGAGTATAAAATTAAAAAAGCAAAAAGATACAGAAGAATCTTTTATGTTTTAAAAATAAAACAAGTACCTATAGTCTATATAGCTAAAGGCTGCTTTGTAACCATAATAAATTATGGTTTGGCGTGCTTAAGGCCTTACATCAGCAAGTGAAAAATGCAATAAAAGCATTCGATAAATGCCATAAGAGCATATTAAATTAAAAAGTGCACAAAAAAGAGTGCCAAGTGCCTAATACACAAAATCATCGTTAGCATCGACGTCAACTAGAGAGAAGAAAAACCAGGAACCTGCCAACGACGCATCGCCAACGACGCCTCGCAAACGACAACGCCAACGACCCAGCTCAGGAACGCATCGCCATCGCCAAAAGATAAGCTAAATTTTTTTTTAATTTTACTTTAATATTATAAAAAAAAAAGATCATTATCTAAAAAAGCAGTCCGAAATTATTTTGGAAATAAGAAAGTTGGAAATAAACCCAACTTTAAGTGAAAAAGAATTTTTTAAAGTAGAAGAACTTCAAAAATTATTCGTTGCTAATCATAGCAATTTACTAAAGATCGGCATTGTCGATCATGAATATTTTAACACCGAGCAGTATGATTTAATAATGATGGCGTTGACACAGATAAAAATAAAAAATTAAAAAAAATAAAGGTAGTTCCGTAGATAACCCAGTCCCTAAAGAAAATCCTGAGAAAATGGGTATTCAGGAGACACGGGTTATGTCGCAGGATATGTCGAGTGACAACGCGTCGAAAGTAGAACAGGCATTCTTTAGAAATGTAGGGCAACTTAGAATATATCTAGAAGAGACGTAGATAATATTAGATAATAATAATAATAATATTCTATGTTTCCTTCAAATAAGAAAAAAATGAAATAGAATTTCTTTGTAATAAAATATTTAACCTATTTATTTTGAAAGTTCGATATTTGAGGATGAAATTAGTGAACTTGAGTTTGGCAAGCAAAATATTTTAACAGCCGTAAATAGTCGACTCAGTGGAACAGCTAAGAAAGCTGAAATGTCGACGGTTGTTAGGGCAGAGAAGTTACCAACCCAACTACTCAACCCAAATACCCATGTTCTTTGGTGATCCCAAGAAATGGGATCTTTTCATACGAGTGAGGATCTCAGTCCTTCATTAAATGGAGAAGCCAGGAATGTGGTAACTCATTTATTGCTTGGCTCTGGGGAAAATTGTGAAGCCACCTGGGAATTTTTAACCAAGCGGTGTGAGAATAAAACACAAATTTTCTCTGAACATATGAATAGGCTTATGATTATGCCAAGCCTAAATTTGGAGTCCAATAAACAAATAAAAACATTTATTGACACAATAATTGAGTCTATATATATCATAAAATTATAGGCACAATTATCGGAAGATGTGGATGCAATTTTTGCTCACATAATTCTTCGAAAATTTAATAAAGAGTCGCTCAACTTATTTGAAAGCCATGTCAAAAAAACAAAAGATACACAGGCACTCTCTGATATTATGGACTTTTTAGAGCAAAGGCTCAATTTAATATCTTCTCTTTTTCACAGGAAGTTAACCCTGTACTAAAAATTATTAACACGAACATTCACAAATAATTCAATGCAATAAATTTACAATAATGAATCCAGCAGAACGGTCTGACTGGTTAAGAAAAAATCGGATTTGCCTAAGATGTCTGAAGCATCCGTTTAATAAAAAATGTACAAGCGAGCAGCTCTGTTCGTTACTTCACTTTACAGGTAATAATCCAGAAAAAGGGAATACGTGTAGAACAACAAGGAAAGCCTTGTTAGCCACGGCTTTGATTCAAGTGAAGTTGAAATGGAGGTTTTCAAAAATTAAGAGCTGTGATTGATAGCGGTTCTCAAAGCACAATTATTTCAGAAGAGTCTGCACAGATTGTAAAATTGAAAAAATTTCGTTCACATACGGAAATAAGTGGAGTATCTTCCACAGGAACGTGCATCTCCAAGCACAAAGAAATAATTTCAATAAAAAATTCTCCAAAAAATTTGGAAATTGAAGCACTCATTCTTTCAAAACTAATGAAAGCGCTTCCAGCAGCACAATTAATATTGATCAGAAAACATGGAAGCTTTAAATTATCCGACCCCGATTTTAATAAACCTGGTCGTATTGATCTAATCATTGGAGCAACGTATATACTCACATTTTGCAGAATGCAGTTATAAAAATAGACGGTCTCCTTGGTCAAAAAACTGATTTCGGGTGGATAGTTTATGGATGTAAAAAATCCAAAGGAAAGGAAACTATTGTAGCTACAACGATAGAATTAAAGATTTAGATCGCTATTGGTAAGTTGAGGAAAATGAAAAAAATGACATCGAATCGGAATTATGTGAAGATAATATCATTAAAACAACAACAAAAGACGCAGATGGGCGATACGTTGTGTCTATCCCATTTAAACAAGATGTCACCTTAGGAGATTCAAAAAAGCAAAAAATGGATAGTTTTATAAATTTGGAGAAGAAATTAAAAATAATAAAAAAAATAAGGCTGATTATTCAAAATTTATAAAAGAATATATCGAGTTAGGATACATGGTCTAAGTAACTAATAATGGTAAGTATTTTTTCCACACCAGGCTGTTATCAGAGATTCAAGCCTGACGAACAAGCTGAGAGAGGTTTTTGATGCTTCAGCAAAAACTTCAAATAATAAAAGTTTGAACGATATAACGTGGTTTAAAAAGATATTTTGACATGGGGAAAATGTACGGTCAGATAAAAATAAATGAAAATGACCAAAAATATCAATATATTTTATGGAGAAATTCTCCAGAAGAACAAATTAAAAATTATAAATTACCAATTATGGTACTGCATCTGCACCATACTTAGCTTCTAGGTTTCTGGTGGACATAGCAGATAAATGTCAAAATAAAAAAACATAACTGAAAGAATAAGGAACGATTTTTACATGGACCTAATGACTGGAGCAGATTCTGTAGAAGACGCCAAAAATGTTGTCCATCTAATTTCAAAAGAATTACAAAAAGTAGGACAAAATTTAAGAAAATGGATTTCTAATAATTCAGAGGATACTGGGGATAACAAAATTCTTAGTATTATTGAAAATGAGAGTGTTAAAACTCTTGGACTTCAATGGGAACCACAAAAAGATTTATTTAAGTTTAACGTAAGTTGCGGGTCATCCAAATTGACAAACAAAAGGATAGTACTATCGATATTATCTAAAATATATGATCCCTTAGGATGGTTGGCTCCCGTGACTTTCTTAGGAAAGCTCTTCATTCAAAAACTTTGAATAGTATCAGGAACTAGCAGCAGAAGATTTGAAATACTGGGAAGCATATAATGAAAATTTATTATATTTAGAAAATATTCGAATCTAAAGATGTATTAATTCCAGAAATGGCATAAGTATTCAGCTACATGGATTTGCTGATGCCTCAGAAAAAGCATATGCTGCTAAAGTAGGAAATGCTGTAAATATAGCAAAAGTAGAGTCAATCCTAAAAAATAAAAAATCTATCCCTAAACTAGAATTGTGTGCCGCCCATTTGTTAACCCTACTGATCCAAAGAATAAAATACTCATTAACCAGTGTAACGATTTCTTTATGTTCTGCTCGCTACGAATTGCAACGGCTAGCTCAGAGAGTTTGTTTGTTCGTCCCACCAAATTTATGTTTTGTGTAATTGCCCGACCAAAGAGAAGACAGAGTTTTAAGATGTAATAGCTTTATTTGCGGAATTCTTTACAGCTGGATTACTGCATGGGGCTTAGGATGTTATGGTGGGGAGGTGTATCGCCCGTTGGGTTAAGCTGACGCTCCTCCCAGGCCCTTCTGACCGTGCCAGGTTCCACTTGCAGGGATCGTCCTCCTGCGTCTCTCGCGTTCTTCCTGACTGTTCACTTGTCCGAATCTCTGACTGTGATTGTACTCGTGCGGCTGAACCCGCCGCTTGAATTGACTCTCCGTGCTAGTACTCGTCACCTGCGGCTCCTGCGTTTGTGCAGTCCCCTTTATAGGCCGGGGAAATCCTGTTATTTCTCTTTTTTGCACACGGCCCGCTCGGTCAAGGTCCAACCCAGGACCCGTTGGTCCACGGTGCATCCTCTTTGTGCTTCACCAAAGTCCGCACCGTTACCGTACGACCTCTGTGCCCTTGGCCGGCTGGAGTCCAAGATCCAGTGAGGCAGTCCAGTCACGGTCTCTCTGCTTTGCTCGGGTCCAAGGTTCATTACTTCCCGTTCTACCTGGTTGCCCTTGACTCCTTCTGCATCCCAGCCTTCTTCGCTGTTGCGATTTGTGGGGAGTTTTAAGACTCTTCACACCATTGAGGTAGAAATTTATGCTTGGAGTGATTCCACAATCACTTTAGCATGGATCAAGAGTGGCAAAAGTAAGGTTAAATTTATCAGACGAAGAACAGATGACATTCGTATTCCTGCTTTCAAAAACTAATACGTATTATAGCCTACACAGATTTATTAAAATAAAAACACAAAATGAATCGTATCCTTCCTACCTTTAGGTAAAAGAATTAAAGTTAGCTTAAAGGATAGTCAGAAAGCAACAAAAACTTCAGTTCAGTCAAGAGATAAAGTATTTGCAAAACAACAAAGAAATCAGTACAACTAATAGAATATTGTCTCTGAATCCGTTTCTGGATAAGGATGGACTCCTCAGAGTAGGAGGAAGACTACTACTGCAGAATTCGAACTTAAACATCCAATTATTTTAGATAAATGTCATATATCCTAATTAATAATTAAAGATGCTCATAATTTTATTTAAAGAAAGTATTGGATGTTTGGGTTAAAAAATTCGTTGAAGAAGTATTTAAGAGAATGCGTCAAGTGTGCAAGATATAGACAAAATACAGCTAAGCAAATAATGGGAAATATACCAAAATATCGAGTTACTATGGCATTTCCATTCTTCAATACGGGATTAGATTACACAGTTCCTTATTTTGTTAAGTGTTCGAAAAATGGCGGATAAAAAACATTTATAGGATACGTTGCATTTTTTTGTATGGCCACCAAAGCCATACATATAGAAATGGTAAGCGATCTAACTTGACGCATTTTTAGCTGCCCTCAGAAAATTCATTGCTAGACGAGGGAAATGTGTCAATATATATTCAGATAACGGAACAAGTTTTGTAGGAGCTGCTAGGAAATTAGATCATGAATTATTTTTTGCCATCCAAGAAAATGTAGCGATTGCAGAAGGATAGGATTGATTTGCATTTTATTCCACTTTCAGGACCTCACTTCGGAGGGGTCCTCTGGGGTCAAGTCAATGAAATACCATTTAAAGCGTATAATCGGCGACAATATTTTGACATATGAAGAAATGTCAACCCTTTTATGTCAAATAGAAACATGTTTAAATTCAAGACTATTATACACTATAGTTAATGAGATGGAACAACAAGAAGCTTTAACGACAGGTCATTTTCTGATTGGAAGACCCTTAGAAATAGTCGAACCGATGGAGGATCAAAGAATCGGAAATTTGGATAGGTGGAGACTTATCCAAAAAATGAGGAAAGATTTCTGGGTAAAATGGAAAAATGAATATTTGCACACACTCCAGCAATGGAATAAATGGAGAAGAGAAATTCCTAATATAGAGGAAGGGCAAATAGTTTTATTAAAAGATGAGAATTGTCATCCAGCATGATGGCCTTTAGGAAAAGTGGGAATGATGATAAGGTCCGTGTGGCTAAAGTAAGGATGCAGGAAGGATTTATCACAAGACCCATTGCTAAAATGTGTCCCTTGCAAGGAATTAAATCTGTTGAAAAGAATGAGGCTGACCCTGAGCCGAACTAGAGCAACACCGGGAATGTCCAAGATCGGAATTATCATGGCAATGTTGTTGTTTGTATTGAGCTGTCAATTTTCCAGCGCGTTACTTAAAAATATAACACCAAGATATTCTATAGACAGGATATATAAGACTTCAGCCATATATTTAGATCCTATAGGAGATGTGGAGATTGTGAGTACTTCTTGGAATTTGGTGATCTATTCTAAAATGGATTCATATATTAAAATGATTACAAAAAAAAAGCGCTTATAAGGGATATGAGAAAGGTTTGCGAAAGGCTACATAGTTTTGAAGAGCAATATAGTTTGGTTTTAGATAATATGCATGGTTAGTTAGTGGAACTGAAGAAAACAATAAATTGTTTATAATGTAGTCTAGATCCAGAAGCAAACGTGCTCCGTTAGAATTTAAGCGTTTATTGTACCATATTTTATTTGGTATAATGGATGAAGATAACAGAGGCATTTAGGAGAAAACACGAAGAATTTATTAGATAACCAGAACAACCTTGATAAACTAATTCAAAAACAAACATCAGTGGTTGATTCAACTACTAATTTATAGAAAAAGCACCGAAGATAAAATTTTAATATTAAATATTTAATATAAAATTCAGTCCGAAGACGCAGAAGCGCTATCAACTCCTTATATAGCAGAAGTTAGTAAAGTTCGGAAGATTATTTGGGATAGGCTGAAATTGTCAATATTAAATCATACTGCAGAATTCGAACGATTGAACATGCTGTTTTAATATTGCTTTAATAATCATGGTAATCTTAAAAACGAGTGGAAGCAATAACCTTTGCAGGTTCATTGCCAGCACTATAAAAGTTAACAATTAAGATAAACCAAAAATAAAGTATAAAGTTATATTATAATAATAAAGAATACAGTCCACTATATCGTTGTTCTTAAAAGAAAAATTACCTTAAGATATTAAAGGCGAAAAGTAAAAAATATAATAAATTTAGTCTAACCTTTCAACTGAAAATTTTAAGATATACGCCTAGCCTTGCAGGACATTTGGAAAAATGTTCACACATGATCACGGATATACATATAATATTATATGTACGTATAACACACACTACCCATTATGTACCCAAGCAATAACAGATAAGAACCAATACAGGATGTTATTCAAACAAATCACCCACTGGCAGCCTAAATAATTGTCACTTTCTCACGTGTAGTGACCAAATTGAACCTTACACTGCAATTACTCTTCAAGACACCCTCGCCCTAAATTATAGCAGCTTTTGTATGACCCAAAAAGCGCGAGAATTGTCTTAGACCAATCAGGACAGAATATGATCGTACGATTGTATAGTTAGGTAAAAGAAAGCCTATAGCATGCAGCTTCCCAGAGCTTAATTCATTAGCAAATAAAACCTCTTGGCGAACGCTCGTTATTTTTGACGCTGCCCAAATAAACTTTACATACACGTGGAGATATAACTTAATTATATATATATCCAATCCCATAAAAACAAGAGTGGGATATTTCAATAAATTTCCGTGTGTGATTTGTGTGAAAGTGGAAAGGGAATTCGACCCCAAGGCGTAAGGACGCTAAGGCCAACCTCTTGGCGAACGCTCGTTATTTTTGACGCTGCCCAAATAAACTTTACATACACGTGGAGATATAACTTAATTATATATATATCCAATCCCATAAAAACAAGAGTGGGATATTTCAATAAATTTCCGTGTGTGATTTGTGTGAAAGTGGAAAGGGAATTCGACCCCAAGGTGTAAGGAAGGCCAAGGCCTATATAAGGGCATTTGGGTGCTCTACAGCTGACTTTCCTCCTTCCGTCTTGTCGACCCCGCATCAGCTCATTGTTTAAACCCAGTTCGCTCCAAGAAGAGGACAAGGGGCCGACATAACCTTCAGCCAACAAGTTACGCAACCGGCCACCTGCCGAATGATAACTGCCCAAATAGATTTGAAGGCTAGAGCTCATCCGGATTATTCAGCTGTGCAGAAGTTTAGACGGATTTATTTATATAGGGACATCACCAACGTTACACGGAGGATCTCCTCATATGGCCAGCGGAGTTCCAACTTAGTGATTCCGTTTTATCGCAGTGCAGTGTATCCGCCAGCGGCCTCCTAAGGTCTTATCGCTGCAGTGGTGCACTTACATTTCGGTGTTTTGTTTTGATTCTTGATTTTCTTTTGTAATGCATTTAATAATGAATTAAATACTCGCAGATTGACGGAACTTTTGGCATTTGAATAGGAATTTAAATTATAACCTTTAAAATTTGACCTACAGCTCAACAATGTCAACGTGAACTTGGGCCCAACTTTACGCACATCATGGAGTGGATATTTAAGGTCGTGAGTACTACAAAACAATAACGATAAAAAACATTAAAAAACACCTATATTAAAGTTCTACAAAATGCCACTCGAACGTCTAAATAAAATAAGATCTGCATTAAGCTAAAGATTGTATAATTATATTTGCCAATTTTATATTCAATTACTTATATCTATTGCTTTATACTTTACTTTTATATACTTATTTTACTCGCAAAATATAAACAAAAATGAAGAGTTAGAAAATGACTAGGATTATTAAGCGTAGGTTAAAATTTGTTATTTTGTAAAAGAAATTTAATGGAACAGCTTACTAAACCGAATTTATATAAATGGAATTATAATTGAATATATATTGAAAAAGAATGGATTGTGTATAAATAGATTTAATGGTTTGTCGAGTACTAAGGTTGAACACTTTCCTAAATATGTGGTAGAGTTATTTTGAACTTGGCCCAGGGACAATGTAAATATTTTAAGTAGCATTGTCATGGTAGGGAGGGTAAAAACTTAGGGGATTATTAACATCCAAACTTCCCAATACTTATCAGAATCTGTAGCTTATCTTCGCACGTGTCGGCGTGCATCCGTAGTAGCAATATAAAGCCATTTCTTTTATTAATCGATAGTCCAGTTTTGAATATTGTTTTTGAATAAGACGCACTTATTAAATTTAGTAGCGTTTCGTACTATCCTAAGCTAAAAGAACCCCGACCTACGGCGAGCTAGACCCGAGCATAGCAAGAGTGCGCATCCCTACCGAACGAAGTACAAGGTCCTCTTTATTAGTAATTACCACCCACTATTAAAAGACCAACTAGTTAAAATCTGTCGAACTACGTACACTACACACTTTCAGAGTTAGGACTCTCAAAACTCGAAAACAAAAGTTTTAAATGTCATAAACAAAATCCTAAGAACCTAAGAGCACTTGTATCCAAGAGCGAATGCACTTGAATCAAAGAGAAATGCAGATAACTCCAAAGCTCCCTCTCTTCAAAGTCCATATATTGAAAAGCTCGAGGCCGAGGCTTGAACGTCAATCAATCTAGATCAATAAGCAGAGTTCAGTTCGAGACTTAAATTAAGAAGGTCGGTGTTCTCCAAGTTAATAAAAAATATATTTTTTTGACTTATGGAAATTACCAACATATAATTATATATATATTGTACGTAAAACGATTGGACCGCTGCAGCACATGTATTGACAAACATGGGTCTGCCTACATTAAACAACTATTGAGCGTTAGAGATATAATAATAATACCATCGCTTAAACAACGATGCAAGCGGTCGTATCGCATTTTCTTGTAGATAAGGAATGTGTGCAGTAGAAAATTCCCGCACTTACAATCCGTTCCCATGTTTGGGGAACAAATGGCCACTGCGTTGGTCAAGTTATAGATAAGATTAGAACATTTAAATTTCATATTAGCTACCTAAGCAGGATTTAGAGAAATAAAATTCAGTTTGAAATATCAAATCAACAAATGTAGACGTGTGCTTATGTTGCAGACTCTTTACACCACGAATAATAATTGTAAAATATAAAAGCAAAAATGTTACTTGAATACAACAACCAAATAATAAACCAATAAAAAATGTAACCCTAATAGAACCCTATTTTGTATCATAGATTATCCGCCTGAGGACAGGTCAATTTCTAAGAGTGGGGTAGTGAGATATGTACCACTTTACAAATACATACGCACACAGACACAGTACATATGTACCACAGTACCATTTGACCACACACACACACAATATCAAACTGCCTAGCAAGACCAAATTTGACAATAACAACTTCGGCCGCGGTAACATAAACAATTGACTTATAGACCTTAACACAGAAACAAACGCCGATACCGAATTCGTTTTTCCCGCTAAGCAACCAAATTGCTAACGCAGCGCAAATTCCTGCGTTCAACTCGCACTCCAGCTTTAGATTTAATTCATTCACATTGCCATTAAGACGCGAATTGTCTGCGATTCAAAGGTGTTTTTTTGCCTTGAAATAATAATTATATTTTTTTCAAAACTTGCAAAAGAGCGAACTCGTTATTATATACTTGTTAAAACGTCAATTAACCAACTTAATGCATAGACAATGGAGACTGTTCGTCTTCTTGTCCAGAGATCGCCAGGATTTCTTCGCTTAAACCTTCTTCCGGTGAAGGTGGTTGATGTGAATTGTGAGGCGTTCCTTGTATTGGCATATTCGCATAGTCATTGACTATCGTAAACTTAACGAGATAACCATTGACGACAAATACCCTATACCAGTAATGGATGAAATATTAGACAAGCTTGGAAATTGACAATATTTCAGCAAAAGGTTTTGATCAAATACAAATGGATGAAAATTCAATAGCGAAGACAGCTTTTTCCACTAATCGAATATACTCGAATGCCATTTAAAACATTAACCTGCAACTTTTCAGTGTTGCATGAATAATCTCTTAGAAGATATCATTTACAAAAGCTTTCTCGTATACATGGATGAATGGATAAATGCGAATTTTTAAAGAAAGAAACTTAATTCTTAGGCCATATAATATCAACAGATGGTATCAGACCGAACCCGATAAAAATTAAAGCCATTGTAAATTTTTACCGAAGCCACTCACTAAAAAACTAAAACTCTTAATAACATCCGATCCAATGCTCACACCTTTTTATTAAATACTGACGCCAGCAATTTTGCTGTAGGCGCGGTACTGTCGCAAGAACAAAAGCCCATATGCTATGCAATTAAAACGAACACATTGCAGCCGTTTGGACCACTAAATATTTCAGGTCCTATCTATTTGGTAGCAAGTTCGAGATCTTAAGCAATCACAAACTGTTAGTAAGGCTCGATTCAATAAAGGAACCAAATATGAAACTTCAAAGCTGGAAAATCAGATTAAATGAGTTTGATTACCACATAAAATATCTCCCAGGTAAAAAAATTCATGTAGGCGATGCTCTATCAAGATGAACAAATTGAACTAAATCTCTTAGCAGAACACGAGCTACCACTCATAGCGTTCAAGAAGAAAACCAATCTTATAATCAATCTAACGGAAAAACTAATAAGTTATATATATAATATATATATAGTGACGTATTTGCGCCACCCAAGCCGGCCAATTTAATTATTTCAAAGAACTATAAACAATAAAGCACTTAATTGATTCCCATACTGTTTGCCATCTGCGCAGTATGAGTTTTAATAAACAATTCTTTGGCAACGGCACTTAGCCGTTCTTGTAAACAAATCCTAAAGCCTGACCCAAGCAGCTTTGCCTGCTCTCAATGAAGCTTCTCCCAAACTTAAGTATCCAAGAGCAACGCTCTCCCAAAATACAATATTCCTAAAATACTGAGGCTTCTCCTCAATCTCACTTGGATTTGATTTTTAGTCTTAAGCTGAATACTGAACAATAAAGATCACAATCCAACCCGATTTGTAATTTCTTTTATTTGACAAAACTTCGGTTACAGCGTTGATCTTAGTTACTGCAACGGTCCATTTAATAGACTCAAAAGTGAATAAATACACAATTGGCGCAGTCGGTTGTGATAGTGTTAATTCTATCGAATCGCTATCGAAAAACACCACGCTCTTAGACACCCATGCGAAGGTCAATATCGTGTTAAGTTTTAATAAAAACCTCGACAATAGCGCGAAACCGTGTAACGCAGTGTCAACAACAAACCTGAATTTAATATCAGGAAGACGCTATTGAATTTGTGAGAGGTCGTAAATCCAATTGGTTACCTCAAAACATCACTAAAAAGCTATAGTGCAACCCTTGTGAAAAAAAAAACTACACTAAGAAAAACTTAAAAATAAGAATAATAAATAAATAAGTAAAAAACAAAACAAACAAAAAAAAAATAGTGAAAGAGTAAGATAAATAAATAAGATACAAACTAAGATCCATAAAGACAGACCGTTGTCAAAGGTCAACTAAATAAAACCAAATAACATTAAAAACAAATAAATAAATTTGTTTTCAAATAACAAAAAAAAAGAACAAAAAAAAACATCGGCAAAATAACAACCGTACCACCCCTGTCAGATAACAACATGTCCCAGGTTGCCTACCAGATTGGCAATGTGGAGAAATTCAACGGTGATCCGAGCACACTATACACCTTTGTGAGCCGGATTGACTACATACTGGCCCTTTATGTTACCGAAGATGAACGCCAACAGCAGATTCTATTTGGGCATATCGAGCGCAGCATCAGCGGAGACGTTATGCGCTGCATTGGAGCCAACGACATGACCACCTGGCCCCAGCTTAGACGACAACTAGTACTCAACTATAAACCCCAGACCCCTAACCACGTTCTTTTGGAGGAGTTTCGGAAGACCCCGTTCCGAGGCAGTGTACGAGCATTCCTGGAAGAAGCAGAAAACCGCAGACGAACACTCACCAGTAAGCTTGAATTAGAACAAAACCTTGAAGAAAAAACCCTTTATTTAAAATTAATAAAATCCAGTATAGAATCCCTTATTGAAAAATTATCTACACACATTTATTTAAGAATAAATAATCACAACATACCAGATTTGCGATCACTTATAAACCTTTTACAAGAGAAAGGCATGTACGAACAAATAAATCACACAAATACATCTATCCAAAAACGAAATCTTTCTGATAAGCCACAAAAGCCCTTTAATCACAATACTAATCAGACTAATAATAACACCAGAAGATATCCAACACCTTTCCTACATTATTCACCAATGCCATATCCAGCCCCACAAATTTATCAAACACCACCAATTAATAACCCACCATATCGTCATCCAACACCCTATCACCCTAATACAAACAACATTTTTCAACCAAGCCAACATGCAAATTTTGCACCTTGACCAATTCCTAACACCAATCGAAACAATGCATTCGATCAGAATAGGTTTGGACAACAACCCCAACATCAAAACCAACAATCAGCACATAATTATGGCCCCCAGGTGGCCAACCAACCAATGAAGCGACCAAGACCAGCTAACAGTGGACAGACTGGGATGAGTATTGACGAATCGTTATATCAAGAGAGCGCTGCTTATCAGCAATATGTTCCTTATGACAGTTTTTACTATCCAACTTACGACTATTCGGACTATTATCCGGAGTATCAGCATCAAACTGACGAAAACAATCAAAGTCCACAAACAACACAAATGACACAGCAGATTAATACGGACGAGAGAAACAACGATAACTAAGAACCCAATGTCGAACCAGCTGAAAATTTGCAGCCACAAGCCTTGGAAAACCCCAATATATAACAATTAAATACAAAGAAAATAATTTGAAATGCCTTATTGACACAGGATCCACGATTAACATGATATCCCAAAATATATTTGACCTACCAATCCAAAGAAGAAATAGTTCACCCATAATAAAATCAGACCTATACAGATTGGAACAACATTTTTTTTTTTGCACGACGTATTTTTATTTGGGTTTCAAAAGGAATCGTTCAGTCAACTCCACTGAACTTAACCTAATGTGCTTATAAAAAGTATATGAGACCAAGTGGTTTCTTAATTTAGTACAGAGGGAAAGATTTATCTAGTTATTAATTACTTAACTTATATTATCCTCCGGGTGGGGAGATCGCTGGGGTGTACCCTCTTCAGCCTTCGGAGGGAGATGGGATTAACAAGCATATTTGCCAGCCGGTTCGGGTGGACTACAAGCCTGTCGGCATAACGGCTGCTATGAAAATTGATCTGATCCCCAAGAAGGGTAACTTTCAGATCTGTTTCGATTACCTTGTTCGTCACGTACCAGGGGAGCCCAGATGCGTGACGTGCAGCTCTCGACTGGACCACTCGGAGCCTATTGAGCTGGGATTTGGCGGCAGTTCCCCACACCTGGATGGCATAACTCCACGTTGGAGCTAGTATGGCTTTGATTAAAAGAGCCTTAGAGCTCATTTGTAGCTTGCTAGAGTGCAAGAGCCAGTCGAGCTTTTTTAGCTTCGCCAGGGACTTGAATTTGACCGACGTGATGTGGGCCCTCCAGGTCAGTCTCCGATCCAGATGTACTCCTAGGTAGCAGTGCGATGTGACATTGATGATGGGGTTTCCATCGAAGGTCAGACCTGTGCAAGTTCCGGGCCGCAGGGAAAAAGTTACACAGGCTGACTTTGAGGAGTTAATGGCCACATTCCATTTGGCAGTCCATTCTTCAATTGCATGCAGCCATTCCTGGACTGCATTGGAGGCAGTTTGCAGTGAAGAATGAGACGCCAACATGGCGGTGTCATCGGCGTAAGTGGCCAGGAGCAGCTGAGCCGGGAAAACTTCGGTGTTGTTGGCGGGAGATGGCAAGTCGGCAGTGTACAGGGTGTACAGAAAGGGCCCAAGAACACTTCCCTGTGGAACTCCTGCGTGAATCTCTTTCAGGCTGGACCGAGCATCACGCACTGCTACGTCGAACGTCCGATAAGTGGTGAAGGATCTCAGGATGGCATAGTAGGGAGCAGGAAGGAGAGCTTTCATCTTGTATAGAAGGCCCTCATGCCACACCTTGTCAAACGCTTGCTTCACATCTAGAAAGACGCCGACCGTGTAGAGTTTGTGCTCGAAGCCATGCGTCACCTGGTTTACCAGTCGATGTACTTGTTCAGGGCAGCCATGGGACTTCCTGAAACCAAATTGGTGTCGAGGCAAGTAGTTTACTACTTGCGGCAGTTCCATCAGACGGGCTAAGAGTATTCTCTCAAAAATTTTGGAGAAAGTTGATAGCAAGCTGATTGGGCGATATGCATCGATCTGCGTTGGCGGCTTTCCGGCTTTAGGTATCATGATGATACGTGCACGCTTCCATTGCCTTGGAAAGTGCCCTAGCCTTAGCATGGCATTAAATATTTTTACTAAGGCTCCTTTGCGTGGCAGAGACTTCGCAGCACGGTTGTCGATGCCATCGTAGCCAGGGGTTTTCTTAATTTGCAGCGCCTTCAGCTGCATCATGACTTCCTGCGGTGTGGTATATCTAATGGGGCGAGTCGGTGCAGTCGGAGTGTCCAGGAAATTATTGATGGCTACGCGGTTTGAGTCATCTGTTAGGTTGAAGGGCATGAAGGTGGAGGTCAGGTGCGAAGCAAATGCCCTCGCTTTTTCATCGTCCGTTTTGAGCCAGAGGCCACTGTGACTCAGGACGGGTGATTGAAACAACGGCTGTCTCTTGATTCCTCTTGTGAGCCTCCATAACGAAAAATTGCTGTTGTTATCCGGTCCAGTACCCTCCAGCAGGGTATCCAGATTTTCTCGTCGGGTCCTGGCTAGCAAGCGGTGCAGTCTGTTAGTGGTGCTAGAGTATAGCTGCTTGCTGCTAGGATCTCCTGTTGCGATGTACCGTCTCCTGAGGCGCCTTTTGTGGGAGAGCAGCTCCCTAGCCTCTAAGCTCAAGATGGGAGCCCTCCTTACGGTCGTGTGTCGAGTTTGGTGTGGGGGTGGTGTGGCCCTCCGTGCTGCTTCCGCGATTGTAGCTGCGAGTTAATCTACATACGCTTCCAGACTATTGCAGGTGTCAATGGGGATGTTGAGATCTACTGTGGCCTCGATGTGCTCCTTGAAGGCCACAGTATTTGCAGTAGGTGACAGCATTTTTGTGACACCTTTGAATAGCTGGGCGTCTTCATCCAGCTCAAACAGCAGGGGGAGATGGTCAGATGACAGTTCTGTCAGTATTTGCACGTTGATTTCTTGCTGTCTGAATCCTTTGGAGATCCCGAAATCGATGGCACTTGGAGTGGCACCTGCTCGAAAGGGATAGCAAGTAGCTTCTCCAGTTGCAACGATGTCGATACCTTCGCCCGCCAGAGCAGAGAACAGCACCCTGCCTCTAGTGCACATCCTGTAGTTCCCCCACCATCTGTACTTTGCGTTCCAATCACCTGCCGCAAGGAACTTTGTGCCAAATTGAGCGATGATCAGCTCAACGTCAGCCTCCGTCCACCTGAGGTTAGGAGGGCAGTACACTGAGGCAATGTTAAAGGTGCCCCTGCTTGCCTTCAGCTGGATAACTGCTGCTTGGATGTGATTTTCCGACAGGGTGGAGAAGGGTTGATGGGAGATGAGTGATCTGATAAGGATCGCCGCACCTCCGCGTTGACTGTCATCCGGGTGGTTGGCAGTGTGGAGGGTAAAGCCAGGAACTCTGAAGGTGGACCGGGAAACGAAATGGGTTTCCGACAGCAGGAGGATGTCAATTTCGTGAAGCTCGATGAAGGCGAGAATCTCATTGGTCTTCGAGGAGGCCCCATTGGCATTCCAAGCTGCTACCTTAAGAGGACCCATTTTGAGCAGCAGAAGGGAAGGTGCGAGTTTGCAGGAGCAGTTGCATTAGCGTTTCGACTAGTGACATCATCCTGTCAAGCCTAGTAAACAGCTGCTCCAGCTTGGAGTCAAGGTTAGCGCTTGCATGGGGGATAGTAGCGGCAGGCTTGGCGACGGGCTGACTTCCTCTGACAATATTCGCATATGAAGGCTTTCCAGACATGTGGGCTGGTGGACTGGGTTGGTGTGCTCCTCTTGCAGGACCAGAAACAGAGGATTCATTGATCTTCTGTTGGTGTTTACGGTTAGAAGCCTCTAGCAGGTACTTTTTGCAACCTTTAAAGTTGGCTGCATGGGGGCCGCCACAGTGAAAGCAGAATCTGGCCTCGTCCTGTTCCAGCTTACACTCTGCAGTGGGGTGATTGTCTCCACATTCTCTGCATATATAGTGCCGAGAACAATATGCCTTGGTATGACCATAGCCTTGGCACCTGTGGCATTGTATCGGCTCCGGTTGCTTACGGGGTTTCTCCCATGTTACCCTGTGCCTACAGACAACCGGTATGCCCTTTACTTGATTGTTGTTCTCCGCCTTTTTGAGGTCAATGAACCTCATATTAAGAGGAAGAGAGGTTTCCTTGTTGCGCGGGGTATAAATCCGTACAACGTTATGAGGGTTGCGATGATATCCTCCGATGGGACTCCGTGGTGAATATTGCGCATGACTATTTTGTAGGGTCGGTCCTCCGGTAGCTGATGGTGATGAAATAGGGATCCTTTGTCGAGAAAGTACCGGGCCACCACCCTGTAGCTATCAGGGGTGTTGCACTGAACAGCGCAATCTCCCGAGTTTAGGGCCTTGATTGTATAGGGCGTCCAGCTCGCTGCGAAATGCTGTGAAGTTCACCACATTGGGAAACATCATTCTAGGCACCTTAGAGTGACGGCTTGATTTCGGGGCGGCTGGTACAGTTTCGTGAGCACCTTTCAGCTGTTGTTTTGGTCCTGCTTTCCTTGCAGCACGGTTATGGACGGTATTCGAGGAGCATGGCTCGTCGCCCAGGACCATATCTTCCTCGTCGCTTAGGGCTTGGAAGCGATTGGCAGAGATTTTTGCCGGCTTATCAGATGCCACCTTTTTTACCATTTTAGGGGAGAGGACTGCGCCTGCTCTCTTTTTGATTCCTCCATTTCTTGATTTAAAGGAGACATCCTGCCAGCCGGTGGCAGATTGTGACTTCGCGATTGAGCTGACAGATGCACTGTTGTAAGTTGTACTGGCAGCAGTAGAGCATACGTTGCCGCTCAAGGAGGAGGTGAAGATGCACGCGGACGGGATAGTCGAGCTGGTGGAGGTCAGTGTGAAGGTCGAACTGCAGTAGGTGTTTGAAATACTGGTAGCAGCGAAAGCTGGATCTTCACTTTGCCAGCTCTTCTTCATTTGCTCCCGTATCTCTTTTGGGCCCGCCCCAGCAATTAGCTTCATCGACTCATAATCGATAGATTTTTGCTGTGGACCGTTATCCATTTGCTTAGCGACGACTCGAACCAGCTAGAAGCTTAAAGTTCTAGCGGCAGAGTATCTAAGATACGATCCAGATGGAGCTTAAAGATCACGCCTTGTAAGTAGTAGTGTACCGTGGACACGAACCGGCCAGGGCTTAGAGCTCTTACAGCTTAAAGCTCTCACAGCTGATCGCCTCGTGGAGTTTTTTCAGTGAGGCTTGAGCCAGCCTCACCAAGTAAAGAAAAACGACGCTGGCTAGTAAAAGTCGCCACACTTTCACTTGCCAACACTTAATTTGATTATGTTATCGTTTATTACACTTTGTGCCACAGTTGTGGACTTGCCCGTAGGTTTGTTAAACTAAACTGTGTCACTGCACCAAAAACGCGTCCGTCGTGTGCAAGTTAACAACTAACAATGTATTGCTTCGTAGCAACTAAGTAGCTTTGTATAAACAATGCTGACGCGCCAGAGTTGGGTTCAGCGCTCCACGCGAAGAACGCCTGGCAGCGGAAAGCTGACACTTCCTATCGGGAGTGTTGCTTCACGCTGCAAGAAATGCTGAGTCGGCTTGGCGCGATGCATTGCTCGAGGGTAAACTTAGTTTTCAATATTGTCTTCTACTCAGTTCAAATCTTGTGACCAAATAAACCACAGCTTGCTCCGGCTCATTGCCGTTAAACACAATTGTTCTTATTTACAATCAAATCGCTATCGCCACAAGGCTAGTGATAATAACTAAGGGGGCGAAGTCAAGCCCTCCAACATAATCTCCATAAACAGTGTCTAAGACGAACCTCAGCTAAAGAAGGAAGATCTCTGGACCTACTGGAAATAACATACCGCTGGACCTAACAGGAACCCATATAATTGGCGCCCAACCAACAATCTGAACCCACCAATCTAATTTAACACACTTTGTCAGGCGACAAACAGGGTAGTTAAGTTAGAAAAGCATGTAAGTTTTACAAGACACTTCTTTGACGCAATCAAGAAATTTACTAGTGAAAAAAAAAAAAAGTTGTGTATCTGGCCACGTAATAAGTGTGCGTTGAATTTAATCGCAAAAACTTTGCATATTTTCGGCAGAGTAAAAATTTGTTGCATACCTTATCAAAAAATAAGTGCTGCATACTTTTTAGAGAAACCAAATAATTTTTCATTGCATACCCTTTTTTTTTTTTTAAGTATATTTTTATTTGGGTTTCAAAAGGAATCGTTCAGTCAACTCCACTGAACTTAACCTAATGTGCTTATAAAAAGTATATGAGACCAAGTGGTTTCTTAATTTAGTACAGAGGGAAAGATTTATCTAGTTATTAATTACTTAACTTATATTATCCTCCGGGTGGGGAGATCGCTGGGGTGTACCCTCTTCAGCCTTCGGAGGGAGATGGGATTAACAAGCATATTTGCCAGCCGGTTCGGGTGGACTACAAGCCTGTCGGCATAACGGCTGCTATGAAAATTGATCTGATCCCCAAGAAGGGTAACTTTCAGATCTGTTTCGATTACCTTGTTCGTCACGTACCAGGGGAGCCCAGATGCGTGACGTGCAGCTCTCGACTGGACCACTCGGAGCCTATTGAGCTGGGATTTGGCGGCAGTTCCCCACACCTGGATGGCATAACTCCACGTTGGAGCTAGTATGGCTTTGATTAAAAGAGCCTTAGAGCTCATTTGTAGCTTGCTAGAGTGCAAGAGCCAGTCGAGCTTTTTTAGCTTCGCCAGGGACTTGAATTTGACCGACGTGATAAGCCACAGAAATCCTATAATCACAATATAAATCAGACTAACAATAATACCAGAAGGTATCCTACACCTTTCCAACCATATCATAATTCACCAATACCATATCCAACCCAACCAAATTATCAAACACTCCCAATTTACCAAACACCACCAATTAATAATCCACCATATCGTTATCCAATACCATACCATCCTAATACAAATAATAATTTTCAACCAAACCAACAAGTAAACTTCACACCTCGACCAAATATTAACATACCTCGACCAAATATTAACACCCATCGACAGAACGCATTTGATCAGAATCGGTTTGGACAACAACACCATTATCAAAATCAACAATCGGCACATAACTTAGGTTCTTATGTGCCCAATCAATCAATAAAGCGACCAGACCATCTGATAGTGGACAGACTAGGATGAGTATTGGGGAATCCCTATATCAGGAGAACGCTGCTCACCAGCAATATGACCCATATGATTATTTTTACTATCCAACTTATGACCATTCTGAGTATTATCCAGAATATCAACATAAAACTGACGAAAAACCAAAATTCAGAAATAACACAACAGCCGCAATAGCTTAATACAGAAGAGACAAACAATGACAACCAGGAACCGGATGTTGAACAAGCAGAATTTCAGCTACCAGCCTTGAAAGCCCCCAATATATAACAATTAAATACAAAGAAATCAATTTAAAATTTCTCATTTATATACCGGATCCACAGTTAACATAATATCCCAAAACATTGTTGACTTACCAGTTGTTCACACTATAAACTAATGCGTACACTTAATGAGTTCAATTCGGGTGTTTGAATCTAACTGACTCGCTACTGCGAGGGCATCGCCTTTTATTCATTCTTACATAGGTTCTTATCATCTAATTATTTAATGCAGCGCTTGTAAAACGCTGCAGTCTGCGTTGGTCAATGCAGCTGAGATTTATCTTAAATCTATGTTTGTGGCCTATGACCGCGCTAATCACCTCCCGCGTGATCATATCACTTGACACTTCGGCAATAGACCACTGCAATCGTACTTATCTGTAGTTGCTGCCCTTAAATATAACATATTTATAGTTTGTCTACTTATCATGTCTGAACACATGTTTAGACATTCTCCGGGGTGGGGGGAAATGTACGGCCAGTAGCTGTCTCTCATTTATGTGTTGCCTCCGGATATAAATGACCATTATAATTATGATAATCGTTGTCAACGCTAGAGCCGAGTGTCCGCTTGCCGTGTGGAAAATCAAGTCATCAATGTGTACTTTGTTATTTTTCAGAGCCTTGATGCGCATTTGAAGATTTTGCAGTTCATTAGTGTTGTTGACAATCAAGTGCTTCAGCGGGACCACGTTCCATGTCTCTTTGTCATCTATAATTCGTAAACTGGGGAAGATTGACTTTTCAGACGCTGTCGAAATTACTTTTTGAGGAGTAATTATTGTTGTATCCCCTAATATTGCTGTGCATCCTGCAAGTAGTTGTATAATGCCTTGATTGGGCAGTCTTATAACTTGATGCTATTCGTTGCATCTTATATTAGCTGTTGTATTCGGAAACAGTCTAAATAGCCAACGGTTGGATCCACTTATCTCTTTGATAACGAATTGCCTTGGAATTCTATCATTTCGCAAGAGTGATCATCCGCGTTTTTCCATGCCCAATTACTTTCGCAAAGCCATGTTGTCGAATCCTCTTGGTTAATTTCCATTTTAGACATTAGGTGATATGCGTTTATGTCTGTATTGAACGCAAAATATTTAGAATTCAATTTCGGAATAAGCTTTGTTCCGTTTGTCCACAGTGGTATTGGGATTACTTCAAAGAGATCCGTTTCCTGATTGTTGTATATCGGCAATTTTGCTTCAATGAATAGGACATTATCCTTCAACATGGCTTGTGCCTTCATCAGTTTATAGATCAGTGGTAATTGTATAACTGAATTTCCACCCGGTAGCTTTTGTTTTCGTCCTAATTTTTGCTTAACTTTTTCGAGCTCCTCCAGCATTTTGTTAGGCGTAATTAGTGTAGGATGAATTCTTCCTTCACTAATGTCCGTTATCATTGAGATCGATGTTGCTTGTAGGCTTTCTGCCTCTTCAATCCAGTTTTCCCGAATTCCGGTTTGCTTCTATCGTAGTTGCTCTTACTAATTCTTCCGTGGCATTGATGACCGAGGTCTGATTGTCAGCATATTCTATTAGATGTTTTTCGTTTTTTATGAACGTTTTCATATTTTCCTGTATTCTTTTGCATTTCGCTCATATTTGCTCATATCAAAGAACAGTATAACAGTATGCCGTAATATTTTGTCTTTTTTTTTTGTTGTCAATTTTTGTCCGTATTGTCGTGCCGAAGAAATCGCAGTAGTCCTTGAAGTCTCCCATTTTTTTGCAAACCAAGCGGGATTTTTCCAGGAAGTCATCTGATTGTTTTATGACATCAAAATAGGCTTGCATAATTGCCAACTGGATGTAGCGACTTCAGTTTCACCATAACTGCAGCTTCTGCGTCGATGTCGTAAATTTTCCCAAGTTCTTTGGAAATTTCTTCCGAATTTTCTGTCGCAGTTGTAGCTTGCAACATCAATAAACAGCATAGCACAGTAGCTATGTTTCTAGTGCCATTCCTTTTGCCTTTTGGGAACTCGCTGCCTAAACTTCTTGTCCTTGCGTAGCTACATTGACTCCGTTACAGATGGCGTTGCAGCTCCAGCTGGTTTTGCTTCGCTAACAGGAAGTTGACAGATCTTGTTTAGCGATTTTTTTACTTCTCCATCGCTTGTTTTAACCGTGACTACCTGGACTTTATCATCTTGTCCTTTAGTCTACTAATGATAACAAAGAAAATAAAGAAATAAACAATGAATGTGTCACCAACATTATTAAACATTCAAATCCAATTTGTAATTTTGAGCCACTACATACAGACGAAATAATAAAATACATAGAGCCAAACATAATTGTAACCTGGAACTTAACCGAAACCAGTCTGTCAGGATCCAATTAATAATTTAAAAATAAAACGAAATAAAATGATAAGAGTAACCCAATGTAAAATAGAAATGAACAGCATAATTTTAAGCGAAAACCTTCTCAAAACAACATTACACTTTGCATAGTAATCATTATTGTCATCATTACACTTGTTTTGTTGTGCTTATATTTAAAATATGTAAAATTCAATCCATTCATGATGCTGAATGCACAATTAAAATTAAGACCGAATCAAAATCAGAGCATACCACAACAAGTTACCTTTACCTTTACTATATCCATCAATTCCAGCCCAAGTATAGGCTTCTCTTTAAGGGGAGGGTAGTGACGTATTTGCGCCACTCAAACCATGAAACCATAAACAATAAAGCAATAACAAACAATAATTGAATCCCATACTGTATCCTATCTGCGCAGTATGCGATCTAAAAAACAATTCTTTGGCAACGGCACTTAGCCGATCATGTAAACAAATCCCAAAGCATGACCTAAGCAGTTTTGCCTGCTCTCTCTGAGGCTTCTCCTCATCTTAAGAATCCAAGAGCAATGCTCTCATAAAATATACTAACATCCATTTTAAGCACAGAGGCTTCTCCTCAATTTCACTCACATTTGATTTTTAGTCTTAAGCTGTCAATTGAACAATAAAGACACATTCGATCCCGATATTTTAATCGTCTTTTTATTTGGAAAAAACAATTTTCAGCGTTGGTCTGAGTAATTTAAACAGTCCATTCAATAGGCTCAAAACCATAAATGGTTACTGGCGCAGTAGGTCGTGATAGTGTTAATTATATTTAATCGCTATCGAAAAACACCACGCTTTAACACACACATGCAACAGTCAATATCGCGTTACGTTTTATAAAAAAAACCTTGACAATAGCGCGAAACCGAAAAACGCAGTGTTAATAAACAAACCTGAATTTAATACCAGGAAGACGCTATTGAATTTGTAAGAGGTTGTAAATCCAATTGGTTGCCTCAAAATCCCACGAAAAAGCAATAGTGCAACCCATGTGAAAATTAAAACCTATATTAAGAGCAAAAACTTAAAAATAAGAGTAATGAATAAATAAGTGAAAAAAAAACTATATTAAAAGCAAAACCCCAAAAAGTAAGAATAATAAATAAATAAGTGAAAAAAAAATATATATAGTAGCATATGTACCATAGTATAACACTTTGTCACACACACACACCACACACACACAGTACATATGTACCACTTGATCACACCCACCCAATCCATTTGCCCTAACACATAAGTCAGATCCCAAGCTCTTGGCGACAATAACAATTTCGGCCGCGTTAACATAAACAATTGATTCATAGACATAAGCATCCGCCGATGCCGAAATTCGTTATTCCCACTAAGCAACCAAATAGCTTACGCAGCACAAATCCTGGTAATTTTCCATGCGCAACTCTCTTAAAGAGCGCAACCCATTTGAATAGAGAGGAGAGCCTTCAAGTTCATATTAGCAAAGTCGACCAAGGGTTTGCTAAGCGTTCAACTCACACTCCAGATTTAGTTCTAATTCATCCACTATACCATTAAGACGTGAATTGACTCCGATTCAAAGTTGTATTATTATCTTGAAATAAAAACTTATATTTTTTTCAAAACTTGCAACCGCGAACTCGTTATTGGCGCAGTCGGTGGTCCTAAACTTATAGTGACCAACAAAGAACCTTCGTGTGTGATTTAACTTCAACTTTGTGGCTAATCAGTGCTACAAGTAGTAACTATCCGCCAGTCATTGCATACCCGTTTTTAATAAAATACATTGCATACCCTCTTTTAATAAAAAATATTGCATACTCTGACGAAACAAATTTTCGTTGCATACCCAATAAAAGATTATTATATTGCATACCTTTTCCTGTCATACATAATAAGCCGATCATTTTTGCTCGGCGAAAATACATATTTGTGTTGTATCAACCAACCGATGAGTTGGGCAGATACTTATAGAGACATAAAGGTTGAATACGATAGTGAGGACAGTTGGGGGGAGGAACAAGCAAGCCCGATAGTAGATCAGCCGTCAGCTAGCCCCCCTATAAACAACACCATGGATCCAGCTCAGATCCAAGCACTTGTCGACAATGCCGTCAGACAGGCATTGGCACAGCAACAGACCCAGTTTCAATCACAAATAAACATCTTAGCTGAGCGGGTACAGAGTTTGCAGGTGGAAGCACCGCAAATCATCACGTACGAGAAGGTTACGGTGAACCCTGAGGTTAGGTGTGACTTACCATTAGACATAATCAAGTCCGTGCCAGAGTTCTCTGGCACCCAAGACGAGTATGTGGCCTGGAGACAGTCGGCCATATACGCTTATGACCTATTCAAGCCGTATAATGGCAGTAGTGCGCATTACCAAGCTGTAGCTATCTTACGAAACAAAATCAGAGGCGCAGCTGGGGCCTTGCTCGTGTCTCACAACACTGTGCTAAATTTCGATGCCATTTTGGCCAGGTTAGACTGCACGTATTCAGATAAGACATCCCTACGCCTACTGAGGCAGGGACTGGAGATGGTTAGGCAAGGGGACCTGCCATTGATGCAGTACTATGACGAAGTCGAGAAGAAGCTAACGCTCGTCACCAATAAGATTGTGATGTCACACGAACAAGAGGGCGCTGACTTGCTCAACGCGGAGGTTAGGGCCGATGCCCTCCATGCTTTCATCTCGGGCCTTAAAAAGTCCCTCAGAGCTGTGGTTTTCCCGGCTCAACCTAAAGACTTGCCATCTGCCCTGGCCCTGGCCAGAGAAGCAGAAGCAAGCATTGAAAGGAGCATGTTCGCCACTTCCTACGCCAAGGCCGTAGAGGAACGTGCGCAGACGTCTGGAAACGGCAAAGGCCGCTTCCAGAATAGACAGGGAAAAGACAACAAAGAGGAACAGGGCCACGACAGAAACCCACACTTTGTCAGGCGACAAAAGGGTAATGGTAATGGTCAGACCAACAATGACAACCAGGCGCAGGCACCTCAACCTATGGAGGTCGACCCGTCCTCCAAGTTCAGGCAGCGCACTGAGTATAATACGAATAAACCCAATGAGTCCAATGCCTCTAAGAGGAGAAATTCTTCGGACCGTTCCACAGGGCCGAGACGTCAACGCTTGAACAACGTTGTCCAAGAGACCCCCAAAACCAATGACTCGAGGACAAAAGACCCCAAGCAGGAGTATGAGAAGGCAGCAAAGGCTGCCGTTGACGAAATTGATAGTGACAATGAGTACGCTCCAAGCGATGACTCATTGAATTTTTTAGGGGGCGCTCCCGGTTGCCGTTCATTGAACGACGGTTGGCTGGGAGGACTTTAAAGATGTTAATTGACACCGGCGCGGCAAAAAATTACATTAAGCCCGTAAAGGAGCTAAAAAATGTAAGGCCGGTCGCCAGTCCGTTCTCGGTGAGCTCTATACATGGCTCCACCGAAATCAAACAAAAGTGCTTTTTGAAGGTCTTCAAGCACAACTCTCCATTCTTCCTATTGAATTCCATTAACTCGTTCGACGCTATTATAGGCTTAGACCTGTTAACACAGGCCGGAGTCAAGTTGAACCTAGCTGAGGAGTCTTTAGAGTACCAGGGCATTTGTGAAAAACTTCATTTTTTCAGCTGCCCTAGCGTGAACTTCACGGATGTGAATGACATTGTGGTGCCTGCCTCCATTAAAAAGGAGTTCAAGGACACAATTCTGAGAAGGAAAAAGGCCTTCTCTACTTCACACGAAGCTCTCCCTTTCAACACCGCTGTCACTGCCACAATTCGGACAGTAGACAACGAACCGGTGTACTCGAGAGCCTACCCAAACCTCATGGGTGTTTCTGACTTCGTGAATAACGAAGTCAAACAATTGCTAAAGGATGGCATTATCAGGCCATCAAGGTCCCCATATAACAGCCCGACGTGGGTTGTTGACAAAAAGGGCACTGACGCGTTCGGTAACCCGAACAAGAGGTTGGTAATAGACTTCAGGAAGCTCAATGAGCGCACTATCCCGGACCGTTACCCTATGCCTAGCATTCCCATGATTCTAGCGAATCTGGGAAAGGCAAAATTCTTCACTACCCTTGATCTTAAATCAGGGTATCACCAAATTTACCTCGCGGAACATGACCGTGAGAAGACGTCGTTCTCGGTAAACGGCGGTAAATACGAGTTTTGCCGTTTACCGTTCGGCTTGAGGAATGCAAGCAGCATTTTTCAAAGAGCCTTAGACGATGTGCTAAGAGAGCAAATTGGGAAAATATGTTACGTCTATGTAGATGACGTAATAATTTTCTCAGAAAATGAGGCCGACCATGTCCGCCACATCGATACGGTGTTGAAATGCCTAATCGATGCCAACATGAGAGTAAGCCAGGAGAAAACTAGATTCTTTAAAGAGAGTGTAGAATACCTCGGCTTTATTGTCAGTAAGGACGGAACTAAATCCGATCCAGAGAAGGTGAAGGCCATTCAGGAGTACCCTGAACCAGATAGCGTTTACAAGGTTAGGTCCTTCCTTGGTTTAGCCAGCTACTACAGAGTCTTCATCAAAGACTTTGCTGCCATAGCCCGCCCGATCACTGATATCCTAAAAGGGGAAAATGGTTCGGTGAGCAAACACATGTCTAAAAAAATTCCTGTTGAGTTTAATGAAACTCAACGCAACGCATTCCAAAGGCTGCGAAACATACTAGCATCCGAGGATGTCATACTCAAATACCCCGACTTTAAAAAGCCTTTTGACCTTACTACAGATGCTTCGGCAAGTGGTATCGGTGCAGTCCTATCCCAGGAGGGCAGGCCAATCACCATGATATCGCGTACCCTTAAACAGCCCGAGCAGAACTACGCCACAAACGAAAGGGAGTTGCTGGCGATTGTATGGGCTCTAGGTAAGTTGCAGAACTTCCTGTATGGCTCTAGGGAAATTAATATTTTTACCGACCATCAACCCCTCACGTTCGCTGTTGCCGACAGGAACACGAATGCCAAAATAAAGAGGTGGAAATCGTACATAGACCAGCATAATGCCAAGGTTTTCTACAAACCTGGCAAAGAAAATTTCGTGGCAGACGCCCTCTCTAGGCAGAATCTGAATGCCTTACAAAACGAACCCCAATCGGACGCTGCGACCATTCACAGTGAGCTCTCCCTGACCTACACGGTCGAGACAACGGACAAACCGTTAAATTGCTTCAGGAACCAGATCATTCTGGAGGCAGCACGTTTTCCGCTCAAACGGAACCTGGTGCTCTTTCGAAGCAAATCTCGTCACTTGATCAGCTTTACTGATAAAAGTTGGCTATTAAAAACACTTAAGGAGATGGTAAACCCTGACGTCGTGAACGCTATTCACTGCGACCTGCCCACTCTGGCAAGCTTCCAACACGACCTCATTTCCCACTTTCCAGCCACCCAATTTCGTCACTGTAAGAATGTCGTGTTAGACATAACCGACAAAAACGAACAGATCGAAATCGTCACTGCTGAGCACAACCGTGCTCACAGAGCCGCACAGGAAAACATTAAACAAGTCCTTCGGGATTATTACTTTCCCAAAATGGGCAGTTTAGCTAAAGAAGTAGTAGCTAATTGTAGGGTCTGCACCCAAGCAAAGTACGACAGGCACCCGAAAAAGCAAGAGCTCGGGGAAACGCCCATACCCAGCTATACAGGTGAGATGGTGCATATTGACATATTCTCAACCGACAGGAAGCTATTCCTGACGTGTATTGACAAATTTTCTAAATATGCAATAGTGCAACCAGTGGACATCACAGCACCCCTGTTACAGATTATTAACCTATTCCCCAATATCAAAACGGTCTATTGTGACAATGAGCCCGCATTTAACTCAGAAACTGTCATCTCAATGCTCAAGAACAGCTTCGGCATTGACATAGTAAATGCGCCCCCGCTCCACAGCTCGTCCAATGGCCAAGTTGAACGGTTCCACAGCACATTGGCAGAAATCGCCAGGTGCCTGAAGTTGGACAAAAAAACTAATGACACAGTAGAACTAATCTTGAGGGCAACGATAGAATATAACAAAACCGTGCACTCAGTTACTCGTGAGAGACCAATTGAGGTGGTTCACCCAGGGGCCCACGAGCGCTGCCTAGAAATCAAGGCAAGATTAGTAAAGGCTCAGCAAGACAGCATCGGAAGAAGCAACCCTTCCCGGCAAAACCGCGTGTTTGAGGTGGGAGAACACGTGTTTGTAAAAAACAACAAGAGGTTAGGAAATAAGCTAACTCCACTATGCACCGAGCAAAAAGTGCAGGCAGACCTGGGAACGTCTGTTCTTATTAAGGGGAGGGTGGTCCACAAGGACAACCTCAAGTAGGCATTCCCTCTACAGTTAGGTAGTAAGTTATGTTAAGGAAAAACCCGAGCACTGTAGTATCACCTTGTCTTTAATTTTCAGGTTCACCCTCATGATGTTCATGTCCTTGGTAGTAGCGAATGCTCGGATCACCGACTTTTCGCATGCCAACTACATTCCTGTGTTAGATGGGGATGTGCTGGTGTTTGAACAGCGTGACCTCTTGAAACATTCGAGTAACCTTTCCGAGTACGTTAGTATGATAGATGAAACACAGAAACTGTCCGAGTCCTTTCCCCATTCACATATGCGTAAGTTGCTAGAGGTCGATACTGACCATCTTAGAACCTTGTTGTCCGTTCTCAAAGTCCACCATAGGATAGCTAGGAGTCTTGATTTCTTAGGTACAGCCTTAAAAGTGGTGGCGGGTACTCCCGATGCCACGGACCTTTTAAAAATTAAGATCACAGAGGCCCAACTAGTAGAATCTAATTCCAGGCAGATAGCTATAAACTCCGAAACCCAGAAACAGATAAATAAGTTAACTGACACCATCAATAAGGTGATCAATGCCCGTAAAGGCGACTTGGTTGACACTCCACACTTATATGAAGCACTACTGGCAAGAAATAGGATGCTGTCTACAGAAATTCAAAATTTAATTCTCACTATTACTTTGGCCAAATCAAACATTATAAATCCCACAATTCTTGATCATGCCGACTTGAAGTCTCTTGTAGAACAGGATACCCCAATTGTCAGCTTAATAGAAGCATCTAAGATCAGGGTCCTCCAGTCCGGGAATAGCATTCATATTTTAATTTCCTATTCTAGAGTCAAGTTCAGTTGCAAGAAAGTCGCCGTCTACCCTGTATCTCACCAACACACCATCTTGCGCCTCGACGAAGACACACTGGCCGAATGCGAACATGACACCTTTGCTGTCACCGGATGCACAGATACCACACACTTCACGTTCTGCGAGCGGTCTCGGCCCGAAACTTGCGTGCGCTCACTCCATGCTGGAAACGCCGCTCAATGCCACACTCAACCCAGCCACTTGCGAGAAGTAAACCCTGTAGATGACGGCGTTGTGATTATCAACGAGGCCGTAGCTCACGTTAGCACTGATGGCAGCCCCGAAACACTGATAGAGGTAACCTACCTGGTAACCTTCGAGCGGACGGCAACCATCAACGGCTCCGAATTCGTAAATCTACGGAAAACACTAAGCAAGCAGCCAGGCATTGTGCGTTCACCACTACTTAGCATCGTCGGCCACGACCCTGTGCTCAGCATCCCCCTGTTACACAGGATGAGTAACGAAAACCTACATTCCATCCAAAACCTTATGAATGATGTGGAATCTGAAGGCTCACCCAGACTCTGGTTCGTGGCTGGTGTGGTCCTAAACTTCGGCTTGATTGGCTCACTCGTCCTTTATCTGGCATTAAGGAGAAGACGAGCCTCCAGGGAGATACAGCGCACCATCGACACTTTCAACATGACCGAGGACGGTCATAAACTTGAGGGGGGAGTAGTTAACAACTAACAATGTATTGCTTCGTAGCAACTAAGTAGCTTTGTATAAACAATGCTGACGCGCCAGAGTTGGGTTCAGCGCTCCACGCGAAGAACGCCTGGCAGCGGAAAGCTGACACTTCCTATCGGGAGTGTTGCTTCACGCTGCAAGAAATGCTGAGTCGGCTTGCCGACTTGTGGTGGCGCGATGCATTGCTCGAGGGTAAACTTAGTTTTCAATATTGTCTTCTACTCAGTTCAAATCTTGTGACCAAATAAACCACAGCTTGCTCCGGCTCATTGCCGTTAAACACAATTGTTCTTATTTACAATCAAATCGCTATCGCCACAAGGCTAGTGATAATAACTAAGGGGGCGAAGTCAAGCCCTCCAACATAATCTCCATAAACAGTGTCTAAGACGAACCTCAGCTAAAGAAGGAAGATCTCTGGACCTACTGGAAATAACATAACGCTGGACCTAACAGGAACCCATATAATTTGCACTCCTGCAGCAATACCATGACATACAATTTCACGAGGGTGACAAACTGACATTTACTAATCAAACAAAACATACCATTAATACCAAGCACAATCTACCCATTTATTCTAAATTATACAGTTACCCACAGGCTTATGAACAAGAAGTCGAAAGCCAAATACAAGATATGCTAAATCTAGGTATTATACGTACCAGTAACTCACCTTACAACAGCCCCATCTGGGTAGTCCCAAAGAAACAAGATGCATCAGGCAAACAAAAATTCAGAATTGTAATAGACTACCGAAAATTGAATGAAATCACAGTAGGAGACAGACACCCGATCCCAAATATGGACGAAATCTTAGGAAAACTAGGCAGATGCAATTATTTCACAACTATAGACCTGGCAAAGGGCTTTCACCAAATCGAAATGGATCCAGATTCAGTTTCAAAGACTGCCTTTTCCACCAAGCACGGTCATTATGAGTATTTACTTCATGTAGGCGATGCTCTATCAAGATGAACAAATTGAACTAAATCTCTTAGCAGAACACAAGCTACCACTCATAGCGTTCAAGAAGAAAACCAATCTTATAATCAATCAAACGGAAAAACTAATAAGTTATATATATAATATATATATAGTGACGTATTTGCGCCACCCAAGCCGGCCGATTTAATTATTTCAAAGAACTATAAACAATAAAGCACTTAATTGATTCCCATACTGTATGCCATCTGCGCAGTATGAGTTTTAATAAACAATTCTTTGGCAACGGCACTTAGCCGTTCTTGTAAACAAATCCTAAAGCCTGACCCAAGCAGCTTTGCCTGCTCTGGACAGGTTTATCAGGTTTATCAGCACATAATTATGGCCCCCAGGTGGCCAACCAACCAATGAAGCGACCAAGACCAGCTAACAGTGGACAGACTGGGATGAGTATTGACGAATCGTTATATCAAGAGAGCGCTGCTTATCAGCAATATGTTCCTTATGACAGTTTTTACTATCCAACTTACAACTATTCGGACTATTATCCGGAGTATCAGCATCAAACTGACGAAAACAATCAAAGTCCACAAACAACACAAATGACACAGCAGATTAATACGGACGAGAGAAACAACGATAACTAAGAACCCAATGTCGAACCAGCTAAAAATTCCCAGCCACAAGCCTTGGAAAACCCCAATATATAACAATTAAATACAAAGAAAATAATTTGAAATGCCTTATTGACACAGGATCCACGGTTAACATGATATCCCAAAATATATTTGACCTACCAATCCAAAGAAGAAATAGTTCACCCATAATAAAATCAGACCTATACAGATTGGAACATCTTAATAATGAAGAAATACAAAGATTGTGTGCACTCCTGCAGCAATACCATGACATACAATTTCACGAGGGTGACAAACTGACATTTACTAATCAAACAAAACATACCATTAATACCAAGCACAATCTACCCATTTATTCTAAATTATACAGTTACCCACAGGCTTATGAACAAGAAGTCGAAAGCCAAATACAAGATATGCTAAATCAAGGTAATATACGTACCAGTAACTCACCTTACAACAGCCCCATCTGGGTAGTCCCAAAGAAACAAGATGCATCAGGCAAACAAAAATTCAGAATTGTAATAGACTACCGAAAATTGAATGAAATCACAGTAGGAGACAGACACCCGATCCCAAATATGGACGAAATCTTAGGAAAACTAGGCAGATGCAATTATTTCACAACTATAGGCCTGGCAAAGGGCTTTCACCAAATCGAAATGGATCCAGATTCAGTTTCAAAGACTGCATTTTCCACCAAGCACGGTCATTATGAGTACTTACGCATGCCATTCGGATTAAAAAACGCACCAGCCACCTTTCAACGGTGCATTAATGATATCTTGCGACCACTATTAAATAAACACTGTCTCGTGTACTTGGACGACATAATTGTATTCTCAACATCCCTTGATAAGCACCTACAATCGCTCGAACTGGTTTTCGAAAAACTAGCAAAAGCCAACCTTATGCAACAGCTTGACAAGTGTGAGTTTCTCAAGCAGGAAACCACATTTTTGGGACATGTCTTAACACCAGACGGCATAAAACCAAACCCTGAAAAAATTAAAGCTATTCAAAAATATCCAATTCCCACTAAACCAAAAGAAATAAAAGCTTTCCTTGGACTGACGTGATACTACCGTAAGTTCATTCCAAATTTTGCAGACATAGCCAAACCAGAATATGTTTCGGCATTCAAAAAATTAAAATATCTAATATCAGAGGACCCATTCTTAAAGTACCCGATTTTACAAAGAAATTTACATTAACCACAGACGCAAGCGATGTCGCTTCGGGAGCTGTACTCTCACAAGAGGGACGCCCACTTAGTTACATTAGCCGAACGCTTAACGAGCACGAAACTAATTACAGCACAATTGAAAAAGAACTCTTGGAAGACACTTTAAAATATCCAGGGACCACCAACCACTTAGCTGGTTGTACCGCATGAAAGACCCAAATTCAAAACTCACCAGATGGAGAGTAAAATTATCCGAATTCGATTTTGACATAAAGTATATAAAAAGAAAAGAAAATTGCGTAGCAGACGCCCTGTCCAGAATAAAAATTGAGGAAACATACTTGAGCGAACAAACCGAACATAGTGCAGAGGAAGACAATAGTGACTTAATCTATATTACAGAAAGACCAATAAACACATTTAACAGACAGGTAATATTTTCAAAAGGACCACCAGACATCAAAGTTACTAAACATTTTAAAAAACAAATCCTTCAAATATTTTACGACACTATGACCAGAGAAAAAGCTGAACAATATTTGATAGACCATTTTTTCGGTAAGAAGAGTGCGTTGTACATTGAGAGTGACGCAGATTTCGAAGTCATTCACCAAATATACAAAAATCTTACGCAGCTCAATTTTATTGAAAAACATAACCACTTACGCAGAATTTAAAAAAAAAACTTCTACACCCAGGCATACAAAAAACAAATAAACTTTTCGGAGAAACTATTTCCCTAATAGCTAGCTACTTATCCAGAATATAATAAACGAATGCAATATTTGCAATCTGGCAAAAACAGAGCACCGCAGCACAGACATGCCAATGAAAGCCACACCCAAACCAGAACATTGCCGCGAAAAATTCATGATAAACATTTATTCATCTGAAGGCAAACATTACTTTAGTTGCATGGACATTTATTCAAAATTTGCCACATTAGAAGAAATAAAAAAAAAAAACCGTATAGAATGCAAAAATGCGCTTATGCGTATATTTAACCAGCTTGGCAAACCAAAATTACTAAAGGCAGACAGAGACGGCGCTAAAGCGATGGCTGGAGAGTTAGTAAGTTGAATTGCAGCTTAACACAACAAAAACTGGTGTGGCGGACATAGAGAGACTACATAAAACAATTAATGAAAAGATTCGCATAATCAAATCATCCGACGACGACGAAACCAAATTAAGTAAAATAGAAACAATACTTAACATATACAATCACAAGACCAAACACGATACCACTGGACACATATTTCCCTACGCTGGACAGCCAATTTTGGACACCCAACAAAACAAAGAAAACAAAATAAACAAAATAAATAACGACAGAGCAGAATATGAAGTTGACACTCGATACAGAAAAGGACCACTACAGAAAGGCAAATTAGAAAACCCATTTAAGCCAACCAAAAATGTAGAACAGACAGACTCTGACCATTACAAAATCACTAATAGAAATAGAGTTACTCACTACTCACTCACACTCACACTCACTACAAAACACAATTCAAAAAGCGAAAGAAAAATAATCAACTTTCAATTTCACAGGCACCTGGCACCTGATAACATTGCTTGTGCTGATCACAACGGTCCACGGACAGCAGATTCAAATTAATAATATTGACACCAACCACGGATATCTCCTTTTTTCCGATAAGCCAGTCCAGATACCATTCTCCTGTGAACATCATTGCTTGAGAATCAATTTAACTGAAATAGACATTGTGGCCGACTATTTTGAGCAAGGGCTACAAACCAATTACCATGCACCCCAGGTCAAATTTTTATACATTAAAATGAAAAGAGAACTAGCCGGAATAACCCTGCAACACAGAAACAAACGGGGACTTATTAACATTGTGGGCTCAGTTTTCAAATACTTGTTTGGCACACTCGATGAAAATGATCGAGTAGAAATACAGAAGAAACTTGACATGAACGCCCATAACTCAGTAAAACTACATGAACTCAACGACGCTATACGATTAATAAATGACGGAATGCAAAAAAAACAGAATCACGAAAATAACAACCACATCATTAACACTCTTTTATTCGAACTAATGCAGTTCACAGAATACGTAGAAGATTTGGAAATGGCCATGCATCTTTCCAGACTCGGACTGTTTAACCCCAAATTACTAAACTATGACAAACTTGAGAATGTGAATATCCAGAATATTTTAAACATCAAAACATCAACTTGGATTAACTACAATGACAACCAATTATTAATCATATCCCACATACCCATTAACTTTTCATTAATAAACACAATTAAAATAATACCTTACCCAGATTCCAACGGCTATCAGCTAGATTACACAGACACACAATCATATTTTGAAAGAGCAAATAAAATTTACAATGCTGAAAATAAAGAAATAAACAATGAATGTGTCACTAATATTATTAAACACTTAAAACCAATTTGTAATTTTAAGCCAGTGCACACGAAAGAAATAATAAAATACATAGAACCTAACACAATTGTAACTTGGAACTTAACCCAAACCATTCTTAAACAAAATTGCCAAAATAAAAGTAAAAGGAAACAAAATGATAAGAGTAACCCAATGCAAAATAGAAATCGATGGCATAATTTTAAGTGAAAATCTTTTAAAACCAGAAATAGACTTGACACCACTGTACACCCCTCTTAATATAACAAAAAAAAAATTGTATAACATAACAACATCGTTAAAATGATTTCAGAAAACAACATTACACTTTACATACTAATGACCATTGTCATAATTGCACTTATTTTATTGTATTTATATTTAAGATTTGTATCATTTAACCCATTCATGATGCTGTATACAAAATTCAAAATAAGAAATCAAAGTCAAAACACACCACAACAAATAGAAATGGAAGAAGCTCCATTAACCCTACTATATCCATCAATCCCAGCCCAAGTATAGGCTCCCCTTTAAGGGGAGGGTAGTGACGTATTTGCGCCACCCAAACCGACCAATTTAATTATTTCAAAGAACTATAAACAATAAAGCACTAAATTGATTCCCATACTGTATGCCATCTGCACAGTATGCATTTTAATAAACATATCTTTGGCAACGGCACTTAGCCGTTCTTGTAAACAAATCCTACTATGCTACTCCCAAACTTAAGTATCCAAGAGCAACGCTCTCCCAAAATACAATATTCCTAAAATACTGAGGCTTCTCCTCAATCTCACTTGCATTTGATTTTTAGTCTTAAGCTGAATTCTGAACAATAAAGATCACAATCCAACCCGATTTGTAATTTCTTTTATTTGACAAAACTTCGGTTACAGCGTTGGTCTTAGTTACTGCAACGGTCCATTTAATAGACTCAAAAGTGAATAAATACACAATTATATATAAATTATAAAATTATATAAATCATAAACTATAATACGCAAATAGAATTTATTAAAGATAATAATACAGAAACACTAAAATACTTCCACAAAAAAAAACTTAAAATTCAATATGAAGAATTGCATAAGCCAAAGAATTAATAAAAGAATATTTGTGCACAAAGAATAGCATAATTTACTTTCACAACGAAACAGATTTCATTACATTTCAAAACACCTACATAAGAATTTTAAGTCCGAACAATATAACTAAGGTTATGAGACCAACCATTAAATTAATAGATATACAAACATATTCTGAATTTAAAGAAATAGCAATAAAACCCGCAGAGAACTTTTACATTCAAGAATAGAGAAACAAATTAACATTTTTAAAGAAAAATATTACTACCCAGATCACCAAAAGTTAATATAAAACATTATTAATGAATGCGAAATATGTAACATGTGCCAAACAGAACATAGAGACACTAAACTTAGTTATGAATAAACTCAAAAAATGCTCAATCCCAGAGAAAAATATATTATCGATTTTTATTTTTGTCATGCATTGACTACATTCCAAATAAGCCGCCTTCATTGAAGTCAGCTCTAGAGACTGGCTTAAAGCAAAAAGAGCATTACTCAAAATCTTTAATGACATGTGAAAAGCGTCCAAAATAAAAGCCAATAAAGATTCAGCATTCATGTGTGCTGCCTTACTTTTATGGCAAAGTCCGAAAATGTGAAAATATATGTCTCAACAAGCAAAAATGGAATTTCTGACATTGAAAGGATCCACAAAACTATTAACAAAAAGTTTAGAATCATAAATAGTGAGTCCGAACCCAGAAATTAAATTAACAAAGTTTGAAACTCTATGTCTATAATCATAAAACTAAATATAATACAACTGGTAAAACACCAACTAATATCTTCAATTATGCAGGAACACCCATATATGACACCCATCAAGAAAAAATCTATAGAATAGATAAGCTGAATGAAGTAGATATAGATAAGCACCGTTAGTTAAGAATAAAACTACTAACAAATAACTAACAAATACTTAACAAATAAAACAAACAGATGACAAGCATTACGAAGAAACTAATAGAGGAAAAAAATTGAGCATTACAAATCTAAATTCAAAAAACAAACGAAATTTAATAAAAGTAAATACGATTCCAGCTCAACACCCGAAACCCAAATGGAACCTAATAAAACAGCTAATCACATTACACTTTACATACTAATGACCATTGTCATAATTGCACTTATTTTATTGTATTTATATTTAAGATTTGTATCATTTAACCCATTCATGATGCTGTATACAAAATTCAAAATAAGAAATCAAAATCAAAACACACCACAACAAATAGAAATGAAAGAAGCTCCATTACCCCTACTATATCCATCAATCCCAGCCCAAGTATAGGCTTCCCTTTAAGGGGAGGGTAGTGACGTATTTGCGCCACCCAAACCGGCCAATTTAATTATTTCAAAGAACTATAAAAAATAAAGCACTTTATTGATTCCCATACTGTATGCCATCTGCGCAGTATGCATTTTAATAAAAACAATTCTTTGGCAACGGCCTTTCTTGTAAACAAATCCTAAAGCCTGACCCAAGCAGATTTGCCTGCTCTCAATGAAGATTCTCCCAAACTTAAGTATCCAAGAGCAACGCTCTCCCAAAATACAATATTCCTAAAATACTGAGGCTTCTCCTCAATCTCACTTGTGGTAACTTTTTAAAATTTAAAATTAAAAATTTGAATTTAAAACGGAAACTGACTATCCGTAGTTTTACCTAGAAACTTCTAAAACTGCCAATTTTCGTACTGGACGCTTAATAATCCCAGTGGATGGGATTCTTATATGGCCATCATTAGCTGGAATCATGTTAACTACGACTCCCTTTTTCCTACTTCCTCTCGATTGATTATCCTCACAAATTATGACTGCATCTCCATTGGCGTTTGGCTTAGTCCTTGTATGCCATTTGGTTCGTCTAGTTAAAGTCGGCAAGTACTCTTTGATCCATCGACTCCAAAAGTAATCTTTTAATTGCTGTGCAATGCGGTATTGTTTACGATGGCAAAAATTGATAACATATCCTGGCGCTTGAGTAGAATTTGTCGTTCCCAGCAAGAAATGATTATCCGTTAAAGGCTCCGGTTCATCTATCTTAACGATACTTCTAAAGGGTTGATTTCCAGATACTTCTCCAGCAGATCCGAAACCATGTCTTCCTTCAGTAGCGCCAAGACAATATCCGCCTCTTGTAGCGCCATAATTGGATGCGCCACCAGCAACGCCATTACCATAGCGCTGTTACCATGTGCATTTTCTGTAGCGCCAGGATTAACTCCGCCCACAGCGCCTCTTTCCGTTGCCTTTCCAATAGCACCAGGGTAACCTAAGCTTCCAGTCGGGCCAAGATTATGAGTGCCCCCAATGGCATCGAGTCTAGGTCCAGATGTGCCTCCAATGGCACCAGGGTGATTTGCGCCTCCAGTAGCGCGAAGATCTTGAGTTCCTCCAATGGCACCAGGTTTGTGGGCGCCAAAGGTCGCGCCGAGTCCATGCTTGCCTCCAATTGCAACTGGGATGTATGTGCCTCCACTGGCACCACGGTGATCTGCGCCTCCAGTAACGCGAAGATCTTGACTGCCCCCAATGACACCAGGGATGTGTGTGCCTTCAATGACACCAGGTTTGTAAACGCCAAAGGTCGCGCCCAGCCATGTGTAGTGTGAGCACATCTTATATATAATTATATGTTGGTAATTTCCATAAGTCAAAAATATATAATTTTTATTAACAGAATAATTACAACACTTTATTTTTGGAGACAACCGACCTTCTCAAACTGATCTCTACTTATTGATCTAGATTGATTGACGTTCAAGCCTCGGGCTCAAGCTTTTCAATATATGGACTTTGAAGTGAGAGAGCTTTGGAGTTATCTGCATTTCTCTTGGATTCAAGTGCATTCGCTTTTGGATACAAGTGCTCTTAGATTACAGATTAAACATTCGTTAATGATATCCTGGAATAATTTTTGGCTATCTGGGAAATAGTTTTCTTCTTTAAACCAGTTAGTGGTTTTTTCTATTCCCGGGTGTAGAACTCTTTTATGCCTCTTCAATATTAAGTCTTTAAATTCGGCGTATGTTAGGATATCTATTAGTTTTTTCGTACATCTTAGTAATTTGGTAAAACTGTTAGGGCTTATGATTTCAGTGTAGGCCCTCTGGAAAATCAGAAAATCTTCGTTATTAGGGAAGTAAATAGCGCTGTTTTTAGTGCACAAATATTCCTAACTGATGTTTTTGGCGACTTCAACTGTCATTTCTTTATAGATTATCTTGATTTTTAACTTTTGAAAATAATGGCTTAAGTTGGTCGTGTCGTTGTTTCCTTTTCTAGTTTTAGCTGTCTACAAAAATAATTAAGTGTTCTTTCGGTTATTGATATGTAATTTAAATTATCTTCTCTCGCGCTGTGGACTGTTGCGTTTGCGCTATCTGCGACTTCACCTAGAGTGGCTTCTTCGATTTTTGTGCGGTAAAGGGCGTCGCCTACATGGTTTTCTTTGCCGGAAGATATTTAATTTTGTAATCGAATTCGTTCAATTTTATTTTCCATCTGTGTTGGTTTTTTAATATTATTAAGCCATACTAAATGGCTTAATCACTTATTAATCACTTAATATTTCAAATGGTCTACCGAATAAATATGACTGAAATATATCGTTGCCCAAACGATAGCTAACAATTCTTTCTCGATTGTAGCGTAATTGATCTCATGCTCATTTAATGTTCTACTGGCATAACAGATGGGTTTATAATTTTGAGAAAGCACAGCACCAATAGCTAAATTACTTGCATCGGTTGTCAGAGAGAATGGCTTTGAGAAATCTGGATATATCAGTATGAGGTCCGAAGTTATTAAAACTTTTAACCTTTCGAATGATTCAATGTAGTCTTTACTTTTGGAATGAAAAATAAATAAATATATAAAAAAAAAAACACAAAATATTTTGAAAAATATTAAAAATTTAAATATATGCATATTAATAAAATAAAAGAGAAAGAAACAAAGAAAAATCTTCTAAAAGTAAATTAAATAAAAACGAAAATACGGATGAACCATATACAACAGAGCAAACAGCAGAGAAATTTAGACAGGTTTTAAAAAACGACCCCCTTATTTTTTAATAAGATCGATACAGATCTTACAGATATTTCATACGTTTATTAGCGTATATGAATTTATCCCCCTTATTCAGATCTGCTCAAAAAGCAAAGAGCAGAGGTTTTGTTGGCTTTACCTTATGTAAAACTCAAAGAATGAATCGAACTAGATGACTACTTTGGCGGTGGACTAACAATTTACAAAGTTCTACTACACAGATAAGAGTATATGGACTGGCAAATTATAAAAAATCAGCTAGAACATAAAAAATAGCCTTTGATAAATCTTATAAGTGCGTAAGCGAAAAAAGAGAAATACAACGAAGTACTCTCAATAGTTGGCACGCACAAATATTGGTAGAATGCTTTAATGAAGCACACCAATTACTAAATATAAATAAAGATAGATTAACTAGAATACATTTAACGCAAGCGTTAGAATTTGTAAACAAGTTTAGAGAAAACTTGTTACTAGTAAGGAAAACCATAATTTAAATCTGACTGTCCCTACAACATTCAACACATCAGTTGAAACTGAAACAGGTGACAATACAGAAGTATCGGAAGACTCCGATCAAGATAATAATGAAGAGGACTCTGAACAGGAAATTAAAGAAGAAGACCTACACGATCTTACAATACCGGCAACAATTAAATTGCCAGAAATAGGAAAAGAAGAAAGTTTAGGGCTTACACACACAGACTTGGAAGACAGTATGACTGACTCAGTCGCAACTTCAAGGGAATACGTGCGACAAATTTCGTCCACGATACCCGAGTTCGATGGCAAGAAAATAAACTTAAACAGATTTTTGACAGCTCTCCGATTAACAGATCTCACGAATGGAGATCAGAAGATGTTAGCCGTTGAAGTCATTAAGACAAAAATAATTGGCCATTTGTCATACAAAGTTGAAAATGAAAGGACCATTATAATCATAAGTGTATTAAAGGCATCAGTTAAAGGCGAATCGCCTTATGTCATTAAAGCAAAATTGCTAAATACACAACAACGTGGTACAACTGCAGTGGAGTATACCACAGAAATTGAAAATCTACGTAGTTCGCTTGAAGCAGCCTACATAGATGACGGACTAGACACAAACAACGCAGATAAGTTCGCGACGAAAGAAGCGATCACTGCGATAATAAAGAATTGCGAGCATGATAGGCTCAAGACAATTCTAGAAGCAGGTAACTTCAGCACTATGAGTAGTGTAATAGAGAAATACATACACTGCTGTACAGAAATGACCGGCAACTCGAACAATGTTTTCTTCTATAACAAAAGAGGACATTCTCGAGGAAATAGTCATCGTGGAAGTTACCAAAATAGAGGTGATGGTCGCGGTAACTATAATAAAAATTATAGAGGCCGAGGTGGTTATCGCTCAAAAAACTCAAACTCAACTAAACTCAACTAAACTCAACTAAAACTCAAATAATAGAAACAATAATAGCGTCAGAAACATACAGACGAAAAACCAGCAGACCCCCCTTGAGCAACAGCCAACATTAAGGCTGTATAGAATCAATCTCAATTTAAGTATTTTTATGAAGTTAAGAAATATGAGTACCAATTCAATGGTAACTCTATTAATAGATACAGGTACAGAAATTTCACTGCTTAAATGCAGTAATAATAATTTAAATAATTTAAACTCGAGATATACAACAAATATAACAGGAATAGGGCAAGGACAATTAAGTCTCTAGGTACTATAGATTTGGAAATGAGTATTGCAAATGCAGCAATACCATATAAATTCCATATCGTACTTGACAATTTTCAGAGATAATTCGAAAGATTCACCATAGGTCTACTGACACCAATGCTCATATCCCCAACCAGGAATTGCAACCTGGCATAATAGTAAACACTCAGAACGTGTTGATTCGCATTATAAATACAACAGAAAAATACGCTATTGTAAGCAGCGCAAATATAAAAAGCGAATCATTAGAAGATTATGATGCTTACAATGCAAAGACAGAAAATAGTGCACAAAGAACTTCAGAAGTATAAAAACTTCTAAAATTTCCATCGTTATTTAAAAACGATTTAACGGTGCATAATTCACCGAATATAGCGATATCAGCTAATAACTTTTATAGACAAAAATTGAAACTGAATGACAAAACACCGGTCTACATTAAAAATGCCAGAAAGTCAAAAGCCAGAAATTCAAAGGCAAGTTGACAAGCTAATAAATTATGGTATAGTAGAGCCGTCTATATCAGAATATAAAAGCTCACTTCTCTTGGTACCCAAGAAATCACTGCCTATCTCCCGTTGGGTCAAGCTAACGCTCCTCCCAGGCCCACCTTGACCGACCACTGACTCCACCGACCCTTCCGACCGTGCCAGGTTCCTGTGCGCTGCCTGGTGCCTTCGTTGTCCTGCGGTGTCCTCGACAGTGGTTCCCTGATCGGGCTTGAGGTTTAGGATGTTATGGCGGAGAGGTGTATCGCCCGTTGGGTCAAGCTAACGCTCCTCCCAGGCCCACCTTGACCGACCACTGACTCCACCGACCCTTCCGACCGTGCCAGGTTCCTGTGCGCTGCCTGGTGCCTTCGTTGTCCTGCGGTGTCCTCGACAGTGGTTCCCTGATCGGGCTTGAGGTTTAGGATGTTATGGCGGAGAGATGTATCGCCCGTTGGGTCAAGCTAACGCTCCTCCCAGGCCCACCTAGACCGACCACTGACTCCACTGACCTTTCTGACCGTGCCAGGTTCCACTTGCAGGGATCGTGCTCCTGCGTCACTAGCGTTCGTCCTGACTGTTCACTAGTCTGAACCTCCGTTTGACTGTCTCCGTGTGCGTACGGCTCTTCGCGTGCCTAAGCTTGACTCTCCGCGCTTGTACTCGACACCGGCCGGGGAAATCATGTTATTTCCCCTTTTGCACACGGCACGCTCGGTACAAGGTCCGACCCAGGTCCCGTTGGTCCATGGTGCGTCCTCTTTGTGCTTGACCAAAGCCCGCACCGTTACCGTTCGACCTCTGTGCCCTTGTCCGGCCTGAGTCCAAGGTCCAGCGCGGTACCGTTAGTTCACGGTCTCTCCGCTTTGCTCGGGTCCAAGGTCCATTATTTCCTGTTTGACCTGGTTGCCCTTGACTCCTTCTGCATTCCAGCCTTCTTCGCTGTTACTAGGCAGCTCTCCTGCACCTCGATTTGTGGGGAGTTTTAAGACTCCTCACATCTCCCCCTTCCTTCGGAAGTTTTTTTGAAAAGATGGAGCCGGTGTCTCCTCGCATAGGCAGCTTTCTCGATCCTCCTCTCGTCGACCCTGCGCCTTTCGTTCTCAGCCTGGCAGTCTCAGCCTAGTAGACCCCGTCGTTTAGCGTCTTGACTTGGCATCTCGAACATCCTCGCGCCCTTCTCCCGCCTCCTTCCATTGAGCAGCACCTTCCTGATCTCAGGCTTGTCGTCTCAGCCTAGTAGACCCTGTCGTTTAGCGTCTTGACGTGGCATCTTGATCCTCCACACCCTTGCTACTGGCTCCTCTCGTCGAACTGCGCGTCCTTGATCTCAGCCCGCCAGTCTCAGCCTAGTAGACCCTGTCGTTCAGCGTCTCGACTCGGCATCTTGATCCTCGCGCCCTTCTCCAGCTTCCTCCCTCTGCTGCAGTCTGCTCCCCGTCACCGGCTATGCCATTCAAGCTTCGCTTCCTTTTGAATATCGCACATTTTCGTGTCTGGCTCCACGTCTCCACCCCCTCGCGCTCGTCTATGGCTGCTGCGGATGACACCCGCACCTTTTTTGTTCAGTGTAGTTCAGTGCCACCCCTCCCCTCCCCTACCCAATCAATCCAGTATTGATTTTTTTTTCTTCCATGGGCAAACATTTTGGCCCAGCGGTCTCGTCTTCCTCGGCCTGCTTGTCTGTCGGCCTCCTCGGCCACTTGGGTTGGCCACTCCTCCCTCGGCAGCTCCCTCCACCCCTGGTCTGCCAGCGACTCCTGTCTGCGGGGGCAAGGTCGCATCGGTGGTGGACGCGCTTCGGGGCACGACTCCTGTCGTCGCATCTTCTGGGCTCTCCTCCTCCGGGCTATCGACCACCCTCCGGTGGTGTCGGCGGCAACGGCGGCTGCGTCGGCGGCGGCGGCGGCGGCGGTGGTGACGGTGCCGGCGGCGGTGGTGTCGGTGCCGGCGGCGGTGGTGTCGGTGCCGGCGGTGGTGGTGTCGGTGCCGTCGGCGGTGGAGCCCACAACGCCTCCTCTTCCTCCTGCAGCCGGTCCAACCGTTCCTGCCACGCAGCCCGGGCAGCGGCTACCTTCCGCTCCTCCACCAGCTGCTGAAGCCGCCGCAGAGTGTTGACCCTCGCCACCATAAACCTCCGTGTCTCCTCCGGGTCCGCGGTCGGCGGCACGATCCCGAGGCATATCCGCCCGTGTCCCTGCGTTGCCAGCCGCACGCTGCGGTACGCCATCCTGGCCCGAGCCGCGCGTACGACCTCCTCCTCGTCCGATGAGACCACCGGGGTAACCGTCTCACCTCCGTCGTCCTCCTCACTCTCCGAGAAGAGGATGATGGTCTCCATTTCCTTCCCCATCTCCGTCCGTTTCTCCAACTCCATCGACTCATCATCCGACAGACGGACATCCGGAATCTCCTCCGGATCCTCCGCCGGGGATGGGGATCGCGACACCAGGGGTGACGCCAGTAGCAGGAGGTAGGCATCGGAATCCCTCCTCCACATCGCTCCGGGCTGTTCCCCGATGCCGGTCTCGCTCATCTCCCGGACGCTCGTGTCTCTACGTGTTGCCATGTCTCACTCCTAATTTCGAATGACGGAATCGAGCCGCCCTCTCCGCGAAGAAACCTCGGTTTTCCCGTCTGCTCCTTGTGCCGTTATTCCGTGGGGCCTATACCGGTAACGGGACTTCTCCGTGTACCGGTAACGGGACTTCTCCGTGTACCCGCCTCCCACGGAATTGTGCAGCTGTGCATGTTACCCGGTAACGGTGCTTGCAGCTGTCTACCCTCCCTGTCCGGCTCTCGCGCTCCAACGGGCCTGTGCTAGTGTAGACTTTTTGTGACTTTCGAGCTTTTTCGATACCCCGTATCGTCTTCCCCCCTTCATCACCAAAGGGGGTTCCGTTACGGGTATTCGCACTCGCTGTCCCCTGGCCCGCCGGCGCCATCGCTTCCCGGCTTCAAGTCGCTAATGTGAGCCGTTTTTACCTTCTTGGTTGCCGCGTGCTTCAGGACGCAGATGACCGGTGACGTGAACTTCTTTATTCTAAACGGTCCGTCGAACTTTGGTGCTAGCTTCGCTGCAAAGCCTTCGCCTGCCTTCGAAAGGTGGTGTTCCTTGGCCCACACTGTGTCCCCCACCTTGGGTTTCCATGGCCGTCTCCGGAGATTATAGTGCCGCGCCTGATCCTGCGCCGCCTTTTCCATGTTCCTCCGTACCAACTCGAAGATCTCCTTCAGCTTTTCCGCGTTCTCTGCAGGCGTCTGTGTAAACCTGCCTGTCCCAGATGTCGTTTCGGCAAAAAACGCGTTCGGCAGCCTTGGCTCCCTTCCTTGCGTGATGAATGCTGGCGAGTATCCTGTGGACTCCGCCACGCTCGTGTTCACTGCCAGCTGCAGCTCCGGCCAGTTCTCGTCCCACCTCCTCTGATCGGCCCCCGTGAACTGCGCGATCATTGTTTTGACCGTCCTGTTGGTCCTTTCCGTGGCATTTTCTTGTGGAGTGTATGGAGCCGTGAGCTGGTGTCGCACCCCCAGCTCCTTCAGGAATTTCTTGAATGCCCTACTGGTGAACTGGACTCCATTGTCCGTTACCATGACCTTGGGCACCCCGTATCTGGCCACGATTCGCTCACGAACAGCCTTTTGTAGCGTCTCTGTGGTTGCCCTCCGCATCGGGACGATCTCGGTCCATGTAGAAAACTTGTCCACCAGGACCAACAGCATTGAATTCCCGTGCTTCGACCGCGGCAAAGGTCCTACGAAATCCGCACACACGGTTGCCCATGGCTCCTCTTGCACCTGGGTCAGCATTTTTTCCGGCTGCCTGCAGTTGGTTAGACTTGTACTTCATGCAGCTCTCGCAGCTCCGCACGTATTTCCTAATGTCCCGGTGCATTCCTGGCCAGTGGTATCGGGCTGCCACCCTCGCAATCGTCTTCAGACTACCTAGGTGACCTGCCGGTGGTTCTCGGCCATGACGCGCTGCCTTTCCTGGGAGGGCACTTACAGCTTCCATGACGCCACATCCTCATTCCCTGCTCGATGCGGAATGTGGCGGTATAGCCGGCCAGCCTCCTCCAGATAGTCTGGGAATTTTTGTGGCTCCTGCTTCACTTTCCTTCGCATCCCTTCCGTACACATGCATCCCTGCTGCCCGTCTGGGTGTCCTTCGTCCTCCTTCCTCACCCTGCGGCACGTTTCCTGAAGAGGCTGCCTCGATAGGGCATCCGCGACGACGTTCAGCTGGCCCTTCCTATACGAAACTTCGAAGTCGTATTGTTGCTATTCTTCCGGACGGGCTCTCGATGCTATTTAGCCATTTCAAGGCCATGTGGTCCGTTATCACCTTGAAGTGGTAACCCTCCAGGTACGGTCTTAACTTCCTGACAGCCCATACTATAGCTAAACATTCCTTTTCCGTTGCGGAATAATTCCTTTCTGCTCCGTTCAGCGTCCTACTGGAGTAGGATATCACCCGCTCGTCTTGATCGGAATGTTGCGTGAGGATTGCGCCAAGCCCATAATCGCTGGCGTCTGTCTGCAGCTCGAAAGTCCTGGAGAAATCCGGGCATGCTAGGATCGGGCGACCAGCCTGGTTTTGACGGCCTTGCCTGCTTCTTGAGGAGGGCGTTCAGTGGCTGCACTAGCGTCGCAAAGTCGGGTACAAAACGCCTGTACCACGACGCCACTCCTAGGTACTGCCTCAGCTCCTGCCATTTCCTGGCGGCTTGAGCTGCGCTATCGCCGCTACCTTTTCCGGGTCCGTTCCGATACCCTGATCCGTCACGCAGTGGCCCAAGTATTGCAGTTCCTTCCTGAAGAATTTGCACTTCTCCGCATTCACCTTCAGGTTCGCCGCCCGCAGCCTCCGGAACACCTCCTTCAAGTTGCGCACATGCTCTTGCAGTGTCCGTCCGATCACTATGATATCGTCCTGATATGCAAAAGCGTGCGGCATCATCTCGGGTCTTATCACCTGGTCCAACGCCCGCTGGAACGTTGCCGAATGGCATTACCCTCCACTGAAACAGACCCTTTCCCGGCACCGTAAATGCCGTATACTGTCGGCTTTCCGTTTCCAACGGAATCTGCCAGTATCCGTCCTTCAAGTCCAGGCTGCTTATGTATTTCGCCTCCCTTAACTGGTCCAGAATGTAGTTAATCATCGGCATCGGATACGCGTCCTTCACGGACCTTGCGTTTATCTGGCGAAAATCCACACACAGCCTCCATTGCCCCGTCTTCTTCTTTACCATCACTATTGGTGAGCTGTATGGGCTCCTCGACGGCTCGATGCATCCTTTTTGCAGCAACTCGTCAACCTTGGCGTTGATTTCCACCTGCATCTTTGGGTTCTTCGGGTAGTAGCGCTGCTTGACCGGTTGATCGTCCTTCATCGTTATTTTGTGTACCGCTACTGTTGACGTCCCTTGCACTTTCGCCAGATCGGCCAATTCCGATCTTAGGAAGTCGTCAACATCCACTTCCGCGAACTCCGACGCCCTCTCCACAATCGCTACCGACAATCTTTCGTGTGTCCTGCTTTGGACCGCCGGAACCGCTGGTATCGTAACGCTCAGTCCCGCGCACTCCATCCTTGCTCCCACTCTCGTTAGGAAATCCCATCCGAGCACTAGAGCGTCGATTATGTTGTGGAGAATCAGCAGCTGCATCCTTACGGTACTCTCTCCGAGTCCTATATCCAACTCGATCATGGTTGTGACCTCCTCGTACCGTCCATCCGCCATACGCACTTCTCTCCTCGTGGGTACGACCTCTCCCGCCGCCCGCAACCTGTCCGCCAGCTCTTCGCTAATGAAACTAGCCGTGGCTCCGGTGTCCATCGTGGCCTTAACTTCCACTCCGTCTATGAGCACTGTGGCGGACAGTTGCCTTTCCCAAACTCGAACAGCACTCCACGGTCCTCGGGCCAATCCTCCCGCAGAGCGTCTGCATGTGAGCGTCTGCATGTCCACCATGTAGTCCTTGAATCCTTCGCCATGTCGCTGCTTCCTCTGCCTGACCTGGTCCGCCAGCTTCGTCATGAAACCTCTGGGCAGGAAGAATTCATGGAAGCTCTGAATGAACTCTGCCCATGTCTCCCAGAACCTGTTGTTGGCAATGACCCACTTTAAGGCCCTGCCCTTTAGCAGCTCTGGCATCGCTCGTGGGATCTGGTTGATGTCCAGCCCTTACGTCATTGCTGACCACTCCACCTGCTCCAAGAATTCCAGCGGCTTTTCGTGCCCGTCGTACCGGAAACTCCACTCTCGCACCTGTTTCGCCACCTTTGCGTAATCTTGCGGGGTCGCTCTTGTTGTATACCGACGAACACGGCTGGCCTCCCGACTCTCTCTCCTTGAACGGCTGCCTTCCCGCCGTCCATGCTCCACCTCCTGCCTTTCGGATCTGCCGCCACTGGCCTCCATCATGCTGGTGAAGCTGAGGCTCCTCACCAGGCCTTCAACGCCGGTGAGTTTTATCTCTACGGCCGGTCTCTTTCCGTACTCCATCTGTAGCGCTTCCAGTATGGCGACCGTTTCAGGCTCATCCACCGTCCGATCGATGAACTCGGACAGCGACTTCCGCATCTCCTCGACCAAACCCTCCAGCTTGATCCCTAGCGCGCTCGCTATGGCTGTAAAGTCATCCTTCTTTAGGTTGTATAATAACGACTTCCCCATCTTCTCTCCGTTCTTTTGGCCTTGACAATCACGTTAGGCGCCAGATGTAACGAACTGATTCTGTTATTTTCTGCTCGCTACTAATTGCAACGGCTAGCTCAGAGAGTTTGTGTGTTCGTCCCACCAAATTTATGTTTTGTGTGATTGCCCGACCAAATAGAAGACAGACTTTTAAGATGTAGTAGCTTTATTTACGGAATTCTTTACAGCTGGGTTATTGCAGTCCTCGCCGTCGGCTGCGCAGTTCGCTTATCCGTGCCGGCTCGACTGGAGCTTAGGATGTTATGGTGGGAAAGGTGTATCGCCCGTTGGGTCAAGCTAACGCTCCTCCCAGGCCCACCTTGACCGACCACTGACTCCACTGACCTTTCTGACCGTGCCAGGTTCCACTTGCACTGCCGGGTGCCTTCGTTGTCCTGCGGTATCCTCAACAGTGGTTCCCTGGTCGGGCTTGAGGCTTAGGATGTTATGCCGGAGAGGTGTATCGCCCGTTGGGTCAAGCTAACGCTCCTCCCAGGCCCACCTTGACCGACCACTGACTCCACTGACTGTTTGACTGTCTCCGTGTGCGTACGGCTCTTCGCGTGCCTAAACTTGACTCTCCGCGCTGTACTCGCTGTACTCGACACCTGCGCCTCTTCGCGTGGTTAGAATTGACTGTCCTGCTTGTACTCGACACCTGCGGCTCTCCGCGTGATTAGAATTGACTGTCCTGAGCTGCGCTTGTGCAGTCCCCTTTATAGGCCGGGGAAATCCTGTTATTTCCCCTTTTGCACACGGCACGCTCGGTACAAGGCCCGACCCAGGTCCCGTTGGTCCACGGTGCGTCCTCTTTGTGCTTGACCAAAGTCCGCACCGTTACCGTTCGACCTCTGTGCCCTTGGCCGGCCTGAGTCCAAGGTCCAGCGCGGTACCGTTAGTTCACGGTCTCTCCGCTTTGCTCGGGTCCAAGGTCCATTATTTCCCGTTTGACCTGGTTGCCCTTGACTCCTTCTGCATTCCAGCCTTCTTCGCTGTTGCTAGGCAGCTCTCCTGCACCTCGATTTGTGGGGAGTTTTAAGACTCCTCACAAACTGAAAAATATTTCTCGTGGGTAGACCTTTTGTCAGGTTTTCACCAAATCGAGTTAGACGAAAGGTCACGAAATATAACATCATTCTCAACTTCAACAGGCTCATATCGCTACACGCGATTACCATTTGGGTTAAAGATAGCCCCCAATTCATTTCAAAGAATGATGACACTTGCATTCACAGGCCTACAGCCTTCGCAAGCTTTTCTGTATATGGATGATTTAGTTGTAGTCGGTTGTTCTGAAAAGCATATGCTTAAGAATTTAACCGATGATTTCAAATTATGTAGACAACATAATTTAAAACTACATTCAGAAAAATGCACCTTCTTTATGAAAGAGGTTACATATTTGGGTCATAAATGTACTGATAAAGGTATATTACCAGATGGCTCTAAATATGAGGTAATTAAAAACTATCCACAACCAGTAAATGCAGACGAAGCTAGACGATTCGTCGCATTTTGCATCTATTACAGAAGATTTATTAAAAATTTCTCTGAGAAATCACGCTCACGACAAGCGAATGCAACGAAGCAATCGAATATCTTAAAAGGGAATTAATGAAACCTACACTTCTTCAATACCCAAACTTCAGCAAACAATTTTTCATAACAATAGATGCTAGTAAACAAGCATGTGGAGCGGTACTATCTCAGGACCATGACGGTCAACAATTACCAGTGGCATACGCTTCAATAACCTTTATAAAAGGCGAAAGTAATAAGTCCACTACAGAACAAGAACTAGCAATAAATCATTTTAGACCATATATATATATGGTAGGCATTTCTTAGTTCAGAGTGACCATAGGTCACTATCATATTTGTTCTCGATGAGAAATCCGAGTTCCAAGTTGACCAGAATGCGTCTGGACCTTGAGGAATATGATTTTAGTGTACAGTACCTCAAGGGGAAAAATAATTACCAAGTGCTCTTTCCCGAATAACTATCGGAGAGCTAAAAGAAATTAATAGAAATATACTGAAGGCCGAAACGAGAGCCTTTCTTTGTCGGACTCCATGTCGTTCTCCGAAGTTGACCCACCATTGGATTCACATGTAGATTCACCATTTGGTCTTGGTGTCGAATTGGCAGCCATGTCTCTAGAGTCAAACTTTAACTTTTTCTTGCTCCGCATTTCCATCTGTCTGCATGAATATCAACTATTTTCCTCGAGCAGATCGGTATTCTTTTCACTGTCTGTGTATATGTGAATTACACCACTTTTCGTAAGATGTGGCCACTCCGTGTGGCAAATGGAAAACAACACCAAATATAATCGTCTCAACTCGCTATGTTTCACTCTATTACTAATACATTTATATAAATTTGCAAGAATTTGCAAGATGATATCAGAAACAAACGATTTATTAAATTGTGTTGTCGTTCCGCCATTCTATTCCAAAACTGCTTTTTTTAGTGATGGGAGACGCGGCATTTTTTAGATCTGTGTTCGTTGGAAGTATCGATAGGAGGCAAGTAATATTATTGGTGGGATTGTGGTAACATTTCAAAGTTTAAAATTAAAAATTTTAAAATTTTGAACCAGCAACAGAAATATTTATTATTTTCCATAGGGGAATGTCCTCGAGATATCATTAAAACAGCACTTTTAAATATTATACCATAATCAGGCAAAGATAATAAATAACCATAGAAGATTTTCATGATAAATTTTACATTCAATATAATAAAGTTTATAATCAATACCCCAATATTAAATATGTGTATTACTGGCATACTAAATCAAACACCAGCAGAGTGTAGATTTTCTAAAATCCATAATAATCTTGGAGTAATTTATATAGAGCCAAATATTATTTTAACTTGGAAATTATCCAAAATGGTTTTAAATCATAATTGCTAAGTAAAGAGAAATTACAATAGAAGGAGAAAACATAATAAAAGCTTTTAATTGTTCTGTGGTATAGATAACATCTTAATCAGGCTCAACATTAGATTATACTCAAACCATTTACATAAACAATAATGTCACAAAATTAGAACCATTATCATATTTACAAACATATACCCCGAAAAATTATTGTAAAATATAAAAGCAAATATGTTACTCCGATACAACAACCAAATAATACACCAAAAGAAAATGTAACCTTAATATAACCCTATTTTGTATCATAGATTATCCGCCTGTGGACAGGTCAATTTCTAAGAGTTGGGTAGTGACATATGTATGTACCACTTGACAAATACATACGCACACAGACACAGTACATATGTACCACAGTACCATTTGACCACACACACACACAATATTAAACTGTCTAGCAACACATAAGTCAGACCCCAAAATCTTTGGTGACAATAACAACTTCGGCCGCGGTAACATAAATTGACTTATAGACTTAAACACATAAACAAACGCCGATACCGAATACGTTATTCCCGCTAAGCAACCAAATTGCTAACGCAGCGCAAATCCAGCTTTAGCTTTAATTCGTTCACATTACCATTAAGACGTGAATTGTCTCCGATTCAAAGTTGTATTTTTGCCTTGTAATAAGAATTCTAATTATTTCAAAACTTGCAACTTAACAAAATTAACCAACTTAATGGATAGACAATGGAGACATTTCGTCTTCTTGTCCAGGAGACAAGAGGGAATATGGAGGTAATTTGCTAGGGCGTCGTTTCTGATGAAGCAATCCCCATTTGCAATCATGCGCATTTGAGTCTGAAGCAATGCCCCATAATCGGGACTACAAACAATTTAAATAGCAACACTTTGTTGCTTGAGCAGCCAGTTAAACTTCCTAAGCTTATTACGACATGTGGCTGCTATTTTCGTTGTGTGCTGTTTCCGCTTATCCAGGATCAAATCCAGGCACTGCAGGGCAGTGTCATCAGCGTAATGTGCCCGGTACATTAAATCACGGCATATCTGAAGTGAACAGAGACCCAGGACCCTTCCCTGAGGAACGCCAGCACGAACACTTTTGAAGTTTGGCCTTTCCCTCTCACCAAGGAGGTAAGATTTCAGGAGGAGAAATTGGCCAGTCAAGAGTAGTGATTTCATCTTATAAAGTATGTCATCATGCCAAACGCGGTCAAAAACCTTTCTTAAAATCTGTGGTTGAAATTTAGCTAGACGAAGTTTTTAGTGTCCCTAAATTATTCTGCCCACCAATTATTATCTATTTTTAATTTAAGAAAAGCAGATTTAATGTTATAAACATGTTTGCATTATATTTACAATTACCTTTGACAAGCTCCTACTATTCGGTTTCTATTGAAATTGAAATAATAGCTATAAGCATTACAAGCTGATTTCATTTTTAAAGCGCCCTCGCAGAAAGAGATTTAAAGGTAAAAATACTAAATGACGATTCGACAACAATTTTATAAATTTAATTTAATCTTAAATTTATATTTTCAGAAATTTTGATGAAAACTCGAAGAATTTTACGTTGGAGCTTATAATTAATTTAGACTTTCAGGCCTTTTCTGAAGATATTCAAGACATATCCAACTCTGCAACTATGGAGCTGCAAATTGAAAATTCTATTAAAAATATAGCTACAACTTGGAAAAAACAAAGTTTTGAAATGGCTTTTTATCATGATGGTATTTATAGAATAAAAAATGTTGAAGAGTGTTTTCAGCTCCTTGAAGAACACATGGTACAAATATCTGCTATGAAGGCAACTCGTTTTGTTGAGCCATTTATAACTATTGTTGATTATTGGGAAAAAACACTGTCATACATTAGTGAGACTCTTGAAAAGGGTTTAACCGTTCAGCGTCAATGGCTGTACTTAGAAAATATTTTCCAAGGAGACGACATAAGAAAACAACTTCCAGAAGAGGCAAAACGTTTTGCGACAATAACTGAAGAGTTTCGAACAATATCAAGCAAAATGTTTCAGGCAAAGACAGCCGTAAAAGCTACTCACTTACGCCCTCCACCTTTTTTATTAAACCGTTTTAGTCGAATGGACGAAAGACTCGAACTTATTCAACGTGCCTTAGAAATATATCTTGAGGCTAAACGCCAACTTTTTCCAAGATTTTATTTTATTTCTAATGATGACCTTTTGGAAATTTTAGGAAATTCAAAACGGCCGGACTTAGTTCAAACCCATCTCAAGAAATTATTTGATAATTTATATAAGCTAGAGCTCAAGCGCGTTGGAAAAACTTTAAGTCGATGGCAAGCTTCTGGAATGCATTCAGATGACGGAGAGCACGTTGAGTTCATGCTGGTTATATATATAGACGGTCCTTCTGAGCGTTGGCTAAAACAAGTCGAAGAGTACATGTTTACTGTTATGAGAGAGATGCTTAAGCTAACACGTGGATCTCTTAAAAAACTTGTTGGAAACCGAGAAAAATGGATTTCAATTTGGCCCGGACAAATGGTGCTAACCACAGCTCAGATCCAATGGACAACTGAGTGTACGCGCAGTTTACTTCATTGTAGTATGGTTGATCAAAAAAAACCCCTGCGTAAGCTAAAGAAAAAGCAAATAAAAGTTCTTTCTAAATTATCTGAAATGAGTCGCAAAGACCTAACAAAAATAATGCGCCTTAAAGTTAATACCCTCATAACGCTTGAAATACATGGCCGTGATGTTATCGAGAGAATGTATAAATCGAACTGTAAGGATACTGGCCATTTTGAATGGTTTTCACAACTAAGATTTTATTGGCACCGTGAATCGGAGCTATGTGTAATAAGGCAGACAAACACAGAGCACTGGTATGGCTATGAATATACAGGTAACTCAGGACGATTAGTTATTACTCCATTGACTGATCGGTGTTATATAACATTGACCACTGCATTGCACTTGCATCGAGGGGGGAGCCCAAAAGGACCCGCAGGTACTGGAAAGACTGAAACAGTTAAAGATTTGGGAAAAGCTTTGGGAATATGGGTTATTGTTACAAACTGTTCCGAAGGCTTAGACTATAAAAGTATTGGTAAAAATTTTTCTGGATTAGCACAAAGTGGATGCTGGGGATGTTTTGATGAGTTTAATCGTATAAACATTGAAGTGCTCTCAGTCGTTGCACAACAAATAATGTCTATAATGGCAGCGCTTTCGGCAAAGGCTTTCGAGTTTATGTTTGAGGGTCAAATGATAAAGTTAAAGCACACAGTTGGTTTGTTCATTACTATGAATCCAGGATATGCCGGACGGACTGAACTTCCTGATAATTTAAAGTCAATGTTTCGACCCATATCAATGATGGTACCGGATAATATTATTATTGCGGAAAATTTACTTTTTTCGGATGGTTTTACTAATACAAGAAATTTGGCTCGAAAGGTATATACTTTATATGAGCTAGCTAAGCAGCAACTGTCAAAGCAATATCATTATGATTTTGGTCTTCGATCTATGGTGGCCCTGCTTCGCTACGCAGGTCGAAAGAGACGTCAATTACCAAATACTACAGAAGAAGAAATTGTTTACTTAGCAATGAAAGATATGAATGTGGCCAGATTAACAGCTAATGATTTACCCCTTTTTAATGGTATTATATCAGACATATTTCCTGGTGTTAGTTTACCAACAATAGACTACAGTGAATTTAATACTGCAATATATGAAGAATTTAGGGAGGCGGGTCTTCAACCAATTAACATAGCTATAAAAAAAGTAATTGAACTTTTTGAAACAAAAAACTCTAGGCACTCAGTTATGATTATAGGGGATACGGGAACAGCCAAATCCGTTACATGGAGAACATTACAAAACTCATTTTGTCGAATGAATAGTCAGCGATTTTCCGGATGGGAAGCAGTTACCGTATACCCAGTAAATCCAAAAGCATTAAATCTGGCAGAGCTTTATGGGGAGTACAATTTGTCAACTGGTGAATGGCTTGATGGAGTTTTAAGTTCCATTATGCGTATAATCTGTGGAGACGAAGATCCGACTCAGAAATGGTTGTTGTTTGATGGACCTGTGGATGCAGTATGGATTGAAAATATGAACTCAGTAATGGATGATAATAAACTTCTTACGCTTGTAAATAGCGAACGGATAACCATGCCAGTTCAGGTATCGCTACTGTTTGAAGTAGGAGATCTAGCTGTTGCTTCACCAGCAACTGTTTCCCGATGTGGTATGGTGTATAACGATTACAATGATTGGGGATGGAAACCTTTTGTAAGCTCGTGGTTACAGCGCTTAAAGATTAAGGAGTTCGCTGATTTTTTACGAATACATTTTGAATACATGGTGCCAAAAATACTCGATTTTAAACGTATAAGATGCAAGGAGCCAGTAAATACAAATGAGTTAAATGGAGTTGTGTCGCTTTGTAAATTGCTTGAAATATTTGGCACAAAGGTAAATGGGATAAGTCCTATTAATTTAGAAGTACTTGAGGAGATGACTAGATTGTGGTTTATGTTTTGTTTAGTATGGTCAATTTGTTCAAGTGTGGATGAAGATAGTCGCCAAAGACTAGATAGCTTTATACGGGAAATAGAAAGCTGCTTTCCAATAAAAGATACTGTTTTTGATTATTTTGTGGATCCGAATGAACGAACCTTTTTACCATGGGATAGCAAACTGTTGAGCAGTTGGAAATGCGATTTCGAGTAAGTAAATATTAAGAAAGTACCAAATTGTGTATTTTTAAAATAAAAATTTCAGATCTCCTTTTTATAAGATTATTGTTCCTACTAGTGACACTGTTCGCTACGAATATTTAGTTTCAAAACTTCTTGCTGAAGAATATCCTGTCATGCTTGTTGGAAATGTTGGTACCGGAAAAACATCTACAGCTATAAGTGTAATGGAGGCTTGTGATAAAAATAAATTTTGCATTTTAGCTGTTAACATGTCAGCACAGACCACAGCGGCCGGGTTACAAGAATCAATCGAAAATAGAACTGAGAAACGAACGAAAACACAATTTGTACCTATCGGCGGCAAACGGATGATATGTTTTATGGACGATTTTAATATGCCTGCAAAAGACATCTATGGTTCACAGCCACCTTTGGAGCTTATTCGGCAATGGATAGATTACAAGTATTGGTTTAACCGAAAAACTCAACAAAAAATATATGTGCAGAACACATTATTAATGGCTGCAATGGGACCACCTGGTGGAGGCAGACAAAAAATTTCCAATCGAACTCAAAGTCGATTTGTTTTACTAAATTTAACATTTCCTACACAGGATACAATTGTTCGAATATTTGGAACAATGCTCTGTCAAAGACTTGAGTCATTTGCAAATGAAGTTCGTGAGATGTGGTTACCTATTACCCTTTGTAGCATTAACTTATACGTAGCAGTGACTGGTAAAATGTTGCCTACGCCAAATAAATCTCATTACTTATTTAATCTTAGAGATATATCCAAAGTATTTCAAGGACTATTAAGAAGTGCAAGAGAACTTCAAACCAAAAAAAATTTATTTTTACGACTGTGGGTTCATGAGTGCTTTAGAGTATTCAGCGACCGATTGGTTGACGACTCAGATCAGCTATGGTTTGTAAATACTATTAACGATATACTTGGTAAACATTTTGAAGTTACCTTTCACAGTCTTTGTCCTTTGAAGGTTCCACCGTTTTTCGGTGACTTTGCGCACCCTCAGGGATTTTATGAGGACCTACAGGTAGATTTCTTAAGGACATATATGAAAAATCAGCTTGAAGAATATAATAACTTTCCGGGAATGACAAGAATGAACCTAGTATTTTTTAGAGAAGCTATCGAACATATTGTTCGAATACTAAGAGTTATTTCACAACCGCGCGGCCACATTTTAAACATGGGTATAGGTGGATCAGGCAGACAAGTATTAACTAAGTTAGCTGCATTTATTTTGGAAATGGGAGTTTTCCAAATTGAGGTTACCAAAAAATACAAAACAGGAGACTTTCGAGAAGACCTTAAAAACTTATACAAAGTTACTGGAATTAAGCAGAGACTAACGATTTTTATATTTAGCAGCGACCAAATAGCCGAAGTCTCATTTCTGGAAATAACAAATAATATGTTAAGTACTGGAGAAATAAACCTATTTAAGTCGGATGAATTTGACGAGCTAAAGTCTGAACTTGAACGTCCAGCAAAAAAAACTGGAGTTCTACTAACAACGGAAGCACTGTATTCGTTTTTTATTTTAAATGTTCGCGACTTTCTCCATGTAGCTCTTTGCTTTAGCCCAATCGGAGAAAATTTTCGAAGTTATATAAGACAATATCCGGCTTTGTTAAGTTCAACAACTCCAAACTGGTTTAGACTTTGGCCACAAGAAGCCCTTTTGGAAGTGGCTTCGCATTTCCTAATCGGATTTCCGTTAAATGTAGTGGTTCCTGGAAAAGAGGACGAAAAACATCGAGAAAGTTTGGTTATGAGCACTGAAACCCTCCTTCAACGTGATATTGCCTATGCATTTTCAGTAATTCACTCAAGTGTGGCAAAAATGTCAGAAAGTATGTATTTAGAGGTCAAGCGTTATAACTATGTAACTTCGCCAAATTATTTGCAGCTTGTAAGTGGCTTTAAAAAACTATTAGAAAAGAAAAGGTTAGAAGTATCAACTGCTTCCAATAGATTACGCAATGGGCTTTCCAAAATTTCTGAAACTCAGGAAAAAGTATCCTTAATGTCCGAAGAGCTAAAAACTAGCTCTGAACAAGTTAAAATATTAGCTAGAGAATGTGAAGACTTCATTTCCATGATTGAAATTCAAAAGACTGAAGCAACGGAACAAAAGGAAAAAGTAGACGCCGAAGCTGTAATTATTAGGAGGGAAGAAATTATTTGCCTTGAATTAGCAGCTACAGCTCGGGCAGACTTGGAGGTTGTAATGCCTATGATAGATGCTGCAGTAAAAGCTTTAGATGCATTAAATAAAAAAGACATTTCAGAAGTTAAATCATATGGACGTCCACCAATGAAAATTGAAAAGGTTATGGAAGCTGTATTAATCTTACTTGGAAAAGAACCAACATGGGAAAATGCTAAAAAAGTTTTAAGTGAATCAACATTTTTGAACGACTTAAAAAACTTTGATAGAGATCATATATCTGATAAAACTCTAAAACGTATTGCAATCTATACAAAAAATCCCGAATTAGAGCCGGATAAAGTAGCTGTTGTGTCGCTGGCATGCAAGTCACTGATGCAATGGATAATGGCCATCGAAAATTACGGAAAAGTTTACCGAATAGTCGCTCCAAAGCAGGAGAAATTAGATAGTGCAATGAAGTCACTTGAAGAAAAACAAGCTGCGTTAGCTGCGGCAAAAAAAAAGCTCGAAGAGTTACAAGCTGTCATTGAAGAGCTTTACCGCCAGCTCAACGAAAAAACGGACCTTCTTAATGAATTGCGTGCAAAGGAAGAACGACTTAGGAAACAACTGGAGCGTGCCATTATTTTAGTGGAATCGCTTTCTGGAGAGAGAGAAAGGTGGATCGAAACGGTAAATCAGTTGGACTTATCCTTTGAAAAACTTCCTGGTGACTGCTTGCTTTCTGTTGCGTTTATGTCCTATTTAGGTGCTTTTGACACCAAATACCGAGAAGAACTAGTTTTAAAGTGGTCTTTATTAATTAAAGATCTTTTAGTACCTGCAACTCTTGAGCTAAAGGTTACGTATTTTTTAGTCGATGCTGTTTCAATTCGGGAATGGAATATTCAAGGTCTACCAGCTGATGATTTAAGTACTGAAAACGGCGTAATAGTTACTCAAGGTAGTCGATGGCCTCTTATTATTGACCCCCAAATGCAAGCTAATAACTGGATAAAAAATATGGAGGAGCGGAACCAATTAATGACGATCGATTTCGGAATGATGGATTACTTACGTCAACTAGAACGAGCTCTAAAAGAAGGGTTACCTGTATTGTTGCAAAACGTGGGGGAATACCTAGATCAAGCTATTAATCCAATTCTGCGGAAGAGCTTTACCATACAGAGTGGAGAAAAGTTATTAAAATTTAATGATAAATATATTTCATACAATAATTTATTCAGATTTTACATAACGACAAAAATATCCAATCCACACTACCCACCGGAAATATCATCAAAAACTACAATTGTAAATTTTGCACTAAAACAAGATGGGCTTGAAGCCCAATTACTAGGAATTATTGTTCGAAAAGAAAAGCCCGCTCTCGAAGAACAAAAAGACGAACTGGTAATGACAATAGCTCGAAACAAGCGGACGCTAATTGATCTCGATAATGAGATTCTTCGGCTACTTAATGAAAGTCGTGGTTCCTTATTAGATGATGATGAGTTATTCTCAACATTACAAAAATCACGTCAAACATCAGTGTTAGTTAAGGAGTCACTTAGTATTGCCGAGGTAACTGAAGTAGAAATTGATGCCGCCCGACAAGAATACAAACCAGCATCGGAACGCGCATCCATTTTATTCTTTGTTTTAATGGATATGTCTAAAATTGATCCAATGTATGTTTTTTCTCTAGCAGCATACATATTATTATTCACGCAATCTATTGAACGAAGTCCTCGTAATCAGCTGGTTCATGAAAGAATTCAAAATATTAATGAATACCATTCCTATTCGGTCTACCGAAATACATGTCGTGGGCTTTTCGAGCGGCATAAACTACTATTTTCAATTCATATGACAGCAAAAATTCTTTCAAATGCTGGAAAGCTTTTGGAAGAAGAGTATGATTTTATCCTAAAAGGAGGTATAGTATTAGATAAGCAGGGACAAGCGCCGAACCCGGCACCCTGTAAGTAAAAATTATGAGATGTAAATAATAAGTTGTGGTGTTTGTATCATATAATTTTCCAGGGTGGATAAGTGAGCAAAACTGGGATAATATAACAGAATTAGATAAAGTGGCGGGATTTCATGGGATAATCGATTCTTTCGAGCAACATTACAAGGCTTGGAATGGTATTATTATCATATTAAAACAGTTTTACATTAAATTTGAAATATAAATATTTAGGTTGGTATGCCACCACTTTTCCGGAACAAGAAGATCTCGTGGGTGAATGGAATGATAAACTTACAGATTTTCAAAAAATTTGTGTTTTACGTTCACTACGACCGGATAGAATTTCCTTTTGTTTGACACAATTTATCATAACCAAACTTGGGCCGCGATATGTTGATCCACCAGTTCTTGATCTTAAGGCTACTTTTGATGAATCGATTTCACAGACTCCGCTTATATTCGTATTATCACCAGGTGTCGATCCAGCCCAATCACTCATATCACTATCAGAATCAGTTAAAATGTCCCAGCGGATGTATTCGCTTAGCTTAGGTCAAGGGCAAGCACCTATTGCTACAAAGCTTATAATGGATGGTATCAAAGATGGGAATTGGGTATTTTTAGCAAATTGTCATTTGTCTCTTAGTTGGATGCCTACTCTTGACAAGATGATAGCTACTATGCAGTCCATGAAACTACATAAAAAATTTCGACTATGGCTTAGCTCAAGCCCTCATCCGGACTTTCCAATATCTATTTTGCAAACCAGTATTAAGATGACCACTGAACCTCCTCGTGGAATTAAATCAAATATGAAACGTCTATATAACAATATAAATGAAGCTAATATGGAAATTTGTAGTGAGCCAAGCAAGTATAAAAAGTTATTATTCGCTTTGTGTTTCTTTCATACAGTCCTACTCGAACGGAAAAAATTTTTAGAACTTGGTTGGAATGTTATTTATAGCTTTAACGATTCTGATTTTGAAGTTTCTGAAATACTACTTTTATTATATCTTAATGAATATGAAGACACTCCCTGGGGAGCTTTGAAGTATCTCATAGCAGGTGTAAATTACGGAGGACATATAACCGACGATTGGGATCGCCGACTATTAATAACTTATATAAACCAATTTTTTTGTGACCAGGCATTACAGACTAGAAAGTTTAGGTAAGATAATAAACCATTATAATCTAATCATAATTAATTTTAAATTTAAATTAAAAAAAGATTATCAACCCTTTCAAATTATTTTATTCCCGATGACGGTGATGTGCAATCATATTTAGACCAAATACAAATGTTTCCCAATTTTGATAAGCCTGATGCTTTTGGACAACATTCCAATGCCGATATTGCGTCATTAATAGGAGAAACTAGAATGCTTTTTGAGGCTCTGCTTTCTATGCAAGCTCAGAGTAATAGCACGGGTAGTAGTGAAAACGGTGAGACAAAAGTATTTGACCTCGCTAAAGAAATTTTAATAAATACCCCGGATGAGATTAACTATGAACAGACTGCAAAAATTATTGGAATCAATCGAACTCCCTTAGAAGTTGTATTACTTCAAGAAATTGAACGCTATAATAAACTTCTTGTCGAAATGTGCACTCAATTGCGTGACTTAAGACGTGGAATACAGGGACTTGTTGTTATGAGTTCCGACTTAGAGGATATATTTGTAGCTGTATCTGAAGGAAGGGTGCCATTACAATGGTTAAAAGGTAAGTATAACTGGATTTGGGAAATAAAGCCACACGAAATTATATATATATTCCTCCAGCATATAATTCATTGAAACCATTAGCTGCATGGTCTAGAGACTTAATACATCGTGTAGGACATTTTAATAGTTGGGCGAAAACACTCCGCTCACCCACATTATTTTGGCTTGCAGCTTACACGTTTCCAACCGGTTTTGTTACTGCAGTACTACAAACTTCAGCTCGAGCTACCAAAACACCAATTGATGAACTGTCTTGGGATTTCTATGTGTTTGTCGAAGAAGATACTGCCGCAGCTCGTATAATAAGAGAAGGAGGAGGTGTTTATATTCGAAGCTTGTTTTTGGAGGGTGCAGGATGGTTAAGGAAAAACCAATGCCTTCAGGATCCACTTCCGATGGAACTAATTTGTCCGTTACCTGTAGTACATTTTAAGCCAGTAGAAAACCTCAAAAAACGATGTCGTGGTGTTTACCAGTGTCCCGCCTATTACTATCCTATTAGATCTGGATCATTTGTAATAGCCGTGGACTTAAAGTCTGGTAATGAAAAAGCTGATTACTGGATAAAACGAGGTACAGCACTTTTATTAAGTTTAGCAAGCTGAGAATAATAAAACTAGTATAATTAATAAACTTTTAAAAATTCTTTTGTTTTTTAATTTTTTGTCTGTACGGACGCCTTGATCTCAGGAACTACAAAAGAATGATGAATGTTGAGATTAGGCACGCACCTTCCAGATATATAGACGCAGTTTATTTCCAAATGTTGCCATGCCCATCAGCTAATTTAAAGCCTTTCCATTTCTTTCTGATTGATTGTGCTTTTATATGTTATGGGAGAATGAATGCTTCGATTTCGAAATTTTTTTGATAGTTTTTTATCGAAATAATTCCTTTGTGCTTGTCTGCATCTCGTTCTTGGGGAAGATGTTTTGACATTTGAAATTTACGATGAATTATATGCATCCACATCTTCCGCCTTTAATTTTAATATATGTATTTTTACTTATTGGGTTCCAAATTTAAATTTGGCATAAGCCTATTCATGTCTTCAGAGAAAATTTTTCTTTTATTCTCATACCGCTTGGAAGCCAAGCAACAAATATCTAACTACATTCTTGGCTTCTCCTTTTAAAGCTGACTTTAGAAAATTAAATTTGTGAGAAAGACTGAGATCATCTCTCGTATGAATGAGTTCTGTAAAGACCTTATTATAAAGATCCCATTCTTTGGAATCACCCAACAAATTGGGTATCCGAATTTTATGCAGGGTTGTAACAACTGTCGATATTTCAGCTGCATTATCTCTATCTCGACTTTACTGGGGGACAAGCGGGAGCAGACTGATGTTTGCAACCGCCTCCCCAATTTGTTTTGCCTCTGAATTGTTACATAAAGGAATATTTATGTACAATTATTCGCATGGCCTTGTAACATTGTAACATTCGGATTTAAGGTAAGCTTAACAAAAAATATTGAAAATAAATTTTTGAAATTTTAATTAGCTTAATAGCCACCACCGCCAGAGGGTCGGAAGCGCTGATTTTCCGGAGGCTCCGCGAAAGGTTCGTTTGCAACGACTTTGTTGCTACCGCAGGAACTGCGCGACTTGCAACATTTAAAATCGTGCTGGCAGGTAAGTGAAGCTGTGGTGAGTGTCGTCATGATAAGGAAATCCCGCTGAGAGACCGTTAGTTGCAATTTCAACAGGAATTTCCCTTCGTCAAGCGGTTCCGAAAGGTTGATGATTCCCGCGCCGCAGTCGCATAGCTGCGGAAAGCTGTTCCATCTTCAGCTGGATTATAGGCCATTTCGCCAGGAGAAAAAACGTCTTGCAGCAGGCGGGACAGAGTGCGTTATTGAACGAAGTCCTCGTAATCAGCTGGTTCATGAAAGAATTCAAAATATTATTGAATACCATTCCTATTCGGTCTACCGAAATACATGTCGTGGGCTTTTCGAGCGGCATAAGCTACTATTTTCAATTCATATGACAGCAAAAATTCTTTCAAATGCTGGAAAGCTTTTAGAAGAAGAGTATGGTTTTATCCTAAAAGGAGGTATAGCATTAGATAAGCAGGGACAAGCGCCGAACCCGGCACCCTGTAAGTAAAAATTATGAGATGTAAATAATAAGTTGTGGTGTTTGTATCATATAATTTTCCAGGGTGGATAAGTGAGCAAAACTGGGATAATATAAAAGAATTAGATAAAGTGGCGGGATTTCATGGGATAATCGATTCTTTCGAGCAACATTACAAGGCTTGGAATGGTATTATTATCATATTAAAACAGTTTTACATTAAATTTGAAATATAAATATTTAGGTTGGTATGCCACCACTTTTCCGGAAAAATTAGATCTCGTGGGTGAATGGAAGATAAACTTACAGATTTTCAAAAAATTTGTGTTTTACGTTCACTACGACCGGATAGAATTTCCTTTTGTTTGACACAATTTATCATAACCAAACTTGGGCCGCGATATGTTGATCCACCAGTTCTTGATCTTAAGGCTACTTTTGATGAATCGATTTCACAGACTTCGCTTATATTCGTATTATCACCAGGTGTCGATCCAGCCCAATCACTCATATCACTATCAGAATCAGTTAAAATGTCCCAGCGGATGTATTCGCTTAGCTTAGGTCAAGGGCAAGCACCTATTGCTACAAAGCTTATAATGGATGGTATCAAAGATGGGAATTGGGTATGCTTAGCAAATTGTCATTTGTCTCTTAGTTGGATGCCTACTCTTGACAAGATGATAGCTACTATGCAGTCCATGAAACTACATAAAAAATTTCGACTGTGGCTTAGCTCAAGCCCTCATCCGGACTTTCCAATATCTATTTTCCAAACCAGTATTAAGATGACCACTGAACCTCCTCGTAGAATTAAATCAAATATGAAACGTCTATATAACAATATAAGCGAAGCTAATATGGAAATTTGTAGTGAGCCAAGTGGTGAGTGTCGTCATGATAGGGAAATCCCGCGCCGCTGTCAAAGTTGTGGTTACTGCTACCACTGAGAGACCGTTAGTTGCAATTTCAACAGGAATTTCCCTTCGTCAAGCGGTTCCGAAAGGTTGATAATTCCCGCGCCGCAGTCGCATAGCTGCGGAAAGCTGTTCCATCTTCAGCTGGATTATAGGCCATTTCGCCAGGAGAAAAAACGTCTTGCAGCAGCCGGGACAGAATGCGTTGGCGAGGGCCGCCGATCAAGAAGGTCTAATTTTGGTTTGTCTGATTTCGGTTATTCTCTTTTCAGTTGCAGGTACTCGAGCCCAGGGAATTTATGGTAATTTCTACATAAATTACTATGTTTTTTGCCATCTGGATTGGAAGAGGGATACTGTATTATATGCGAAGAAAGGCCTCATTTAGTTTGTTGGTTAATTTGGTTGCTTTATTTCTGGAGCAGGGAAGGGTCCGCTCCGTTCAAAGTAAATTTGGCCATACAAAGGTTTCTTAGCCTAATTCGAGGAGCAGCGCTGCGACACTTATATACATATCTTATGTATATACTTGCGTTTTTATTTACTTTTGAGTGTATTAAATGGACCGTTGTAGTATCTAAGACCAACGCTGTAACCGAAAATTTGTCAAATATAAGAAATAACAAATCGAATTGGATTATGATCTTTATTGTTCAGTGTTCAGCTTAAGACTGCAAATGCGAAACTGAGGAGAAGCCTCTGTGCTTAAGAAATATGTTAGTGTATTTTGGGAGAGCATGGCTCTTGAATTCTAAAGTCAAGGAGAAGCCTCACAGAAAGCAGGCAAAACTGCTTAAGTTAGGTTTTGGGATTGTTTACATGAATGGTTAGGGATCCATTTACATGAATGGTTAAGTGCTGTTTAAGTGTTTTATTGTAATGGGGTAATGGGGCTTCTTTCATTTCTATTTGTGTGGTGTGTTTTGATTATGATTTTTTCTTATAACAAATAATATGTTAAGTATTTGGGAGAGCATGGCTCTTGAATTCTAAAGTCAAGGAGAAGCCTCACAGAAAGCAGGCAAAACTGCTTAGGTTAGGTTTTGGGATTGTTTACATGAATGGTTAGGGATCCATTTACATGAATGGTTAAGTGCTGTTTAAGTGTTTTATTGTAATGGGGTAATGGGGCTTCTTTCATTTCTATTTGTGTGGTGTGTTTTGATTATGATTTTTTCTTATAACAAATAATATGTTAAGTACTGGAGAAATAAACCTATTTAAGTCGGATGAATTTGACGAGCTAAAGCCTGAACTTGAACGTCCAGCAAAAAAAACTGGAGTTCTACTAACAACGGAAGCACTGTATTTATTAGTACAAGTTATAGTTATATAATAGTTACTAGTAAACAAGTAAAAAAATATGCATACTTCTGTAAATGATCTATTTTCAGTATTTGTTTTTGTTATATTCTTATTTGTTATTTGTAAAAATCGCGCAATTTTGGGTGGGTAAAAAAGCGCGCTAAATGTATTCTTTCTTCTTTTAGTTCCTCTAAATTCGTTTGCTTAAAGCTGACAAATACATAGTGCTCCTCGTTTGCTACTGTTTCTCGAAATTTTAATAATATAAACTCATTTTTAAATTAAAAAAAATTGATTTTTTGATTTATTAAAGCACAATTGCGATAAAGTGCGATAAGTTATATTACGTTGTGGTGGTACTCCTGATTTTCGATAAAGGTTTGAACTTTTGAATTTAACATTAATTGTTTTATGTAAAAAAATTAACTATGGCCTACAAAAAAAAATCCAATATCAGTGGGAACAAGTGCAGCCTTCCCCACTGCCAGAAATCTAGGCGCGATTACCCCGCTTTTAAATTGTTTAGGTTTCCTGAAAATAAATTTGTGGCGAGCACTTCATCACTGTTTTTATGTCAGGATCATTTCTCGCCAGATGAGATTGGCGTAAAATATCTAAGGAAAGGAACAATTCCAGATTGCAACCTAATTAAATATGAGAGTTGCAAAAATGATGATATTGATTTCAATGCTGTAAGATCGCCTTCACAAAAAAGATGTCGTTCACAGTCCCCTGGTGAAGTTTGTCGTCAGTGCCATAAAAACCCGAAAACATTAAAAATGTTTCAAAAAAAATATTCACTCAACATTCTATATCATAAATGAAAAATTAGTGACGACTAAAAAGAAATATATACATAATATACATAATATATAGTACAAAAATTTAATAAAATGAATTTAAAAAAAAGGAGCAAATTATATCGAAAAGCAATAGTTAGAAAACTAGCTTAGTTGGGGAACATGGAAATATTTTAATATATATTTTTATTATTTCAAGTCGACTCGAAGGTCATATAAATATACGACCCCATTACAATTGTAATGGCCTCCCCGTGGTGTTCCCTGGGTACCAAAAATTACATATATTACAGATAATTAAGAATAAAAATATTTATATGTAAACGGTAGCTAATTCGAGCGGCGATTTTAACTAAAGAATATTAAAACAACTTCTTAAAAAAAATAATAGTCACGGCATCAATTTTTAAATATTATTTTATTAGCTCATATTACAACGAAATTGACCAAAACATTAATCAAATTTGTTTCTTAGATCAAAATTGATTTCGGACCGAAAATCGTCTTTTAGCACATCTACGCACACTTGCACACTTTTTTGCTTACTGTTTTCACTCACACAAGCAAGTGAATTCTATTTTTAGATTTTTATGCTCTCAATTTTACGCGAGCGGGAAGAGAGCAATTATTGCCGCCACCAAAAAAGTGGCTGCATAGTGCAAAACCAATGTATGGCCGTTACGCATCTTATTATTCTAGTGTCTTTGGAAGTACCAACTGCTTCCAATAGATTACGCAATGGGCTTTCCAAAATTTCTGAAACTCAGGAAAAAGTATCCTTAATGTCCGAATAGCTAAAATCTAGCTCTGAACAAGTTAAAATATTAGCTAGAGAATGATTGAAATTCAAAAGACTGAAGCAACGGAACAAAAGGAAAAAGTAGACGCCGAAGCTGTAATTATTAGGAGGGAAGAAATTATTTGCCTTGAATAAGCAGCTACAGCTCGGCCAGACTTGGAGGTTATAATGCCTATGATAGATGCTGCAGTAAAAGCTTTAGATGCATTAAATAAAAAAGACATTTCAGAAGTTAAATCATATGGGCGTCCTCCAATGAAAATTGAAAAGGTTATGGAAGCTGTATTAATCTTACTTGGAAAAGAACCAACATGGGAAAATGCTAAAAAAGTTTTAAGTGAATCAACATTTTTGAACGACTTAAAAAACTTTGATAGAGATCATATATCTGATAAAACTCTAAAACGTATTGCAATCTATACAAAAAATCCCGAATTAGAGCAAGTCACTGATGCAATGGATAATGGCCATCGAAAATTACGGAAAAGTTTACCGAATAGTCGCTCCAAAGCAGGAGAAATTAGATAGTGCAATGAAGTCACTTGAAGAAAAACAAGCTGCGTTAGCTGCGGCAAAAAAAAAGCTCGAAGAGTTACAAGCTGTCATTGAAGAGCTTTACCGCCAGCTCAACGAAAAAACGGACCTTCTTAATGAATTGCGTGCAAAGGAAGAACGACTTAGGACACAACTGGAGCGTGCCATTATTTTAGTGGAATCGCTTTCTGGAGAGAGAGAAAGGTGGATCGAAACGGTAAATCAGTTGGACTTATCCTTTGAAAAACTTCCTGGTGACTGCTTGCTTTCTGTTGCGTTTATGTCCTATTTAGGTGCTTTTGACACCAAATACCGAGAAGAACTAGTTTTAAAGTGGTCTTTATTAATTAAAGATCTTTTAGTACCTGCAACTTTTGAGCTTAAGGTTACGTATTTTTTAGTCGATGCTGTTTCAATTCGGGAATGGAATATTTAAGGTCTACCAGCTGATGATTTAAATACTGAAAACGGCGTAATAGTTACTCACGGTAGTCGATGGCCTCTTATTATTGACCCCCAAATGCAAGCTAATAACTGGATAAAAAATATGAAGGAGCGGAACCAATTAATGACGATCGATTTCGGAATGATGGATTACTTACGTTAACTAGAACGAGCTCTAAAAGAAGGGTTGCCTTTACTGTTGCAAAACGTGGGGGAATACCTAGATCAAGCTATTAATCCAATTCTGCGGAAGAGCTTACCATAATGATAAATATATTTCATACAATAATTTATTAAGATTTTACATAACGACAAAAATATCCAATCCACACTACCCACCGGAAATATCATCAAAAACTACAATTGTAAAGTTTGCATTAAAACAAGATGGGCTTGAAGCCCAATTAATAGGAATTATTGTTCGAAAAGAAAAGCCCGCTCTCAAAGAACAAAAAGACGAACTGGTAATGACAATAGCTCGAAACAAGCGGACGCTAATTGATCTCGATAATGAGATTCTTCGGCTACTTAATGAAAGTCGTGGTTCCTTATTAGATGACGATGAGTTATTCTCAACATTACAAAAATCACGTCAAACATCAGTGTTAGTTAAGAAGTCACTTAGTATTGCCGAGGTAACTGAAGTAGAAATTGATGCCGCCCGACAAGAATACAAACCAGCATCGGAACGCGCATCCATTTTATTCTTTGTTTTAATGGATATTTCTAAAATTGATCCAATGTATGTTTTTTCTCTAGCAGCATACATATTATTATTCACGCAATCTATTGAACGAAGTCCTCGTAATCAGCTGGTTCATGAAAGAATTCAAAATATTAATGAATACCATTCCTATTCGGTCTACCGAAATACATGTCGTGGGCTTTTCGAGCGGCATAAGCTACTATTTTCAATTCATATGACAGCAAAAATTCTTTCAAATGCTGGAAAGCTTTTAGAAGAAGAGTATGATTTTATCCTAAAAGGAGGTATAGTATTACATAAGCAGGGACAAGCGCCGAACCCGGCACCCTGTAAGTAAAAATTATAAGATGTAAATAATAAGTTGTGGTGTTTGTATCATATAATTTTCCAGGATGGATAAGTGAGCAAAACTGGGATAATATAAGAGAATTAGATAAAGTGGCGGGATTTCATGGGATAATCGATTCTTTCGAACAACATTACAAGGCTTGGAATGGTATTATTATCATATTAAAACAGTTTTACATTAAATTTGAAATATAAATATTTAGGTTGGTATGCCACCACTTTTCCGGAACAAGAAGATCTCGTGGGTGAATGGAAGATAAACTTACAGATTTTCAAAAAATTTGTGCTTTACGTTCACTACGACCGGATAGAATTTCCTTTTGTTTGACACAATTTATCATAACCAAACTTGGGCCGCGATATGTTGATCCACCAGTTCTTGATCTTAAGGCTACTTTTGATGAATCGATTTCACAGACTCCGCTTATATTCGTATTATCACCAGGTGTCGATCCAGCCCAATCACTCATATCACTATCAGAATCAGTTGAAATGTCCCAGCGGATGTATTCGCTTAGCTTAAGTCAAGGGCAAGCACCTATTGCTACAAAGCTTATAATGGATGGTATCAAAGATGGGAATTGTGTATGCTTAGCAAATTGTCATTTGTCTCTTAGTTGGATGCCTACTCTTGACAAGATGATAGCTACTATGCAGTCCATGAAACTACATAAAAAATTTCGACTGTGGCTTAGCTCAAGCCCTCATCCGGACTTTCCAATATCTATTTTCCAAACCAGTATTAAGATGACCACTGAACCTCCTCGTAGAATTAAATCAAATATGAAACGTCTATATAACAATATAAACGAAGCTAATATGGAAATTTGTAGTGAGCCAAGTGGTGAGTGTCGTCATGATAAGGAAATCCCGCGCCGCTGTCAAAGTTGTGGTTACTGCTACCACTGAGAGACCGTTAGTTGCAATTTCAACAGGAATTTCCCTTCGTCAAGCGGTTCCGAAAGGTTGATAATTCCCGCGCCGCAGTCGCATAGCTGCGGAAAGCTGTTCCATCTTCAGCTGGATTATAGGCCATTTCGCCAGGAGAAAAAACGTCTTGCAGCAGCCGGGACAGAATGCGTTGGCGAGGGCCGCCGATCAAGAAGGTCTAATTTTGGTTTGTCTGATTTCGGTTATTCTCTTTTCAGTTGCAGGTACTCGAGTCCAGGGAATTTATGGTAATTTCTACATAAATTACTATGTTTTTTGCCGTCGGGATTGGAAGAGGGATACTGTATTATATGCGAAGAAAGGCCTCATTTAGTTTGTTGGTTAATTTGGTTTCTTATTTCTGGAGCAGGGAAGGGTCCGCTCCGTTCAAAGTAAATTTGGCCATACAAAGGTTTCTTAGCCTAATTCGAGGAGCAGCGCTGCGACACTTATATCTTATGTATATACTTGCGTTTTTATTTACTTTTGAGTGTATTAAATGGACCGTTGTAGTATCTAAGACCAACGCTGTAACCGAAAATTTGTCAAATATAAGAAATAACAAATCGAATTGGATTATGATCTTTATTGTTCAGTGTTCAGCTTAAGACTGCAAATGCGAAACTGAGGAGAAGCCTCTGTGCTTAAGAAATATGTTAGTGTATTTTGGGAGAACATGGCTCTTGAATTCTAAAGTCAAGGAGAAGCCTCACAGAAAGCAGGCAAAACTGCTTAAGTTAGGTTTTGGGATTGTTTACATGAATGGTTAGGGATCCAAAGTGCTGTTTAAGTGTTTTATTGTAATGGGGTAATGGGGCTTCTTTCATTTCTATTTGTGTGGTGTGTTTTGATTATGATTTTTTCTTATAACAAATAATATGTTAAGTACTGGAGAAATAAACCTATTTAAGTCGGATGAATTTGACGAGCTAAAGCCTGAACTTGAACGTCCAGCAAAAAAAACTGGAGTTCTACTAACAACGGAAGCACTGTATTTATTAGTACAAGTTATAGTTATATAATAGTTACTAGTAAACAAGTAAAAAAATATGCATACTTCTGTAAATGATCTATTTTCAGTATTTGTTTTTGTTATATTCTTATTTGTTATTTGTAAAAACCGCGCAATTTTGGGTGGGTAAAAAAGCGCGCTAAATGTATTCTTTCTTCTTTTAGTTCCTCTAAATTCGTTTGCTTAAAGCTGACAAATACATAGTGCTCCTCGTTTGCTGCTGTTTCTCGAAATTTTAATAATATAAACTCATTTTTAAATTAAAAAAAATTGATTTTTTGATTTATTAAAGCACAATTGCGATAAAGTGCGATAAGTTATATTACGTTGTGGTGGTACTCCTGATTTTCGATAAAGGTTTGAACTTTTGAATTTAACATTAATTGTTTTATGTAAAAAAATTAACTATGGCCTACAAAAAAAAAATCCAATATCAGTGGGAACAAGTGCAGCCTTCCCCACTTTGATCCATCGACTCCAAAAGTAATCTTTTAATTGCTGTGCAATGCGGTATTGTTTACGATGGCAAAAATTGATAACATATCCTGGCGCTTGAGTAGAATTTGTCGTTCCCAGCAAGAAATGATTATCCGTTAAAGGCTCCGGTTCATCTATCTTAACGATACTTCTAAAGGGTTGATTTCCAGATACTTCTCCAGCAGATCCGAAACCATGTCTTCCTTCAGTAGCGCCAAGACAATATCCGCCTCTTGTAGCGCCATAATTGGATGCGCCACCAGCAACGCCATTACCATAGCGCTGTTACCATGTGCATTTTCTGTAGCGCCAGGATTAACTCCGCCCACAGCGCCTCTTTCCGTTGCCTTTCCAATAGCACCAGGGTAACCTAAGCTTCCAGTCGGGCCAAGATTATGAGTGCCCCCAATGGCATCGAGTCCAGGTCCAGATGTGCCTCCAATGGCACCAGGGTGATTTGCGCCTCCAGTAGCGCGAAGATCTTGAGTTCCTCCAATGGCACCAGGTTTGTGGGCGCCAAAGGTCGCGCCGAGTCCATGCTTGCCTCCAATTGCAACTGGGATGTATGTGCCTCCACTGGCACCACGGTGATCTGCGCCTCCAGTAACGCGAAGATCTTGACTGCCCCCAATGACACCAGGGATGTGTGTGCCTTCAATGACACCAGGTTTGTAAGCGCCAAAGGTCGCGCCCAGCCATGTGTAGTGTGAGCACATCTTATATATAATTATATGTTGGTAATTTCCATAAGTCAAAAATATATAATTTTTATTAACAGAATAATTACAACACTTTATTTTTGGAGACAACCGACCTTCTTAATTTAAGTCTCAAACTGATCTCTACTTATTGATCTAGATTGATTGACGTTCAAGCCTCGGGCTCAAGCTTTTCAATATATGGACTTTGAAGTGAGAGAGCTTTGGAGTTATCTGCATTTCTCTTGGATTCAAGTGCATTCGCTCTTGGATACAAGTGCTCTTAGATTACAGATTAAACATTCGTTAATGATATCCTGGAATAATTTTTGGCTATCTGGGAAATAGTTTTCTTCTTTAAACCAGTTAGTGGTTTTTTCTATTCCCGGGTGTAGAACTCTTTTATGCCTCTTCAATATTAAGTCTTTAAATTCGGCGTATGTTAGGATATCTATTAGTTTTTTGGTACATCTTAGTAATTTGGTAAAACTGTTAGGGCTTATGATTTCAGTGTAGGCCCTCTGGAAAATCAGAAAATCTTCGTTATTAGGGAAGTAAATAGCGCTGTTTTTAGTGCACAAATATTCCTAACTGATGTTTTTGGCGACTTCAACTGTCATTTCTTTATAGATTATCTTGATTTTTAACTTTTGAAAATAATGGCTTAAGTTGGTCGTGTCGTTGTTTCCTTTTCTAGTTTTAGCTGTCTACAGAAATAATTAAGTGTTCTTTCGGTTATTGATATGTAATTTAAATTATCTTCACTCGCGCTGTGGACTGTTGCGTTTGCGCTATCTGCGACTTCACCTAGCGTGGCTTCTTCGATTTTTGTGCGGGAAAGGGCGTCGCCTACATGGTTTTCTTTGCCGGAAGATATTTAATTTTGTAATCGAATTCGTTCAATTTTATTTTCCATCTGTGTTGGTTTTTTAATATTATTAAGCCATACTAAATGGCTTAATCACTTATTAATCACTTAATATTTCAAATGGTCTACCGAATAAATATGACTGAAATATATCGTTGCCCAAACGATAGCTAACAATTCTTTCTCGATTGTAGCGTAATTGATCTCATGCTCATTTAATGTTCTACTGGCATAACAGATGGGTTTATAATTTTGAGAAAGCACAGCACCAATAGCTAAATTACTTGCATCGGTTGTCAGAGAGAATGGCTTTGAGAAATCTGGATATATCAGTATGAGGTCCGAAGTTATTAGAACTTTTAACCTTTCGAATGATTCAATGTAGTCTTTACTTTTGGAATAAAAAATAAATAAATATATAAAAAAAAAAACACAAAATATTTTGAAAAATATTAAAAATTTAAATATATGCATATTAATAAAATAAAAGAGAAAGAAACAAAGAAAAATCTTCTAAAAGTAAATTAAATAAAAACGAAAATACGGATGAACCATATACAACAGAGCAAACAGCAGAGAAATTTAGACAGGTTTTAAAAAACGACCCCCTTATTTTTTAATAAGATCGATACAGATCTTACAGATATTTCATACGTTTATTAGCGTATATGAATTTATATGAATTTATCCCCCTTATTCAGATCTGCTCAAAAAGCAAAGAGCAGAGGTTTTGTTGGCTTTACCTTATGTAAAACTCAAAGAATGAATCGAACTAGATGACTACTTTGGCGGTGGACTAACAATTTACAAAGTTCTACTACACAGATAAGAGTATATGGACTGGCAAATTATAAAAAATCAGCTAGAACATAAAAAATAGCCTTTGATAAATCTTATAAGTGCGTAAGCCAAAAAAGAGAAATACAACGAAGTACTCTCAATAGTTGGCACGCACAAATATTGGTAGAATGCTTTAATGAAGCACACCAATTACTAAATATAAATAAAGATAGATTAACTAGAATACATTTAACGCAAGCGTTAGAATTTGTAAACAAGTTTAGAGAAAACTTGTTACTAGTAAGGAAAACCATAATTTAAATCTGACTGTCCCTACAACATTCAACACATCAGTTGAAACTGAAACAGGTGACAATACAGAAGTATCGGAAGACTCCGATCAAGATAATAATGAAGAGGACTCTGAACAGGAAATTAAAGAAGAAGACCTACACGATCTTACAATACCGGCAACAATTAAATTGCCAGAAATAGGAAAAGAAGAAAGTTTAGGGCTTACAAACACAGACTTGGAAGACAGTATGACTGACTCAGTCGCAACTTCAAGGGAATACGTGCGACAAATTTCGTCCACGATACCCGAGTTCGATGGCAAGAAAATAAACTTAAACAGATTTTTGACAGCTCTCCGATTAACAGATCTCACGAATGGAGATCAGAAGATGTTAGCCGTTGAAGTCATTAAGACAAAAATAATTGGCCATTTGTCATACAAAGTTGAAAATGAAAGGACCATTATAATCATAAGTGTATTAAAGGCATCAGTTAAAGGCGAATCGCCTTATGTCATTAAAGCAAAATTGCTAAATACACAACAACGTGGTACAACTGCAGTGGAGTATACCACAGAAATTGAAAATCTACGTAGTTCGCTTGAAGCAGCCTACATAGATGACGGACTAGACACAAACAACGCAGATAAGTTCGCGACGAAAGAAGCGATCACTGCGATAATAAAGAATTGCGAGCATGATAGGCTCAAGACAATTCTAGAAGCAGGTAACTTCAGCACTATGAGTAGTGTAATAGAGAAATACATACACTGCTGTACAGAAATGACCGGCAACTCGAACAATGTTTTCTTCTATAACAAAAGAGGACATTCTCGAGGAAATAGTCATCGTGGAAGTTACCAAAATAGAGGTGATGGTCGCGGTAACTATAATAAAAATTATAGAGGCCGAGGTGGTTATCGCTCAAAAAACTCAAACTCAACTAAACTCAACTAAACTCAACTAAAACTCAAATAATAGAAACAATAATAGCGTCAGAAACATACAGACGAAAAACCAGCAGACCCCCCTTGAGCAACAGCCAACATTAAGGCTGTATAGAATCAATCTCAATTTAAGTATTTTTATGAAGTTAAGAAATATGAGTACCAATTCAATGGTAACTCTATTAATAGATACAGGTACAGAAATTTCACTGCTTAAATGCAGTAATAATAATTTAAATAATTTAAACTCGAGATATACAACAAATATAACAGGAATAGGGCAAGGACAATTAAGTCTCTAGGTACTATAGATTTGGAAATGAGTATTGCAAATGCAGCAATACCATATAAATTCCATATCGTACTTGACAATTTTCAGAGATAATTCGAAAGATTCACCATAGGTCTACTGACACCAATGTTCATATCCCCAACCAGGAATTGCAACCTGGCATAATAGTAAACACTCAGAACGTGTTGATTCGCATTATAAATACAACAGAAAAATACGCTATTGTAAGCAGCGCAAATATAAAAAGCGAATCATTAGAAGATTATGATGCTTACAATGCAAAGACAGAAAATAGTGCACAAAGAACTTCAGAAGTATAAAAACTTCTAAAATTTCCATCGTTATTTAAAAACGATTTAACGAAATTATGCACCGAATATAGCGATATCAGCTAATAACTTTTATAGACAAAAATTGAAACTGAATGACAAAACACCGGTCTACATTAAAAATGCCAGAAAGTCAAAAGCCAGAAATTCAAAGGCAAGTTGACAAGCTAATAAATTATGGTATAGTAGAGCCGTCTATATCAGAATATAAAAGCTCACATCTCTTGGTACCCAAGAAATCACTGCCTATCTCCCGTTGGGTCAAGCTAACGCTCCTCCCAGGCCCACCTTGACCGACCACTGACTCCACCGACCCTTCCGACCGTGCCAGGTTCCTGTGCGCTGCCTGGTGCCTTCGTTGTCCTGCGGTGTCCTCGACAGTGGTTCCCTGATCGGGCTTGAGGTTTAGGATGTTATGGCGGAGAGGTGTATCGCCCGTTGGGTCAAGCTAACGCTCCTCCCAGGCCCACCTTGACCGACCACTGACTCCACTGACCTTTCTGACCGTGCCAGGTTCCACTTGCAGGGATAGTCCTCCTGCGTCACTCGCGTTCGTCCTGACTGTTCACTAGTCTGAACCTCCGTTTGACTGTCTCCGTGTGCGTACGGCTCTTCGCGTGCCTAAACTTGACTCTCCGCGCTGTACTCGCTGTACTCGACACCTGCGCCTCTTCGCGTGGTTAGAATTGACTGTCCTGCTTGTACTCGACACCTGCGGCTCTCCGCGTGATTAGAATTGACTGTCCTGAGCTGCGCTTGTGCAGTCCCCTTTATAGGCCGGGGAAATCCTGTTATTTCCCCTTTTGCACACGGCACGCTCGGTACAAGGCCCGACCCAGGTCCCGTTGGTCCACGGTGCGTCCTCTTTGTGCTTGACCAAAGTCCGCACCGTTACCGTTCGACCTCTGTGCCCTTGGCCGGCCTGAGTCCAAGGTCCAGCGCGGTACCGTTAGTTCACGGTCTCTCCGCTTTGCTCGGGTCCAAGGTCCATTATTTCCCGTTTGACCTGGTTGCCCTTGACTCCTTCTGCATTCCAGCCTTCTTCGCTGTTGCTAGGCAGCTCTCCTGCACCTCGATTTGTGGGGAGTTTTAAGACTCCTCACAAACTGAAAAATATTTCTCGTGGGTAGACCTTTTGTCAGGTTTTCACCAAATCGAGTTAGACGAAAGGTCACGAAATATAACATCATTCTCAACTTCAACAGGCTCATATCGCTACACGCGATTACCATTTGGGTTAAAGATAGCCCCCAATTCATTTCAAAGAATGATGACACTTGCATTCACAGGCCTACAGCCTTCGCAAGCTTTTCTGTATATGGATGATTTAGTTGTAGTCGGTTGTTCTGAAAAGCATATGCTTAAGAATTTAACCGATGATTTCAAATTATGTAGACAACATAATTTAAAACTACATTCAGAAAAATGCACCTTCTTTATGAAAGAGGTTACATATTTGGGTCATAAATGTACTGATAAAGGTATATTACCAGATGGCTCTAAATATGAGGTAATTAAAAACTACCCACAACCAGTAAATGCAGACGAAGCTAGACGATTCGTCGCATTTTGCATCTATTACAGAAGATTTATTAAAAATTTATCTGAGAAATCACGCTCACGACAAGCGAATGCAACGAAGCAATCGAATATCTTAAAAGGGAATTAATGAAACCTACACTTCTTCAATACCCAAACTTCAGCAAACAATTTTGCATAACAATAGATGCTAGTAAACAAGCATGTGGAGCGGTACTATCTCAGGACCATAACGGTCAACAATTACCAGTGGCATACGCTTCAATAACCTTTATAAAAGGCGAAAGTAATAAGTCCACTACAGAACAAGAACTAGCAATAAATCATTTTAGACCATATATATATATGGTAGGCATTTCTTAGTTCAGAGTGACCATAGGTCACTATCATATTTGTTCTCGATGAGAAATCCGAGTTCCAAGTTGACCAGAATGCGTCTGGACCTTGAGGAATATGATTTTAGTGTACCTCAAGGGGAAAAATAATTACCAGGTGCTCTTTCCCGAATAACTATCGGAGAGCTAAAAGAAATTAATAGAAAGATACTGAAGGCCGAAACGAGAGCCTTTCTTTGTCGGACTCCATGTCGTTCTCCGAAGTTGACCCACCATTGGATTCACATGTAGATTCACCATTTGGTCTTGGTGTCGAATTGGCAGCCATGTCTGTAGAGTCAAACTTTAACTTTTTCTTGCTCCGCATTTCCATCTGTCTGCATGAATATCAACTATTTTCCTCGAGCAGATCGGTATTCTTTTCACTGTCTGTGTATATGTGAATTACACCACTTTTCGTAAGATGTGGCCACTCCGTGTGGCAAATGGAAAACAACACCAAATATAATCGTCTCAACTCGCTATGTTTCACTCTATTACTAATACATTTATATAAATTTGCAAGAATTAGCAAGATGATATCAGAAACAAACGATTTATTAAATTGTGTTGTCGTTCCGCCATTCTATTCCAAAACTGCTTTTTTTAGTGATGGGAGACGCGGCATTTTTTAGATCTGTGTTCGTTGGAAGTATCGATAGGAGGCTAATAATATTATTGGTGGGATTGTGGTAACATTTTAAAGTTTAAAATTAAAAATTTTAAAATTTTGAACCAGCAACAGAAATATTTATTATTTTCCATAGGGGAATATCCTAGAGATACCATTAAAACAGCACTTTTAAATATTATACCATAATCAGGCAAAGATAATAAATAACCATAGAAGATTTTCATGATAAATTTTACATTCAATATAATAAAGTTTATAATCAATACCCCAATATTAAATATGTGTATTACTGGCATACTAAATCAAACACCAGCAGAGTGTAGATTTTCTAAAATCCATAATAATCTTGGAGTAATTTATATAGAGCCAAATATTATTTTAACTTGGAAATTATCCAAAATGGTTTTAAATCATAATTGCTAAGTAATAGAGAAATTACAATAGAAGGAGAAAACATAATAAAAGCTTTTAATTGTTCTGTGGTATAGATAACATCATAATCAGGCTCAACATTAGATTATACTCAAACCATTTACATAAACAATAATGTCACAAAATTAGAACCATTATCATATTTACAAACATATACCCCGAAAAATTATTGTAAAATATAAAAGCAAATATGTTACTCCGATACAACAACCAAATAATACACCAAAAGAAAATGTAACCTTAATATAACCCTATTTTGTATCATAGATTATCCGCCTGTGGACAGGTCAATTTCTAAGAGTTGGGTAGTGACATATGTATGTACCACTTGACAAATACATACGCACACAGACACAGTACATATGTACCACAGTACCATTTGACCACACACACACACAATATCAAACTGTCTAGCAACACATAAGTCAGACCCCAAAATCTTTGGTGACAATAACAACTTCGGCCGCGGTAACATAAATTGACTTAAACACATAAACAAACGCCGATACCGAATACGTTATTCCCGCTAAGCAACCAAATTGCTAACGCAGCGCAAATCCAGCTTTAGCTATAATTCGTTCACATTACCATTAAGACGTGAATTGTCTCCGATTCAAAGTTGTATTTTTGCCTTGTAATAAGAATTCTAATTTTTTCAAAACTTGCAACTTAACAAAATTAACCAACTTAATGGATAGACAATGGAGACATTTCGTCTTCTTGTCCAGGAGACAAGAGGAAATATGGAGGTAATTTGCTAGGGCGTCGTTTCTGATAAAGCAATCCCCATTTGCAATCATGCGCATTTGAGTCTGAAGCAATGCCCCATAATCGGGACTACAAACAATTTAAATAGCAACACTTTGTTGCTTGAGCAGCCAGTTAAACTTCCTAAGCTTATTACGACATGTGGCTGCTATTTTCGTTGTGTGCTGTTTCCGCTTATCCAGGATCAAATCCAGGCACTGCAGGGCAGTGTCATCAGCGTAATGTGCCCGGTACATTAAATCACGGCATATCTGAAGTGAACAGAGACCCAGGACCCTTCCCTGAGGAACGCCAGCACGAACACTTTTGAAGTTTGGCCTTTCCCTCTCACCAAGGAGGTAAGATTTCGGGAGGAGAAATTGGCCAGTCAAGAGTAGTGATTTCATCTTATAAAGTATGTCATCATGCCAAACGCGGTCAAAAACATTTCTTAAGATCTGTGGTTGAAATTTAGCTAGACGAAGTTTTTAGTGTCCCTAAATTATTCTGCCCACCAATTATTATCTATTTTTAATTTAAGAAAAGCAGATTTAATGTTATAAACATGTTTGCATTATATTTACAATTACCTTTGACAAGCTCCTACTATTCGGTTTCTATTGAAATTGAAATAATAGCTATAAGCATTACAAGCTGATTTCATTTTTAAAGCGCCCTCGCAGAAAGAGATATAAAGGTAAAAGTACTAAATGACGATTCGACAACAATTTTATAAATTTAATTTAATCTTAAATTTATATTTTCAGAAATTTTGATGAAAACTCGAAGAATTTTACGTTGGAGCTTATAATTAATTTAGACTTTCAGGCCTTTTCTGAAGATATTCAAGACATATCCAACTCTGCAACTATGGAGCTGCAAATTGAAAGTTCTATTAAAAATATAGCTACAACTTGGAAAAAACAAAGTTTTGAAATGGCTTTTTATCATTATAGAATAAAAAATGTTGAAGAGTGTTTTCAGCTCCTTGAAGAACACATGGTACAAATATCTGCTATGAAGGCAACTCGTTTTGTTGAGCCATTTATAACTATTGTTGATTATTGGGAAAAAACACTGTCATACATTAGTGAGACTCTTGAAAAGGGTTTAACCGTTCAGCGTCAATGGCTGTACTTAGAAAATATTTTCCAAGGAGACGACATAAGAAAACAACTTCCAGAAGAGGCAAAACGTTTTGCGACAATAACTGAAGAGTTTCGAACAATATCAAGCAAAATGTTTCAGGCAAAGACAGCCGTAAAAGCTACTCACTTACGCCCTCCACCTTTTTTATTAAACCGTTTTAGTCGAATGGACGAAAGACTCGAACTTATTCAACGTGCCTTAGAAATATATCTTGAGGCTAAACGCCAACTTTTTCCAAGATTTTATTTTATTTCTAATGATGACCTTTTGGAAATTTTAGGAAATTCAAAACGGCCGGACTTAGTTCAAACCCATCTCAAGAAATTATTTGATAATTTATATAAGCTAGAGCTCAAGCGCGTTGGAAAAACTTTAAGTCGATGGCAAGCTTCTGGAATGCATTCAGATGACGGAGAACACGTTGAGTTCATGCTGGTTATATATATAGACGGTCCTTCTGAGCGTTGGCTAAAACAAGTCGAAGAGTACATGTTTACTGTTATGAGAGAGATGCTTAAGCTAACACGTGGATCTCTTAAAAAACTTGTTGGAAACCGAGAAAAATGGATTTCAATTTGGCCCGGACAAATGGTGCTAACCACAGCTCAGATCCAATGGACAACTGAGTGTACGCGCAGTTTACTTCATTGTAGTATGGTTGATAAAAAAAAACCCCTGCGTAAGCTAAAGAAAATGCAAATAAAAGTTCTTTCTAAATTATCTGAAATGAGTCGCAAAGACCTAACAAAAATAATGCGCCTTAAAGTTAATACCCTCATAACGCTTGAAATACATGGCCGTGATGTTATTGAGAGAATGTATAAATCGAACTGTAAGGATACTGGCCATTTTGAATGGTTTTCACAACTAAGATTTTATTGGCACCGTGAATCGGAGCTATGTGTAATATCGGTGATCGGTGTTATATAACATTGACCACTGCATTGCACTTGCATCGAGGGGGGAGCCCAAAAGGACCCGCAGGTACTGGAAAGACTGAAACAGTTAAAGATTTGGGAAAAGCTTTGGGAATATGGGTTATTGTTACAAACTGTTCCGAAGGCTTAGACTATAAAAGTATTGGTAAAAATTTTTCTGGATTAGCACAAAGTGGATGCTGGGGATGTTTTGATGAGTTTAATCGTATAAACATTGAAGTGCTCTCAGTCGTTGCACAACAAATAATGTCTATAATGGCAGCGCTTTCGGCAAAGGCTTTCGAGTTTATGTTTGAGGCTCAAATGATAAAGTTAAAGCACACAGTTGGTTTGTTCATTACTATGAATCCAGGATATGCCGGACGGACTGAACTTCCTGATAATTTAAAGTCAATGTTTCGACCCATATCAATGATGGTACCGGATAATATTATTATTGCGGAAAATTTACTTTTTTCGGATGGTTTTACTAATACAAGAAATTTGGCTCGAAAGGTATATACTTTATATGAGCTAGCTAAGCAGCAACTGTCAAAGCAATATCATGATTTTGGTCTTCGATCTATGGTGGCCCTGCTTCGCTACGCAGGTCGAAAGAGACGTCAATTACCAAATACTACAGAAGAAGAAATTGTTTACTTAGCAATGAAAGATATGAATGTGGCCAGATTAACAGCTAATGATTTACCCCTTTTTAATGGTATTATATCAGACATATTTCCTGGTGTTAGTTTACCAACAATAGACTACAGTGAATTTAATACTGCAATATATGAAGAATTTAGGGAGGCGGGTCTTCAACCAATTAACATAGCTATAAAAAAAGTAATTGAACTTTTTGAAACAAAAAACTCTAGGCACTCAGTTATGATTATAGGGGATACGGGAACAGCCAAATCCGTTACATGGAGAACATTACAAAACTCATTTTGTCGAATGAATAGTCAGCGATTTTCCGGATGGGAAGCAGTTACCGTATACCCAGTAAATCCAAAAGCATTAAATCTGGCAGAGCTTTATGGGGAGTACAATTTGTCAACTGGTGAATGGCTTGATGGAGTTTTAAGTTCCATTATGCGTATAATCTGTGGAGACGAAGATCCGACTCAGAAATGGTTGTTGTTGGATGGACCTGTGGATGCAGTATGGATTGAAAATATGAACTCAGTAATGGATGATAATAAACTTCTTACGCTTGTAAATAGCGAACGGATAACCATGCCAGTTCAGGTATCGCTACTGTTTGAAGTAGGAGATCTAGCTGTTGCTTCACCAGCAACTGTTTCCCGATGTGGTATGGTGTATAACGATTACAATGATTGGGGATGGAAACCTTTTGTAAGCTCGTGGTTACAGCGCTTAAAGATTAAGGAGTTCGCTGATTTTTTACGAATACATTTTGAATACATGGTGCCAAAAATACTCGATTTTAAACGTATAAGATGCAAGGAGCCAGTAAATACAAATGAGTTAAATGGAGTTGTGTCGCTTTGTAAATTGCTTGAAATATTTGGCACAAAGGTAAATGGGATAAGTCCTATTAATTTAGAAGTACTTGAGGAGATGACTAGATTGTGGTTTATGTTTTGTTTAGTATGGTCAATTTGTTCAAGTGTGGATGAAGATAGTCGCCAAAGACTAGATAGCTTTATACGGGAAATAGAAAGCTGCTTTCCAATAAAAGATACTGTTTTTGATTATTTTGTGGATCCGAATGAACGAACCTTTTTACCATGGGATAGCAAACTGTTGAGCAGTTGGAAATGCGATTTCGAGTAAGTAAATATTAAGAAAGTACCAAATTGTGTATTTTTAAAATAAAAATTTCAGATCTCCTTTTTATAAGATTATTGTTCCTACTAGTGACACTGTTCGCTACGAATATTTAGTTTCAAAACTTCTTGCTGAAGAATATCCTGTCATGCTTGTTGGAAATGTTGGTACCGGAAAAACATGTACAGCTATAAGTGTAATGGAGGCTTGTGATAAAAATAAATTTTGCATTTTAGCTGTTAACATGTCAGCACAGACCACAGCGGCCGGGTTACAAGAATCAATCGAAAATAGAACTGAGAAACGAACGAAAACACAATTTGTACCTATCGGCGGCAAACGGATGATATGATGTTTTATGGACGATTTTAATATGCCTGCAAAGACATCTATGGTTCACAGCCACCTTTGGAGCTTATTCGGCAATGGATAGATTACAAGTATTGGTTTAACCGAAAAACTCAACAAAAAATATATGTGCAGAACACATTATTAATGGCTGCAATGGGACCACCTGGTGGAGGCAGACAAAAAATTTCCAATCGAACTCAAAGTCGATTTGTTTTACTAAATTTAACATTTCCTACACAGGATACAATTGTTCGAATATTTGGAACAATGCTCTGTCAAAGACTTGAGTCATTTGCAAATGAAGTTCGTGAGATGTGGTTACCTATTAACCTTTGTAGCATTAACTTATACGTAGCAGTGACTGGTAAAATGTTGCCTACGCCAAATAAATCTCATTACTTATTTAATCTTAGAGATATATCCAAAGTATTTCAAGGACTATTAAGAAGTGCAAGAGAACTTCAAACCAAAAAAAATTTATTTTTACGACTGTGGGTTCATGAGTGCTTTAGAGTATTCAGCGACCGATTGGTTGACGACTCAGATCAGCTATGGTTTGTAAATACTATTAACGATATACTTGGTAAACATTTTGAAGTTACCTTTCACAGTCTTTGTCCTTTGAAGGTTCCACCGTTTTTCGGTGACTTTGCGCACCCTCAGGGATTTTATGTGGACCTACAGGTAGATTTCTTAAGGACATATATGAAAAATCAGCTTGAAGAATATAATAACTTTCCGGGAATGACAAGAATAAACCTAGTATTTTTTAGAGAAGCTATCGAACATATTGTTCGAATACTAAGAGTTATTTCACAACCGCGCGGCCACATTTTAAACATGGGTATAGGTGGATCAGGCAGACAAGTATTAACTAAGTTAGCTGCATTTATTTTGGAAATGGGAGTTTTCCAAATTGAGGTTACCAAAAAATACAAAACAGGAGACTTTCGAGAAGACCTTAAAAACTTATACAAAGTTACTGGAATTAAGCAGAGACTAACGATTTTTATATTTAGCAGCGACCAAATAGCCGAAGTCTCATTTCTGGAAATAACAAATAATATGTTAAGTACTGGAGAAATAAACCTATTTAAGTCGGATGAATTTGACGAGCTAAAGTCTGAACTTGAACGTCCAGCAAAAAAAACTGGAGTTCTACTAACAACGGAAGCACTGTATTCGTTTTTTATTTTAAATGTTCGCGACTTTCTCCATGTAGCTCTTTGCTTTAGCCCAATCGGAGAAAATTTTCGAAGTTATATAAGACAATATCCGGCTTAGTTAAGTTCAACAACTCCAAACTGGTTTAGACTTTGGCCACAAGAAGCCCTTCTGGAAGTGGCTTCGCATTTCCTAATCGGATTTCCGTTAAATGTAGTGGTTCCTGGAAAAGAGGACGAAAAACATCGAGAAAGTTTGGTTATGAGCACTGAAACCCTCCTTCAACGTGATATTGCCTATGCATTTTCAGTAATTCACTCAAGTGTGGCAAAAATGTCAGAAAGTATGTATTTAGAGGTCAAGCGTTATAACTATGTAACTTCGCCAAATTATTTGCAGCTTGTAAGTGGCTTTAAAAAACTATTAGAAAAGAAAAGGTTAGAAGTATCAACTGCTTCCAATAGATTACGCAATGGGCTTTCCAAAATTTCTGAAACTCAGGAAAAAGTATCCTTAATGTCCGAAGAGCTAAAAACTAGCTCTGAACAAGTTAAAATATTAGCTAGAGAATGTGAAGACTTCATTTCCATGATTGAAATTCAAAAGACTGAAGCAACGGAACAAAAGGAAAAAGTAGACGCCGAAGCTGTAAATATTAGGAGGGAAGAAATTATTTGCCTTGAATTAGCAGCTACAGCTCGGGCAGACTTGGAGGTTGTAATGCCTATGATAGATGCTGCAGTAAAAGCTTTAGATGCATTAAATAAAAAAGACATTTCAGAAGTTAAATCATATGGACGTCCACCAATGAAAATTGAAAAGGTTATGGAAGCTGTATTAATCTTACTTGGAAAAGAACCAACATGGGAAAATGCTAAAAAAGTTTTAAGTGAATCAACATTTTTGAACGACTTAAAAAACTTTGATAGAGATCATATATCTGATAAAACTCTAAAACGTATTGCAATCTATACAAAAAATCCCGAATTAGAGCCGGATAAAGTAGCTGTTGTGTCGCTGGCATGCAAGTCACTGATGCAATGGATAATGGCCATCGAAAATTACGGAAAAGTTTACCGAATAGTCGCTCCAAAGCAGGAGAAATTAGATAGTGCAATGAAGTCACTTGAAGAAAAACAAGCTGCGTTAGCTGCGGCAAAAAAAAAGCTCGAATAGTTACAAGCTGTCATTGAAGAGCTTTACCGCCAGCTCAACGAAAAAACGGACCTTCTTAATGAATTGCGTGCAAAGGAAGAACGACTTAGGAAACAACTGGAGCGTGCCATTATTTTAGTGGAATCGCTTTCTGGAGAGAGAGAAAGGTGGATCGAAACGGTAAATCAGTTGGACTTATCCTTTGAAAAACTTCCTGGTGACTGCTTGCTTTCTGTTGCGTTTATGTCCTATTTAGGTGCTTTTGACACCAAATACCGAGAAGAACTAGTTTTAAAGTGGTCTTTATTAATTAAAGATCTTTTAGTACCTGCAACTCTTGAGCTAAAGGTCGATGCTGTTTCAATTCGGGAATGGAATATTCAAGGTCTACCAGCTGATGATTTAAGTACTGAAAACGGCGTAATAGTTACTCAAGGTAGTCGATGGCCTCTTATTATTGACCCCCAAATGCAAGCTAATAACTGGATAAAAAATATGGAGGAGCGGAACCAATTAATGACGATCGATTTCGGAATGATGGATTACTTACGTCAACTAGAACGAGCTCTAAAAGAAGGGTTACCTGTATTGTTGCAAAACGTGGGGGAATACCTAGATCAAGCTATTAATCCAATTCTGCGGAAGAGCTTTACCATACAGAGTGGAGAAAAGTTATTAAAATTTAATGATAAATATATTTCATACAATAATTTATTTAGATTTTACATAACGACAAAAATATCCAATCCACACTACCCACCGGAAATATCATCAAAAACTACAATTGTAAATTTTGCACTAAAACAAGATGGGCTTGAAGCCCAATTACTAGGAATTATTGTTCGAAAAGAAAAGCCCGCTCTCGAAGAACAAAAAGACGAACTGGTAATGACAATAGCTCGAAACAAGCGGACGCTAATTGATCTCGATAATGAGATTCTTCGGCTACTTAATGAAAGTCGTGGTTCCTTATTAGATGATGATGAGTTATTCTCAACATTACAAAAATCACGTCAAACATCAGTGTTAGTTAAGGAGTCACTTAGTATTGCCGAGGTAACTGAAGTAGAAATTGATGCCGCCCGACAAGAATACAAACCAGCATCGGAACGCGCATCCATTTTATTCTTTGTTTTAATGGATATGTCTAAAATTGATCAAATGTATGTTTTTTCTCTAGCAGCATACATATTATTATTCACGCAATCTATTGAACGAAGTCCTCGTAATCAGCTGGTTCATGAAAGAATTCAAAATATTAATGAATACCATTCCTATTCGGTCTACCGAAATACATGTCGTGGGCTTTTCGAGCGGCATAAACTACTATTTTCAATTCATATGACAGCAAAAATTCTTTCAAATGCTGGAAAGCTTTTGGAAGAAGAGTATGATTTTATCCTAAAAGGAGGTATAGTATTAGATAAGCAGGGACACGCGCCGAACACGGCACCCTGTAAGTAAAAATTATGAGATGTAAATAATAAGTTGTGGTGTTTGTATCATATAATTTTCCAGGGTGGATAAGTGAGCAAAACTGGGATAATATAACAGAATTAGATAAAGTGGCGGGATTTCATGGGATAATCGATTCTTTCGAGCAACATTACAAGGCTTGGAATGGTATTATTATCATATTAAAACAGTTTTACATTAAATTTGAAATATAAATATTTAGGTTGGTATGCCACCACTTTTCCGGAACAAGAAGATCTCGTGGGTGAATGGAATGATAAACTTACAGATTTTCAAAAAATTTGTGTTTTACGTTTACTACGACCGGATAGAATTTCCTTTTGTTTGACACAATTTATCATAACCAAACTTGGGCCGCGATATGTTGATCCACCAGTTCTTGATCTTAAGGCTACTATTGATGAATCGATTTCACAGACTCCGCTTATATTCGTATTATCACCAGGTGTCGATCCAGCCCAATCACTCATATCACTATCAGAATCAGTTAAAATGTCCCAGCGGATGTATTCGCTTAGCTTAGGTCAAGGGCAAGCACCTATTGCTACAAAGCTTATAATGGATGGTATCAAAGATGGGAATTGGGTATGCTTAGCAAATTGTCATTTGTCTCTTAGTTGGATGCCTAATCTTGACAAGATGATAGCTACTATGCAGTCCATGAAACTAGATAAAAAATTTCGACTGTGGCTTAGCTCAAGCCCTCATCCGGACTTTCCAATATCTATTTTGCAAACCAGTATTAAGATGACCACTGAACCTCCTCGTGGAATTAAATCAAATATGAAACGTCTATATAACAATATAAATGAAGCTAATATGGAAATTTGTAGTGAGCCAAGCAAGTATAAAAAGTTATTATTCGCTTTGTGTTTCTTTCATACAGTCCTACTCGAACGGAAAAAATTTTTAGAACTTGGTTGGACTGTTATTTATAGCTTTAACGATTCTGATTTTGAAGTTTCTGAAATACTACTTTTATTATATCTTAATGAATATGAAGACACTCCCTGGGGAGCTTTGAAGTATCTCATAGCAGGTGTAAATTACGGAGGACATATAACCGACGATTGGGATCGCCGACTATTAATAACTTATATAAACCAATTTTTTTGTGACCAGGCATTACAGACTAGAAAGTTTAGGTAAGATAATAAACCATTATAATCTAATCATAATTAATTTTAAATTTAAATTAAAAAAAGATTATCAACCCTTTCAAATTATTTTATTCCCGATGACGGTGATGTGCAATCATATTTAGACCAAATACAAATGTTTCCCAATTTTGATAAGCCAGATGCTTTTGGACAACATTCCAATGCCGATATTGCGTCATTAATAGGAGAAACTAGAATGCTTTTTGAGGCTCTGCTTTCTATGCAAGCTCAGAGTAATAGCACGGGTAGTAGTGAAAACGGTGAGACAAAAGTATTTGACTTCGCTAAAGAAATTTTAATAAATACCCCGGATGAGATAAACTATGAACAGACTGCAAAAATTATTAGAATCAATCGAACTCCCTTAGAAGTTGTATTACTTCAAGAAATTGAACGCTATAATAAACTTCTTGTCGAAATGTGCACTCAATTGCGTGACTTAAGACGTGGAATACAGGGACTTGTTGTTATGAGTTCCGACTTAGAGGATATATTTGTAGCTGTATCTGAAGGAAGGGTGCCATTACAATGGTTAAAAGGTAAGTATAACTGGATTTGGGAAATAAAGCCACACGAAATTATATATATATTCCTCCAGCATATAATTCATTGAAACCATTAGCTGCATGGTCTAGAGACTTAATACATCGTGTAGGACATTTTAATAGTTGGGCGAAAACACTCCGCTCACCCACATTATTTTGGCTTGCAGCTTACACGTTTCCAACCGGTTTTGTTACTGCAGTACTACAAACTTCAGCTCGAGCTACCAAAACACCAATTGATGAACTGTCTTGGGATTTCTATGTGTTTGTCGAAGAAGATACTGCCGCAGCTCGTATAATAAGAGAAGGAGGAGGTGTTTATATTCGAAGCTTGTTTTTGGAGGGTGCAGAATGGTTAAGGAAAAACCAATGCCTTCAGGATCCACTTCCGATGGAACTAATTTGTCCGTTACCTGTAGTACATTTTAAGCCAGTAGAAAACCTCAAAAAACGATGTCGTGGTGTTTACCAGTGTCCCGCCTATTACTATCCTATTAGATCTGGATCATTTGTAATAGCCGTGGACTTAAAGTCTGGTAATGAAAAAGCTGATTACTGGATAAAACGAGGTACAGCACTTTTATTAAGTTTAGCAAGCTGAGAATAATAAAACTAGTATAATTAATAAACTTTTAAAAATTCTTTTGTTTTTTAATTTTTTGTCTGTGCGGACGCCTTGATCTCAGGAACTACAAAAGAATGATTGCCATGCCCATCAGCTAATTTAAAGCTTTTCCATTTCTTTCTGATTGATTGTGCTTTTATATGTTATGGGAGAATGAATGCTTCGATTTCGAAATTTTTTTGATAGTTTTTTATCGAAATAATTCCTTTGTGCTTGTCTACATCTCGTTCTTGGGGAAGATGTTTTGACATTTGAAATTTACGATGAATTATATGCATCCACATCTTCCGCCTTTAATTTTAATATATGTATTTTTACTTATTGGGTTCCAAATTTAAATTTGGCGTAAGCCTATTCATGTCTTCAGAGAAAATTTTTCTTTTATTCTCATACCGCTTGGAAGCCAAGCAACAAATATCTAACTACATTCTTGGCTTCTCCTTTTAAAGCTGACTTTAGAAAATTAAATTTGTGAGAAAGACTGAGTCATATCTCGTATGAATGAGTTCTGTAAAGACCTTATTATAAAGATCCCATTCTTTGGAATCACCCAACAAATTGGGTATCCGAATTTTATGCAGGGTTGTAACAACTGTCGATATTTCAGCTGCATTATCTCTCTCTCGACTTTACTGGTGGACAAGCGGGAGCAGACTGATGTTTGCAACCGCCTCCCCAATTTGTTTTGCCTCTGAATTGTTACATAAAGGAATATTTATGTACAATTATTCGCATGGCCTTGTAACATTGTAACATTCGGATTTAAGGTAAGCTTAACAAAAAATATTGAAAATATATTTTTGAAATTTTAATAAGCTTAATAGCCACCACCGCCAGAGGGGCGGAAGCGCTGATTTTCCGGAGGCTCCGCGAACCATTGCAAAGGTTCGTTTGCAACGACTTTGTTGCTGCCGCAGGAACTGTGCGACTTGCAACATTTAAAATCGTGCTGGCAGGTAAGTGAAGCTGTGGTGAGTGTCGTCATGATAAGGAAATCCCGCGCCGCTGTCAAAGTTGTGGTTACTGCTACCACTGAGAGACCGTTAGTTGCAATTTCAACAGGAATTTCCCTTCGTCAAGCGGTTCCGAAAGGTTGATGATTCCCGCGCCGCAGTCGCATAGCTGCGGAAAGCTGTTCCATCTTCAGCTGGATTATAGGCCATTTCGCCAGGAGAAAAAACGTCTTGTAGCAGCCGGGACAGAATGCGTTGGCGAGGGCCGCCGATCAAGAAGGTCTAATTTTGGTTTGTCTGATTTCGGTTATTCTCTTTTCAGTTGCAGGTACTCGAGCCCAGGGAATTTATGGTAATTTCTACATAAATTACTATGTTTTTTGCCATCTGGATTGGAAGAGGGATACTGTATTATATGCGAAGAAAGGCCTCATTTAGTTTGTTGGTTAATTTGGTTGCTTTATTTCTGGAGCAGGGAAGGGTCCGCTCCGTTCAAAGTAAATTTGGCCATACAAAGGTTTCTTAGCCTAATTCGAGGAGCAGCGCTGCGACACTTATATACATATCTTATGTATATACTTGCGTTTTTATTTACTTTTGAATGTATTAAATGGACCGTTGTAGTATCTAAGACCAACGCTGTAACCGAAAATTTGTCAAATATAAGAAATAACAAATCGAATTGGATTATGATCTTTATTGTTCAGTGTTCAGCTTAAGACTGCAAATGCGAAACTGAGGAGAAGCCTCTGAGCTTAAGAAATATGTTAGTGTATTTTGGGAGAGCATGGCTCTTGAATTCTAAAGTCAAGGAGAAGCCTCACAGAAAGCAGGCAAAACTGCTTAAGTTAGGTTTTGGGATTGTTTACATGAATGGTTAGGGATCCATTTACATGAATGGTTAAGTGCTGTTTAAGTGTTTTATTGTAATGGGGTAATGGGGCTTCTTTCATTTCTATTTGTGTGGTGTGTTTTGATTATGATTTTTTCTTATAACAAATAATATGTTAAGTACTGGAGAAATAAACCTATTTAAGTCGGATGAATTTGACGAGCTAAAGCCTGAACTTGAACGTCCAGCAAAAAAAACTGTAGTTCTACTAACAACGGAAGCACTGTATTTATTAGTACAAGTTATAGTTATATAATAGTTACTAGTAAACAAGTAAAAAAATATGCATACTTCTGTAAATGATCTATTTTCAGTAATTGTTTTTGTTATATTCTTATTTGTTATTTGTAAAAACCGCGCAATTTTGGGTGGGTAAAAAAGCGCGCTAAATGTATTCTTTCTTCTTTTAGTTCCTCTAAATTCGTTTGCTTAAAGCTGACAAATACATAGTGCTCCTCGTTTGCTACTGTTTCTCGAAATTTAAATAATATAAACTCATTTTTAAATTAAAAAAAATTGATTTTTTGATTTATTAAAGCACAATTGCGATAAAGTGCGATAAGTTATATTACGTTGTGGTGGTACTCCTGATTTTCGATAAAGGTTTGAACTTTTGAATTTAACATTAATTGTTTTATGTAAAAAAATTAACTATGGCCTACAAAAAAAAAATCCAATATCAGTGGGAACAAGTGCAGCCTTCCCCACTGCCAGAAATCTAGGCGCGATTACCCCGCTTTTAAATTGTTTAGGTTTCCTGAAAATAAATTTGTGGCGAGCACTTCATCACTGTTTTTATGTCAGGATCATTTCTCGCCAGATGAGATTGGCGTAAAATATCTAAGGAAAGGAACAATTCCAGATTGCAACCTAATTAAATATGAGAGTTGCAAAAATGATGATATTGATTTCAATGCTGTAAGATCGCCTTCACAAAAAAGATGTCGTTCACAGTCCCCTGGTGAAGTTTGTCGTCAGTGCCATAAAAACCCGAAAACATTAAAAATGTTTCAAAAAAAATATTCACTCAACATTCTATATCATAAATGAAAAATTAGTGACGACTAAAAAGAAATATATACATAATATACATAATATATAGTACAAAAATTTAATAAAATGAATTTAAAAAAAAGGAGCAAATTATATCGAAAAGCAATAGTTAGAAAACTAGCTTAGTTGGGGAACATGGAAATATTTTAATATATATTTTTATTATTTCAAGTCGACTCGAAGGTCATATAAATATACGACCCTATTACAATTGTAATGGCCTCCCCGTGGTGTTCCCTGGGTACCAAAAATTACATATATTACAGATAATTAAGAATAAAAATATTTATATGTAAACGGTAGCTAATTCGAGCGGCGATTTTAACTAAAGAATATTAAAACAACTTCTTAAAAAAAATAATAGTCACGGCATCAATTTTTAAGTATTATTTTATTAGCTCATATTACAACGAAATTGACCAAAACATTAATCAAATTTGTTTCTTAGATCAAAATTGATTTCGGACCGAAAATCGTCTTTTAGCACATCTACGCACACTTGCACACTTTTTTGCTTACTGTTTTCACTCACACAAGCAAGTGAATTCTATTTTTAGATTTTTATGCTCTCAATTTTACGCGAGCGGGAAGAGAGCAATTATTGCCGCCACCAAAAAAGTGGCTGCATAGTGCAAAACCAATTTATGGCCGTTACGCATCTTATTATTCTAGTGTCTTTGGAAGTACCAACTGCTTCCAATAGATTACGCAATGGGCTTTCCAAAATTTCTGAAACTCAGGAAAAAGTATCCTTAATGTCCGAAGAGCTAAAATCTAGCTCTGAACAAGTTAAAATATTAGCTAGAGAATGATTGAAATTCAAAAGACTGAAGCAACGGAACAAAAGGAAAAAGTAGACGCCGAAGCTGTAATTATTAGGAGGGAAGAAATTATTTGCCTTGAATCAGCAGCTACAGCTCGGCCAGACTTGGAGCTTATAATGCCTATGATAGATGCTGCAGTAAAAGCTTTAGATGCATTAAATAAAAAAGACATTTCAGAAGTTAAATCATATGGGCGTCCACCAATGAAAATTGAAAAGGTTATGGAAGCTGTATTAATCTTACTTGGAAAAGAACCAACATGGGAAAATGCTAAAAAAGTTTTAAGTGAATCAACATTTTTGAACGACTTAAAAAACTTTGATAGAGATCATATATCTGATAAAACTCTAAAACGTATTGCAATCTATACAAAAAATCCCGAATTAGAGCCGGATAAAGTAGCTGTTGTGTCGCTGGCATGCAAGTCACTGATGCAATGGATAATGGCCATCGAAAATTACGGAAAAGTTTACCGAATAGTCGCTCCAAAGCAGGAGAAATTAGATAGTGCAATGAAGTCACTTGAAGAAAAACAAGCCGCGTTAGCTGCGGCAAAAAAAAGCTCGAAGAGTTACAAGCTGTCATTGAAGAGCTTTACCGCCAGCTCAACGAAAAAACGGACCTTCTTAATGAATTGCGTGCAAAGGAAGAACGACTTAGGAAACAACTGGAGCGTGCCATTATTTTAGTGGAATCGCTTTCTGGAGAGAGAGAAAGGTGGATCGAAACGGTAAATCAGTTGGACTTATCCTTTGAAAAACTTCCTGGTGACTGCTTGCTTTCTGTTGCGTTTATGTCCTATTTAGGTGCTTTTGACACCAAATACCGAGAAGAACTAGTTTTAAAGTGGTCTTTATTAATTAAAGATCTTTTAGTACCTGCAACTCTTGAGCTAAAGGTTACGTATTTTTTAGTCGATGCTGTTTCAATTCGGGAATGGAATATTCAAGGTCTACCAGCTGATGATTTAAGTACTGAAAACGGCGTAATAGTTACTCAAGGTAGTCGATGGCCTCTTATTATTGACCCCCAAATGCAAGCTAATAACTGGATAAAAAATATGGAGGAGCGGAACCAATTAATGACGATCGATTTCGGAATGATGGATTACTTACGTCAACTAGAACGAGCTCTAAAAGAAGGGTTACCTGTATTGTTGCAAAACGTGGGGGAATACCTAGATCAAGCTATTAATCCAATTCTGCGGAAGAGCTTTACATTACAGAGTGGAGAAAAGTTATTAAAATTTAATGATAAATATATTTCATACAATAATTTATTCAGATTTTACATAACGACAAAAATATCCAATCCACACTACCCACCGGAAATATCATCAAAAACTACAATTGTAAATTTTGCACTAAAACAAGATGGGCTTGAAGCCCAATTACTAGGAATTATTGTTCGAAAAGAAAAGCCCGCTCTCGAAGAACAAAAAGACGAACTGGTAATGACAATAGCTCGAAACAAGCGGACGCTAATTGATCTCGATAATGAGATTCTTCGGCTACTTAATGAAAGTCGTGGTTCCTTATTAGATGATGATGAGTTATTCTCAACATTACAAAAATCACGTCAAACATCAGTGTTAGTTAAGGAGTCACTTAGTATTGCCGAGGTAACTGAAGTAGAAATTGATGCCGCCCGACAAGAATACAAACCAGCATCGGAACGCGCATCCATTTTATTCTTTGTTTTAATGGATATGTCTAAAATTGATCCAATGTATGTTTTTTCTCTAGCAGCATACATATTATTATTCACGCAATCTATTGAACGAAGTCCTCGTAATCAGCTGGTTCATGAAAAAATTCAAAATATTAATGAATACCATTCCTATTCGGTCTACCGAAATACATGTCGTGGGCTTTTCGAGCGGCATAAGCTACTATTTTCAATTCATATGACAGCAAAAATTCTTTCAAATGCTGGAAAGCTTTTAGAAGAAGAGTATGATTTTATCCTAAAAGGAGGTATAGTATTACATAAGCAGGGACAAGCGCCGAACCCGGCACCCTGTAAGTAAAAATTATAAGATGTAAATAATAAGTTGTGGTGTTTGTATCATATAATTTTCCAGGATGGATAAGTGAGCAAAACTGGGATAATATAACAGAATTAGATAAAGTGGCGGGATTTCATGGGATAATCGATTCTTTCGAGCAACATTACAAGGCTTGGAATGGTATTATTATCATATTAAAACAGTTTTACATTAAATTTGAAATATAAATATTTAGGTTGGTATGCCACCACTTTTCCGGAACAAGAAGATCTCGTGGGTGAATGGAAGATAAACTTACAGATTTTCAAAAAATTTGTGTTTTACGTTCACTACGACCGGATAGAATTTCCTTTTGTTTGACACAATTTATCATAACCAAACTTGGGCCGCGATATGTTGATCCACCAGTTCTTGATCTTAAGGCTACTTTTGATGAATCGATTTCACAGACTCCGCTTATATTCGTATTATCACCAGGTGTCGATCCAGCCCAATCACTCATATCACTATCAGAATCAGTTGAAATGTCCCAGCGGATGTATTCGCTTAGCTTAGGTCAAGGGCAAGCACCTATTGCTACAAAGCTTATAATGGATGTTATCAAAGATGGGAATTGGGTATTTTTAGCAAATTGTCATTTGTCTCTTAGTTGACAAGATGATAGCTACTATGCAGTCCATGAAACTACATAAAAAATTTCGACTGTGGCTTAGCTCAAGCCCTCATCCGGACTTTCCAATATCTATTTTGCAAACCAGTATTTTAAGATGACCACTGAACCTCCTCGTGGAATTAAATCAAATATGAAACTTCTATATAACAATATAAATGAAGCTAATATGGAAATTTGTAGTGAGCCAAGCAAGTATAAAAAGTTATTATTCGCTTTGTGTTTCTTTCATACAGTCCTACTCGAACGGAAAAAATTTTTAGAACTTGGTTGGAATGTTATTTATAGCTTTAACGATTCTGATTTTGAAGTTTCTGAAATACTACTTTTATTATATCTTAATGAATATGAAGACACTCCCTGGGGAGCTTTGAAGTATCTCATAGCAGGTGTAAATTACGGAGGACATATAACCGACGATTGGGATCGCCGACTATTAATAACTTATATAAACCAATTTTTTTGTGACCAGGCATTACAGACTAGAAAGTTTAGGTAAGATAATAAACCATTATAATCTAATCATAATTAATTTTAAATTTAAATTAAAAAAAGATTATCAACCCTTTCAAATTATTTTATTCCCGATGACGGTGATGTGCAATCATATTTAGACCAAATACAAATGTTTCCCAATTTTGATAAGCCTGATGCTTTTGGACAACATTCCAATGCCGATATTGCGTCATTAATAGGAGAAACTAGAATGCTTTTGAAAACGGTGAGACAAAAGTATTTGACCTCGCTAAAGAAATTTTAATAAATACCCCGGATAGGATTAACTATGAACAGACTGCAAAAATTATTGGAATCAATCGAACTCCCTTAGAAGTTGTATTACTTCAAGAAATTGAACGCTATAATAAACTTCTTGTCGAAATGTGCACTCAATTGCGTGACTTAAGACGTGGAATACAGGGACTTGTTGTTATGAGTTCCGACTTAGAGGATATATTTGTAGCTGTATCTGAAGGAAGGGTGCCATTACAATGGCTAAAAGGTAAGTATAACTGGATTTGGGAAATTAAGCCACACGAAATTATATATATATTCCTCCAGCATATAATTCATTGAAACCATTAGCTGCATGGTCTAGAGACTTAATACATCGTGTAGGACATTTTAATAGTTGGGCGAAAACACTCCGCTCACCCACATTATTTTGGCTTGCAGCTTACACGTTTCCAACCGGTTTTGTTACTGCAGTACTACAAACTTCAGCTCGAGCTACCAAAACACCAATTGATGAACTGTCTTGGGATTTCTATGTGTTTGTCGAAGAAGATACTGCCGCAGCTCGTATAATAAGAGAAGGAGGAGGTGTTTATATTCGAAGCTTGTTTTTGGAGGGTGCAGAATGGTTAAGGAAAAACCAATGCCTTCAGGATCCACTTCCGATGGAACTAATTTGTCCGTTACCTGTAGTACATTTTAAGCCAGTAGAAAACCTCAAAAAACGATGTCGTGGTGTTTACCAGTGTCCCGCCTATTACTATCCTATTAGATCTGGATCATTTGTAATAGCCGTGGACTCAAAGTCTGGTAATGAAAAAGCTGATTACTGGATAAAACGAGGTACAGCACTTTTATTAAGTTTAGCAAGCTGAGAATAATAAAACTAGTATAATTAATAAACTTTTAAAAATTCTTTTGTTTTTTAATTTTTTGTCTGTACGGACGCCTTGATCTCAGGAACTACAAAAGAATGATTGCCATGCCCACCAGCTAATTTAAAGCTTTTCCATTTCTTTCTGATTGATTGTGCTTTTATATGTTATGGGAGAATGAATGCTTCGATTTCGAAATTTTTTTGATAGTTTTTTATCGAAATAATTCCTTTGTGCTTGTCTACATCTCGTTCTTGGGGAAGATGTTTTGACATTTGAAATTTACGATGAATTATATGCATCCACATCTTCCGCCTTTAATTTTAATATATGTATTTTTACTTATTGGGTTCCAAATTTAAATTTGGCATAAGCCTATTCATGTCTTCAGAGAAAATTTTTCTTTTATTCTCATACCGCTTGGAAGCCAAGCAACAAATATCTAACTACATTCTTGGCTTCTCCTTTTAAAGCTGACTTTAGAAAATTAAATTTGTGAGAAAGACTGAGTCATATCTCGTATGAATGAGTTCTGTAAAGACCTTATTATAAAGATCCCATTCTTTGGAATCACCCAACAAATTGGGTATCCGAATTTTATGCAGGGTTGTAACAACTGTCGATATTTCAGCTGCATTATCTCTCTCTCGACTTTACTGGTGGACAAGCGGGAGCAGACTGATGTTTGCAACCGCCTCCCCAATTTGTTTTGCCTCTGAATTGTTACATAAAGGAATATTTATGTACAATTATTCGCATGGCCTTGTAACATTGTAACATTCGGATTTGAGGTAAGGTAATTGAAGCTGTGGTGAGTGTCGTCATGATAAGGAAATCCCGCGCCGCTGTCAAAGTTGTGGTTACTGCTACCACTGAGAGACCGTTAGTTGCAATTTCAACAGGAATTTCCCTTCGTCAAGCGGTTCCGAAAGGTTGATGATTCCCGCGCCGCAGTCGCATAGCTGCGGAAAGCTGTTCCATCTTCAGCTGGATTATAGGCCATTTCGCCAGGAGAAAAAACGTCTTGCAGCAGGCGGGACAGAGTGCGTTATTGAACGAAGTCCTCGTAATCAGCTGGTTCATGAAAGAATTCAAAATATTAATGAATACCATTCCTATTCGGTCTACCGAAATACATGTCGTGGGCTTTTCGAGCGGCATAAACTACTATTTTCAATTCATATGACAGCAAAAATTCTTTCAAATGCTGGAAAGCTTTTGGAAGAAGAGTATGATTTTATCCTAAAAGGAGGTATAGTATTAGATAAGCAGGGACAAGCGCCGAACCCGGCACCCTGTAAGTAAAAATTATGAGATGTAAATAATAAGTTGTGGTGTTTGTATCATATAATTTTCCAGGGTGGATAAGTGAGCAAAACTGGGATAATATAACAGAATTAGATAAAGTGGCGGGATTTCATGGGATAATCGATTCTTTCGAGCAACATTACAAGGCTTGGAATGGTATTATTATCATATTAAAACAGTTTTACATTAAATTTGAAATATAAATATTTAGGTTGGTATGCCACCACTTTTCCGGAACAAGAAGATCTCGTGGGTGAATGGAATGATAAACTTACAGATTTTCAAAAAATTTGTGTTTTACGTTCACTACGACCGGATAGAATTTCCTTTTGTTTGACACAATTTATCATAACCAAACTTGGGCCGCGATATGTTGATCCACCAGTTCTTGATCTTAAGGCTACTTTTGATGAATCGATTTCACAGACTCCGCTTATATTCGTATTATCACTAGGTGTCGATCCAGCCCAATCACTCATATCACTATCAGAATCAGTTAAAATGTCCCAGCGGATGTATTCGCTTAGCTTAGGTCAAGGGCAAGCACCTATTGCTACAAAGCTTATAATGGATGGTATCAAAGATGGGAATTGGGTATGCTTAGCAAATTGTCATTTGTCTCTTAGTTGGATGCCTAATCTTGACAAGATGATAGCTACTATGCAGTCCATGAAACTACATAAAAAATTTCGACTGTGGCTTAGCTCAAGCCCTCATCCGGACTTTCCAATATCTATTTTCCAAACCAGTATTAAGATGACCACTGAACCTCCTCGTAGAATTAAATCAAATATGAAACGTCTATATAACAATATAAACGAAGCTAATATGGAAATTTGTAGTGAGCCAAGTGGTGAGTGTCGTCATGATAAGGAAATTCCGCGCCGCTGTCAAAGTTGTGGTTACTGCTACCACTGAGAGACCGTTAGTTGCAATTTCAACAGGAATTTCCCTTCGTCAAGCGGTTCCGAAAAGTTGATAATTCCCGCGCCGCAGTCGCATAGCTGCGGAAAGCTGTTCCATCTTCAGCTGGATTATAGGCCATTTCGCCAGGAGAAAAAACGTCTTGCAGCAGCCGGGACAGAATGCGTTGGCGAGGGCCGCCGATCAAGAAGGTCTAATTTTGGTTTGTCTGATTTCGGTTATTCTCTTTTCAGTTGCAGGTACTCGAGTCCAGGGAATTTATGGTAATTTCTACATAAATTACTATGTTTTTTGCCGTCGGGATTGGAAGAGGGATACTGTATTATATGCGAAGAAAGGCCTCATTTAGTTTGTTGGTTAATTTGGTTTCTTATTTCTGGAGCAGGGAAGGTTCCGCTCCGTTCAAAGTAAATTTGTCCATACAAAGGTTTCTTAGCCTAATTCGAGGAGCAGCGCTGCGACACTTATATACATATCTTATGTATATACTTGCGTTTTTATTTACTTTTGAGTGTATTAAATGGACCGTTGTAGTAGCTAAGACCAACGCTGTAACCGAAAATTTGTCAAATAAAAGAAATAACAAATCGTATTGGATTATGATCTTTATTGTTCAGTGTTCAGCTTAAGACTGAAAATGCGAAACTGAGGAGAAGTCTCTGTGCTTAAGAAATATGTTAGTGTATTTTGGGAGAGCATGGCTCTTGAATTCTAAAGTCAAGGAGAAGCCTCACAGAGAGCAGGCAAAACTGCTTAGGTTAGGTTTTGGGATTGTTTACATGAATGGTTAGGGATCCATTTACATGAATGGTTAAGTGCTGTTTAAGTGTTTTATTGTTCATGAAATCAATGTTAATGGGTGGCGCAAATACGTACTACCCTTCCCTTAAAGAGAAGCCTATACTTGGGCTTGTATTGATGGATATGGTACGGGTAATGGGGCTTCTTTCATTTCTATTTGTTGTGGTGTGTTTTTATTATGATTTTTTCTTAATTCTAATTTTGCGTACAACATCATGAATGGGTTAAACGATACGTATTTTAAATATAGGTACAATAAAATAAGTGTAATGATGACAATAGTCAATAATATGTAAAGTGTCGTTATGTTTTACAGTTTTTATTTTTGTTATGGTAAGTGGTTTGTATAATGGGGTCAAATCAATATCTGGTTTTAAGAGATTTTCACTTAAAATTATACTGTTGATTTATAATTTACATTGAGGCACTCTTATCATTTTGTTTCCTTCTATGTTTATATTATTAATAGGATTTTGGCAATTTTGTTTTAGACTTGTTTGGGTTAAATTCCAAGTTATAATTGTGTTTGGTTCTATGTATATTATTATTTCATCTGTGTGAACTGACTCAAAATTACAAATTGGTTTTAAGTGTTTAATGATATTGGTGACACACTCATTGTTTATTTCTTTATTTTCGTTATTGTAAACTTTATTTTCTTTTTCAATATATGATTGTGTGTCTGTTTATTCTAGCTAATAGCCGTTTGAGGGCCAAACTGGAAAACGCGCCAGCCCTGTCTGCTTTTAGTATTTTTGGCTTGCCCAGCGGGTTGAATATACGCATAAGTGCATTTTTGCATTCCAACCAGTCCTTTGTTTTTATTTCTTCTAATGTGCAACTAACGTAATGTTGCCTTCAGATGAGTAAATGTCGATCATGAAAAGCTTTGTAGTTTTCTGTATTCCAGGGTGTAGAATATTTTCGTGAGTGCTAAAGATCAATTCTTTAAATTCTGCATAAGCGGTTATGTTTTTTAGTAAAATAATAGTGTTTATAGTCTGTTTATGTGCGGCTTGAAGGATCCCGAAATCTGCGTCACTGTCAATATACAACGCACTCTTTTTACCGCAAAAATGGACAATCAAATATTGTTCGGCTTTTTCCCTGGTCATATTGTTCTAATAAATCTGAGTTATGTGTTTTTTAAAATACTTGGTTATTTTAATGTCTGGTGGTCCCTTTAAAAATATCACCTGTCAGTTGAATGTGTTTGAAAGTCTTTCTGTAATAAGGATCGAGTCACTATTATCTTCTTCTGCGCTATGTTAGGTCTGTTCGCTCAGGTATGTCTCTTCGAGTTTTATAAATTAATAAGTTCCTTCATCGGGATGTGTCCTGTGGTCTCCAGACGGTGTGGATATTCCTTCCTGTGGGATAAATGGCTTCTTACGAAGTTTAGGTTGGAGGGCGTGAGGGCGCCGATCGCTGGCCTTTTGGCTCAGCGAGAATGTTTAAATAAGAAAATAATAGTTTTACGGCTGTGTGCCGGAGTAGCTGCTCTTTATTAAAGCTCTGGCTTAAGACTAAAGAATATGACAAGTGTGGATCTACTCTGCCTTTAATGCATCACGCCATAAAACCATGGTCGGCAAGCCGTCTCAGCATTTATGCAACATAGCTCGGTACCCCGGATAAAGGGTGTCCGATTGCTGTTGCTGACTGTTCGTAGCGCGGACGACGAACTCAGTTGGGGCACATCAGCATTGTTTATATGAAGTAACTTAGTATTAGTGTATTGTTAACATTAATAATATAGCTGTGCTCTTAGTTGTTATCTACTCCCCCCTCAGATTATGACCGTCCTCGGTTATATTAAGTTTATCGATGGTTTGTTGTATCTCAACGGAGGATCGCCTTCTCCTTAATGCCAAAAAAAGGATGAGTGAACCAATCAGACCAACGTTAAGGACTACTCCAGCCACGAACCAAAGTTTGGGGGAACCCGCGGCGTCAACCTCGTCTTTGAACCCTTGGATAAAGCGCAGGTTGTCGTTGTTCATGCGGTGTAGCAAAGGTATGCTCAGTACCGGGTCATGGCCGACGATGTTCAGTAGTGGTGATCTTGCTACGCCAGGCTGCTTGTCTATTGTTTTCCGGAAACTTACGAACTCCGTTCCGTTGATGTTACAAGATGCGTTCCCTTGACGAGCACCTCTGGGCCGCCGTCCGTGCTGATGCGGGCTGTTGCCTGTATAGCCACGATATGCCTCAGCCACATGTAAGCCTATACAGGAAATCTATGTTGGCCACATTTGCCGATGACGTGTGCGTCACCTACAGGTCCCGATGCGAGCACGACGCAGCCGATGGTATTCAGGACTTTGCAGATCGGTTCTCGGTATAGGCAAAGCGTTGGAACATCGGCATAAACAGCGGAAAATCTACCAACGTTTGCTTTACTCTAAAGCGAAGAACGCCAGGATCCAGGCCATCCAAAATAAGGTCGCAAGACTCATCACCGGCTGCGAGTGGTTTGTGCGAAACACCACCCTGCACAGAGACCTCAAACTCGCGACGGTATTCGACGAGATAAACCAGCACTCGAGTCGATACCATGACAGGCTGGAGCGCCACAGAAATCGACTTGCCAGCGCTCTAAACAGATCTCGCCCACCAGGGAGGCTCAACAGAAGGCAACCAAGGGATCTCAGCAGAAGCTGACCCTTCTCATAAATCGTTTTGTTTTTGTTAAAATTTTGTTAAATTGATAAAGCTAACTAGACTATAGTTAGCCGGCGCGCCCAATTGGGCTGAATCAATAGAAAAAAAGGACATAAAGTGGTTCCCAGATTTCCCCCTACGCCTCAATAAAGCTTAAATAAAATATAAAAAAAAAAAAAAGGCATTACTGCCCTCAGGTGGCTGGGTTGTGGCATTGGGCTGTGTTTCCCGCATGGAGTGAGCGGGCGCAGGTTTCCCCTAGAGACCGCTCGCAGAAGGTGTTGTGCGTGGCCTCCATGCACTCGGTGACCGAAAAGGTGTCTTCTTCACACTCTGCTAAAGTGTCTTCATCGAGTCGTAAGATTACTTGATAATGTGATACTGGGTATACGAGGACCTTCTTACACCTAATCTTGACCCCAGGATAGGCTATTAGTATGTTAATGATGCTGTCGGACTAAAGAACCCTAATCTTAGAGGCTTCTAATAAGCTAACTATTGGAGTGTCTTGTTCAATTAATGAGCTCAAATCGGCATGATTAAGGATTGTGGGATTTACTATGTTACTATGTTTACTATGTTATTGTGAGAATTAAATTTTGGATCTCTGTTGTCAGCATTCTATTTCTCGCTAGTAATGCCTCGTACAGATGCGGGGTATCAACGAAATCGTTATTTCGGGCTTTAATAATTTTGTTAATGGTGTCGATCAGTTTGTTTATCTGTCTTTGGGTTTCGGAATTTATATTAATTTGCCTGGAGTTGGAATCTACTAGCTGAGCTTCTGTCATTTTGATTTTTAGAAAATCTGAGGCGTCAGGAGTTCCCGCAACTACCTTTAGAGCTGTACCCAAGAAGTCTAAACTTCTAGCAATTCGGTGGTGTATTTTTAGAACGGACAACAAGTTTATAAGGTGATCTGTATCAACGTCTAACAATTTGCGCATATGCGACTGTGGAAAAAAATCGGACAATTTCTTTGTTTCCTCTACCATGTAAATATATTCAGATAGGTTGCTCAAACGCCTCAGGCAGTTACGATGTTCAAACACCAGTACATCTCCATCTACGACGGGTATGTACCTGGCGTGGGAAAATTCGGTAACCCGCGCACTTGCCACTGCCAGGGTGATGAGCGTTATGAGGGCGAACCTGCAATCCAAACGTAGAATGAAACCACGGCGTATTTACTTAAATCTGGCTTACTATTTAGGAATAGGTAAATTAAAAGTGGGAATTTTTATTTGAGGTTGTCCTTGTGGACCACCCTCCCCTTGATAAGAACAGACGTTCCGAGGTCTGCTTGCACCTTTTGTTCTGTGCATAACGGAGTTAGCTTGTTTCCTAACCTTTTATTGTTTCTGACAAAAACCTCGTCTCCTACCTCAAAAACACGGTTTTGCCTAGCTGGGTTGCATCTTTCGATGTTGTTTTGCTGGGCCTTTATCAGCCTGTCTTTAATGCCTAGGCAGCGATCATCGGAATCCGTGTGGAGGATCTCGACCGGTTTCTCCTGAGTGACAGAATGTAGGGTCTTATTATATTCTATCGTTGCTTTCAAGATTAATTCTGTCGTATCGCTGATTTTTTTGTCTAACCTAAGACACCTGGCTATTTCTGTCAAGGTGCTGTGGAATCGTTCCACTTGACCGTTTGACAGGCTATGCAGCGGGGCCGCATTCACAATGTCAATGTGGTAGCAGTTTTTAAGTAAGGAGGTGATAGTTTCCGAATTGTCGCAATATATCGTTATGATTTTGGGGAACAAATTTACGAGTTGAAGCAGGGGCCCCGTGACGTCCACTATTGTTCTGGACAGCACTGGTTGCACTATTGCAATTTTCAGTTGAGAAGATATCGATGTGCAACATTTCGCCGGTATAGCTTGGTATAAGTGTTTCCCCGAGCTCTTGTTTCTTAGGTTGCCTGTCGTATTTGGCTTTGGTGCATATTTTGCAATTTGCAACCACTTCCTTTGCTAGGCTGCTCATTCTTGGGAAATAGTAATCGCGGAGGACTTGCTTGGTATTCTCCTGAGCCGCCCTGTGTGCACGATTGTGTTCTGTCGTGATAATTTCCAATTGCTCATTTCTATTCGTAACGTCTATCACCATATTCTTACAGTATCGAAACTGCGTAGCCGGGAAATGAGAAATTAAATCATGTTGAAAACTTGCCAGGGTGCGCAGATCGCAGTGTATTGCATTTACGACTTCGGGGTTCACGACCTCCTTCAGCATTTCCAAAATGGTGCTTTTGTCGGCGAAATTGATTAAGTGGCGAGTTTTACTACGGAACAACACCAAGCTCCGCTTTAGTCGGAAACGTGCTTCTTCTATAACAATCTGATTTCTTGTAGTGAATTTTTGCATTATGATCATCAATATACGCTTTCCATCTTTTTATCTTCGGATTTGGATTCCGATCGGACACCGCGAATGTCAACGGCTGATGGTCCGTATAAATATTTATATCGCGAGTGCCGTAGAGGTAGTGCTGTAACTTGCCTAAGGCCCATACTATGGCCAACAATTCTCTTTCATTTGTGGCGTAGTGTGACTCGCTTTCTTTTAGGGTCCTAGAGTCATAGTGATGGGTCTTTTATCTTGCGATAGAACAGCACCAATACCGTTCGCGGAAGCATCCGTTGTTAGATCGAATGGCTTCCTGAAATCAGAGTATCTGAGAATTACATCTTCAGAAGCCAAGACGTTCTCAGCCTCTCAAATGCATCTCTCTGCAAATCACCGAACTCAATAGGAGTTTTCTTGGACATGTGTTTTCTGATAGAGCCGTTTTCTCCTTTCAGCAAGTCTGTCAAAGGCCTCGCGATCGCCGTAAAGTCTTTCACACCCGCTTCCAAACCATTAAGCGCAAGCTTACACTAGGCGCTTCTCCAAAGCCAGAGAGGAAAAAACCTAACCCTGGAAAGAAGGATGACATCTCCGAAAGTAGATACAATGGCCGATCAAATCGTTTCGGACTCCACGCCTCTAATTTAGAAGCTGACCTTGTAAGTGACTAGCCGCCAAGCTGCTATTGCTTCGCAGCAGACGGCTGCTATTAGCAAAGCGCAACCAAAACCACCACCTATTGTGCTTGAAGGCGTTAACGACGTCCATTTGCTGATGTTGGGCATTAAAAGAGTGGTAGACATTAGAAAGGTCGAAGCTAGAGCATCTCTGGGTGGCGTCATGCGACTTTACGCTGCGGATGCAAGCACGTTTCGAAGTATCGTCAGCTGGCTTGAGGACGAGCAATACGAGTTCCACTGCTATCAGCTTAAGGAGGACAGACCGTATAGGGTCTGCATAAAAGGTCTGCACCATATCACACTGTCCAGCCAGATCAAAGAAGGGATTGAAAAAGTTGGTCACAAGGTGCTTGATGTACATACGCCCCTAAAGCTCAGCGAGCCTGGCACTCCCACAACTAAGCCAGTCAATATATTCTTTATCAATATTGCCGCTGCGGCCAATAACAAGGCGATTCTAGCAGTGAAGACTCTATGCCATATGAGAGTAGTAATAGAACCACTTCGCAAGCGCACTGCTATCGTGCAATGCCATTGATGCCAGCAGTTTGGTCACACGGCCAAATACTGCCGCAAAGCTCAAATCTGTGTGAAGTGCGGTGGAGAGCATCCTGCCAAGGATTGTACTCCACCACGTAGTGAGGAATGCATCTGCTACAACTCTGGTAAACAACACCCAGCCAACTATTCGGGCTGCACCACGTACCAGAAGTATCTACAACGCTCGAGGACTTGGAAGCAAACCCGAAGGCAATGCGAAAAGCTTGCCGCGCTACACCACCGGAAGCAGGCCGACTGCTTCCCTTCAAGGCGGCGTCTCCTATGCAGCCGTAGCAAGGCAGCACCAGCAGCAGACCCAACAGCACTTTAACGACCGGAGCCGCAGCCGACAAAGTGGGACGAGAGAGCCACTACAACATCAGGTGGACACCAACAACAACATCGAAGCCATCAATTCCCTCCGAGCGTCCCAAGAAAAGCAGATGGAGATCATGATGATGTTGCTAAAGCAGCAGCAACAGCAGACACATTAGCAGGGGCAGATTCTTAATCTGCTCACTGCCGTCCATGTGCAGCAAGCCCCATAATGATGCCGCTGCGCATCCTAGTGTGGAACGCCGACGGCGTATCCACGAAGTTGCTTGAAGTTGAGTGCTTCGTACGACGTCACAAAATCGATGTTTTACTGCTCAGTGAGACACACTGCAAGGGGGCAGAGACACCCAAGTTATTTGGCTATGTAGCCTACACTGCCAATGATCCGAGTGCCGGCAACGCCAAAGGCGGGGCAGCCATCATGATCAAATCTAGTATTGCCCATTTCCCGCTAACACCTATAGCAACTAACAAGGTACAACTTGCGCCGACTACTATCGAAACAGCACTTAGCCCTATAAGCTTTGGAGCGGTATACTGCCCCCCGAGATTTGCATAAACTACGGACGAGTTCAAGTACATTCTGGAAGAGTTTCGCACTAGATTCATCGTTGCGGAAGTTACCTCCGGGGAGCTTCGTGAGGTATTGTAGTGCGGGAGAGAGGTTGTGAGGTCCAGAACGAAGTCACGGCTATCTCCGAGGGATTCAATCAGTAATTTGTTGCGAGAGGAATTCAATCAGTAATTTATTTGCGAGATTTAATATAGATATGTCCACAAGTGCTTGGTGCTCAACATCGACTGCTCGTCGCATTTTTTCTTCGTCTTAAATAAGCTAATAGTGAATATGTATGTATGTGTTACAATGTTAAAGTTCTTAGAAATAAAGTATCTGACACAGCAGAAAGTATAAGTATGTTTATAAGTATGTATATGGAATCGTATGCGTTGCCCTGTCTGAGCGAAAAGAATTTGGTGTCAGCTTTCTGGGCGGATGACGGCGGCTGACTCGCCGTTGATGTTTATGTTGCAACTTTGTATTGCAAAGCTTCCCGGTTCGATGTCTTCTATTTGTGTAGGCGAGGTGGTTTAGGGGGAGGGGTGGTGTATAGTACCGATGGGTCGGTAACTCCTCCCCCCCCAGTTTTGGAGCGACGGCCATAACGGACGAATTGGTGGAGCGACGATTGGAAGGATGTGTTCGGGCCCGGTATGGAAGATGTGGGTGTCTCTACGAAGTGTCCAGGTGAGTATTACGGCGATTAGGGATATGGTGAAGAGGATGTACAGGGTTGTCGAGTGTCGAGCGTTTCTTGCGGTGACGACCAGTAGTTTGTTGGATGTTGTGATCGTATCCAGGTGAAGTCTTTCTAAGGTAAGTACGTTGACAGTGGCATTTTTTATTAGTTTCCGCATTGGTGGTAGGAAGAAGTCGGGATGCTCTTCTGTTGATACCACCGTGTTGTCGTAGTTAATTTCATTGATTTGTAATGTGCAATTATTATATTTAATTATAGCCGATCCGTTGATGTTCGTTATGGTTTGGTTGGAGGAGATGATTGGGAGGTTGTACCCGTTAAATATAAATATGAAGCCTTTTTCCGGTTCGAAGACATCAGTCGTGAGTCCCGTTTCCTTCATGTCGCAGTAGCTGGTTTTATTCTGGATAAGGTGTCCCAGCCAAGTATTATTTTTAAGATTATTGATGGAATCGATTTCGCAGATGAATTGTTCTTCAATTACAGGGCATTTATACTTAGTTGAAAACATACTATTACTTTTGTTATTATATATTAAGTACTTAGGTACAAATTGTGTGGAGTTAATTGGAAGTGGAATTAATCTTTCCATTTCATAGTTAGAATTAATAAAAATAGGGATTTTGATACTGAAAATTATTTTGTCTTGGTAATTGACTGTGTTCATTTTTAACAGGTTATAAATGTGTTGTTCGGATTTTATTGTATAGTTTTGGGTTTCAAAAATTTGTTTGATTTTTGTTATTTCTGTCTTATCTAAGATGAGTTTTGGGATAACATTAATTTTGGCAAGCAGTGTACGTTCTATAATGTCATTTAAATGGCTAAGTAATAAATCTATATTATAATTAAGCCTATTTATATACTGTAGTTTCTTTATTTCTTCTTCATTGTTATATATTTTTTTGTAAATTATATTTTGAATGTTTTCGAAGAAGTTTTTAATTAAATTCTGTTCGTTGTTAATGTGTCTTGTTAAGTTTTCGAACCGTAGTTGAACTTCATCATTAAATGAGTTCTGTATTTCGAAGTTATTTCAGATGGTGGTGGATTGGCTTTTTAGGTGGTTAATTTCCGTTTCTATATTCTTTGCATCATTGGCGTCCATGTTGCCAGTGACGACTTTGACTAAACTACCTAACCCGTTAATAAGACCTCTTTTGTGGCGTGAAAAGGGTGTTAGTGCGTCTATTTTACTTTGAGTTTGGGCGAGCTTAGTATTTAGTATTAATATAGAGTCGGTGAGTGTTTCATCGTGTCTTAGGGTATCGATAGTGTGATATAATTTTTCGATACAGTTGGTGTATTCGGACAGATCGATTATGTGGCTAATTTTTTTATAGTTTCCTATCACGAGTGTTTTCCCTAGCGGCACTTTTGCTAAGAGGTTGGTGTTATTGAAGTTGTGGATGGAGATAGAATGGTATGCCCCATGGAAGGATCTGGAATGCAGGTGGAAAGGCTTAAGTCATTTGGAGGTTTGAATACTTTCCTAATTTTTGATTTGTGGATTTTTTGGTTTCTTGTAGTTACTAGAGTTTTTCCTTTGTCTTTTGTTGTTCTGTGTAAGGAAAACCGAGGTGTTAATTTATTTCTCCTGTTCTCCTTTCTGAAAATTGTGCTGTTAGGTTGTATTGTTGTTGGTTCTACTCTGTTTGTGTTTAGCTTTTCTGTCCTTTGCTGGGCGTTTGTGGACAATTTTTCTTTTATTTCGGAGTATAGTTTGTCTTGGAACGTATTTAGTTTATTAAAATAGTCATGCTCATTATTGGGTATTATTGTTTTATCAAATAAATTAAAAAGTTCAAAAGGGGTGTGGTTAGTGGTGGAGTGGATTGCGTTATTATAAGTTATTACGGATTCTGACATTATTTCCTCGTGGTCTGTAGGTAGTTTGTGTTTTTTTCGTGTGTCTAGTATTATTCTGTAAATCTCTGTCAAAGAGGAGTGTAGGCGTTCTACTGGGGAGTTACTTGAGGACTGCTGGAATGACGTGACATGGAGAAGTATATTATATTGAGAGCAGAACTTTCGAAATATGTCGTTGCAAAATTCTACTCCTTGGTCGTGTATTAGTTTTTTGGGTAGTCCAAATTGACTGAAAAAGTTTTTTATAGCTTTGGTGCAATTGATACCGTTTCTATTTGGAATGGGGTAAACGGCTGCGAATTTGGAGAACTTGTCTATGATTGTCAGGTTAAAATTATTGTTAATGGTGTAGACGTCTATGTGTACTATGTCGAGGGGCTTCGTTGGGGTTTCTGGGGTTTCAAATAAAATGTTTTGTGGTTGCCTATCGTACTTAAACTTTAGACAGGTTTCACAATTTCTAATTAATTCAGAGATTTTGCTTTTCATATTGGGGAAGTAGGTTTCTCGTTTGAGGTGGAGGAATGTTTCATCTATGCCTCTATGATTGCTATTAATGTGATATTCGTGAATGAATTTATTTTGTTCGGGGGTTCCTACGATTTCGTGGAGAAGTGATTTGCATCTGATAATTTTAAAGTGTTTTTTGTGTGCAAAATACGTTAAGAAAGCTTTTACTATTAATGCGGAATTATTATCGTCTGCCAAGAATGCGCAAATCCTGTTAGGTTTTAGGGTTGCTTTCAAGATTTTAGCGATATTGTCGAAGTCGAAAGAGGGTTGCGAATATTTTTTTCTAAGCTTTTGTTTAAATGGTGTTGTAGTTTGGCAAGACGTGTTTGTATCTATTTCTAGTATGAGTTGTGGGTTAAATTCGTTAATAGGTTTTTCAGAAGTGGGGCAAGGCTCAACCGTTAGTGTTTCGTTGTGATTTAAATTTGGGTCCGCTCTACTTAAGGCGTCTGCGATTACATTTTGTGAACCTTTTTTGTGAATTATTTCGAAATTGTATTCCATGAGTTGGAGTCTCCAACGGATTATGTTAGAGTTAGAGTTGATCTGTAACAATAGTAAATTTTACGCCATAAATATATGGCCTGAAGTATTTTACTGCCCATATTATGGCCAGCATTTCTTTTTCTATGGTTGAATAGTTAACTTCGGTGTCGGAGAGGGTCCTGCTATCGAAGCATACAGGTCTATCGTTTTGTAAGGATCCTTGAGATAGTACGGCTCCTAACGCGAAGTTACTAGCATCCGTAGTAAGAATGAATGGTTTTTCGAAATCTGGGTGTATGAGGATTGGGTCGTTGGAAAGAAGGGTTTTGCACTGTTCGAATGCGTCTACGAAGTCTTTGTCTGTAGTAACTTGTCTTTTGCCTTTCAAATGTTTAGTCATGGGTTTTGTTATTCGTGCGAAGTCCCTTATAAACGTCCTATAATACCCCAGTAGACCGAGGAAAGAATTGATGGCTCTTCTGTTGGTGGGTCAAGGGAATTTTTGGATTGCACTAATCTATTCGGGTTTGGTTTTATCCCGTCTTGTGTGACTATGTGGCCTACAAATTCGATCTCTTTTCTTAGGAATTCTGATTTTGAAGGTTGTAGTTTGAAGTTTGCTGCTCTAAGTTTTTCGAATACCATTTTTATGTCCAATAAGTGTTTTTGTAGGGAAGGCGAAAAAATTATAATATCGTCAAGATAAACTAGGCAAATGGTGCCGTTAAGATCGCCAAGAACGCTGTCCATTTTTTTTTTTTTTTTTTTTTTTTTTTTTTTTTTATATTACAGTATCTTTATTTACATCTGCCCAGGAGGGCAATCAATTAAATTATGTGGTACGTTGGCGGTTATGTAGATTCCCTAGGCAATCATATATTTGTTAGCTAGGGTCGTCAGAGGATTCCTTTAGGGAACCCGGAAAGGTAGGTCAAGTGGATGGTTTCTTCGGAGTCTTCTGCGCTGTAAGCTGTTGTCCAGGAGGTTGACAGCAAGTTGGTTCTGGTGGTTCTCCAGCTTCTCCAGGTGCCTCCTGCTGGCTTTCCTGGATTCCTCGGCGACACTTTGCATTTTGAGGTCCCTTTTGATTGTCGTATTCCTCACGTAGTAAGGACAGTTGAGGATAAATCTTAGAATGCGGCATTCTGCTCTCTGTAGTCTTTTGATATTTGTATGGGAGGCAGTGCCCCACAGCTCGATGCCGTATGTCCAAGCCGGCTTTATGATGGCTTTGTAGAGCAGTAGTTTGTATCTAGTGGGTAGCGTGCTTCGTCTGCCCAGGAGCCATGTCATGGAGCGGCATTTGTGCCTCATGAGTTTTACTTTATTCCCTATGTGGTCCTTCCATGTGAGACGCTTGTCCAGGGCTAGTCCCAGGTACTTGGCCCTCGCATTGGACGGTATGTTGGTGCCGTTGATGTGGACGGGTGGACAGTTCCCTGGTCTGAGTGTAAACGTGACGTAGGTGGATTTGTCAGCGTTTATGGTGATGTTCCACCTTTTCAGCCATGACTGAATCGTGTCCAGTTCGTGTTGCAGCATTTGCGCTGCCAGGGTAGGAGTTGCGTCAGAGCACAGGAGCGCTGTGTCGTCCGCGTATCAATATTCTATTGTCTTCAGATACTGGCATATCTGAGGTAAATATGTTGTACAGCACAGGACCGAGTACGCTGCCCTCCGGCTCTCACCACGTGTTGGGGTGATTTGGAGTTACTGCTCCTCACGTAAAACCTCCTCTCTTCGACGTATGCATTGAGGAACATGTAGTATGGGGTCGGTAACTGTTGCTTTAGCTTAAATAGCAGGCCGAGGTGCCACACCCTGTCGAAAGCCTGCCTCACATCGAGAAAGACTGCTGCGCAATATTTCTTGTTTTCGAAGGCATCCAAGACCCTGGAGACGACCCGGTGGCACTGCTGAATGGCGCCATGTCCTTGCCTAAAACCGAACTGGTGGTCAGGGATGATCCTCTTTTCCTCCAGAATGGTCAGCAACCTCTTGAGGAACAGCTTCTCCAGGATTTTCGACAGGATGGTGAGTAGACTGATCGGCCTGTATGAGCCTAGCTCGGCTTCTGGCTTGCCCGGCTTGTGTATGAGGATAACCTCAGCGCACTTCCACTGAGAAGGAAAGTGTCCCAGTCTTAAGCATTGGTTCATCAGATCCTTCAGGAACTCTATGCAGTTCGCTGGGAGTAGCTTGAGGGCAGCTGCGTCGATTTGGTCGTGGCCAGGAGATTTGGTGAGCTTCAAGCACGAGATCTCATCCAGAATCTCCTGACTACCTATCTCTGCGATAGGCAGGTCCATCGGACAGGCTGCGTCAACGAACTGCTTCGTCTCTTCAACGTCTTCGTCATCACATAGGGCACGCTGTCCATAACCCGTTGAAAGGTAGCCGGTGCGTTTTTTAAGTCGAAGGGCATTCGTATGAATTTATAGTGACCCCCTTCGACTGTAAAGGCTGTTTTGGCAATATCTTCTTGTTTCATCTCGATTTGATGAAAACCGCTAGTTAGGTCGAGCGTCATTTATGTTTGGGATGGGGTGTCTGTCCGAAATGGTTTTGTCGTTGAGTTTGCGGTAGTCTATTACAAGTCGCCATTTCCTGTTCCCTGTTCCGTCGAGCTTTTTTGGGACCACCCACACCGGGGCGCTCCAAGGGGAGTGGCTAGATCTAATAATTTGTTGGTCTAACATGGATTCGATTTGTTTTTTGACTTCTGTTTTATGGACAAAAGGGTATCTGTAGGATTTTGCGTGGATTGGAGTGTTGTATATGGTGGGGATGGAGAGTGTGATTTTGTTGGTAAAAGTTAATGGTGTTTCTGGGTTGTAGAATATGTCACGAAATTGTTTGCATAGAGTTGTTAAGGTTGATTTTTCTCCTGGGTTAAGGTGTTCTGTTAGGATTTGTAATTGTTCTTGGGGGGTATCGTTATTAAGAGGTGTGGCTGATATGTTAAAGAACTCGATATGGTCATTTTTATTGTAAGAGGTGGTTTCTAGGGGATATTCTAGGTATAGTAGTTTATCTGAGTCGGATTGGTTAGAGAGTTCAACATTGGCAATATTATTGTTTGATTTATATAGTCCCTCTGACAGCGATAACTCGTTGTTTAGTTGTGTGGTACAACAATAGAATTCCCCATGCTTAGTCTTTACTGGTAGTGGTAAGATAACTTTACTGTAGGCAGGAATGTTAAAAATATTTGAAGCTTGGTTAGTGTACAAGAATATTGGGAGTGTAGACTTTGAAGTTACTAGTTGTAAGTTTACTAGGTCTATTTTTGCTTCTAGGTATGAAATAGGTCCATTCCTATGAGACCATTGAAATACGAATGAAATTTGAATTTAAGTAGGGTAATTTGACCTTCGGTTTTGAACTCGGGTGGCATTGGGAATATTGCCTTTTCCTCAATTTTGAAACTATTTAGTGCTGTTGTAATTGAAGTGGATATTGGTAGGATTGTGCACTTTAGTTGGTTAGCAGATTCTGGGTCAATGAAGGAGTTATTGGATCCTGTATCGATAAGAAATGACAAAGGGGATTTTTGTTGGAGATTTAGAGTTATGTATGGGAGGGAAGTTGCATGTGTGGTAGGATTTAAGTATCCTGTTGGGCTCCTGAGGCTGGTGCCTGAAAATTTAGGTTGGTAGGGCAATGTTGGGTGAGTTGGGTGAGTAGTCCATAATTTGGTGTTTTATTGTCTCTAAATGGGTTACTAGCTCTGTTGCCAGTGTTGGCCTGACGATATTGGGAATTGGGGTTTGAATAATGATTCGAGTGGTTTTGGGTGTAAGATGAGTTACGGTTGTTACGGTCGTTGTTGTCTCTGCGATTGTTACTGTTATTGTTATTGTAATTGTTAGTTCGTCGTAGGGGGGTATGGGTTTCTGTTATGGTAGCGAGCCCTTTCTCTTTGACATAGTTCGTAAGCTGCTTCGATAGTCTTGGGGTCTTTCAATCTGATGATTGTTTTAAGCGGTTCTCTAATTCCTGAAATGAATGCATTTAGACAGACTTCGTCATATATTGTTTTCTTGTCCTCAATGATTGTAGCCGACTGCCCTAGAGTTAGGTTGTCCGGGAAAGATTGAAGTTCGCCTAAAAGGCTAGCTTCGCGTTTCTTGCTAGAATATAAACGTAGTAGGTTACTCTTGATATCGTCCCATATAAGTTTGGTGTTGGCTAGATTAAGAGCTTCGTCTGCTCTTCCGACTATTTTGTTCCTAATTGGTCGGTACCCCTAATGAGCATGATTATTTCCTCAACGCTAGTTATATATTTATCGAGTTGGCCTGGGGTCCCATCGAAAGTCGGAAGTTCTTTAACGAAGGCTAAAATATCGGTGGCACTAAGTGCCGTAGCAATACTGCTGAAGCCACTGACGACAGTAGGTGTTAGTGGGTCGGAATTGTTTCCGGAGGCGTTGCCCGAATCCATATATATAGGTTGAAGGGGGGGTTTATCTTCTCTAATTACGGGGAGGGTGTTTGTTTTTGTAACTGATCGTGTGACTCTTTTTGGAAATGTTTGTGATCCTAATACGGAGCGAGTTGTCTGTTTTATAGTTTGTGTTAACTTTTTTGACATTTAAAAACAATTTACAATGAGCTTAGTTACTCTTAATTACGTGTTTATTCTTGGATAGTGTGTTTTCTTGTGCGTTAATTTCTGTAATATAGTGATATTAGTGTATGTATGAATAATTTAAATAATTTATTTGTGTTGAAAGAGTGGGAATATGGGTGCATGTTTCAAAAATTTTTTTTTTTATTTATTATTACTTCTTGTTGTTTTTCTTTTTATTAAGGTGTGCAATTTATATGTGATTTGTGGTTTTGTATCCAGCCTTAAGAATCATACACTTCATTGCTTGAATAATGTTATTTGCATTTGAAATATTTGTGTGTGTGTATATTGCTTTAGTTGTTTTGCATATATATATGTGCACATGAAAATAATGACGTGGTACTTGGCCTTAATAAACTTCGACAGTGACTATCACCGATTGATTTCACACAAGTACATTACACGTCACTTTTACACGTATGTTGTGTATATATTTTGTTGTATATGTATGTATTGTTGCGATGTAGTACCAGGCCTTTAATATTTCGACAGTGGTTTATCAGCGATTGATGCCACACAGGTACACTACATTTTTTGCATTTGAAATATTTGTGTGTGTGTATATTGCTTTAGTTGTTTTGCATATACATATATATGTACACATGAAAATAATGATGTGGTACTTGGCCTTAATAAACTTCGGCAGTGACTATCAGCGATTGATTTCACACAAGTACATTACACGTCACTTTTACACGTATGTATATATGGTTATGTTGTGTATATACTTTTGTTGTATATGTATGTATTGTTGCGATGTAGTACCAGGCCTTTAATATTTCGGCAGTGGTTTATCAGCGATTGATGCCACACAGGTACACTACATTTTTTGCATTTGAAATATTTGTGTGTGTGTATATTGCTTTAGTTGTTTTGCATATATATATGTACACATGAAAATAATGATGTGGTACTTGGCCTTAATAAACTTCGGCAGTGACTATCAGCGATTGATTTCACACAAGTACGTTACACGTCACTTTTACACGTATGTATATATGGTTATGTTGTGTATATACTTTTGTTGTATATGTATGTATTGTTGCGATGTAGTACCAGGCCTTTAATATTTCGGCAGTGGTTTATCAGCGATTGATGCCACACAGGTACACTACATTTTTTGCATTTGAAATATTTGTGTGTGTGTATATTGCTTTAGTTGTTTTGCATATATATATGTACACATGAAAATAATGACGTGGTACTTGGCCTTAGTAAACTTCGGCAGTGACTTTCAGCGATTGATTTCACACAAGAACATCACACATTATATTTCACGAATACAGCGTATTTGTTATAGTTTTTTTTTTTTTATATATAAGTGTTTTGTATGTTTGTTAAGGCGGTTTATGTATTGTAGTAGAACTTTTGTTGTAATTACTTTTAGAATTTTTAGACATTTTTGCACTTTTTGTTTTGTTTGAACATATTTTTCATTCTCACTCTTTTCCCACAACTACTTACAGTAAAGCTAATAAAAGGTTTAATAATGTATTTTCCATTCCAGTTTCCCGGCTGCGCCAGTTACCTCAGGGGAGCTTCGTGAGGTATTGTAGTGCGGGAGAGAGGTTGTGAGGTCCAGAACGAAGTCACGGCTATCTCCGACGGATTCAATCAGTAATTTGTTGCGAAAGGAATTCAATCAGTAATTTATTTGCGAGATTTAATATAGATATGTCCACAAGTGCTTGGTGCTCAACATCGACTGCTCGTCGCATTTTTTCTTCGTCTTAAATAAGCTAATAGTGAATATGTATGTATGTGTTACAATGTTAAAGTTCTTAGAAATAAAGTATCTGACACAGCAGAAAGTATAAGTATGTTTATAAGTATGTATATGGAATCGTATGCGTTGCCCTGTCTGAGCGAAAAGAATGTGGTGTCAGCTTTCTGGGCGGATGACGGCGGCTGACTCGCCGTTGATGTTTATGTTGCAACTTTGTATTGCAAAGCTTCCCGGTTCGATGTCTTCTATTTGTGTAGGCGAGGTGGTTTAGGGGGAGGGGTGGTGTATAGTACCGATGGGTCGGTAACTCGGGCGATTGGAATGCGTCCCACTGGCTCTGGGGTGCGGGAAGGAGCAACCAGAGAGGCCTTGCACTAGCCAATCTCGTCCTAAACTCGGAGGTGAACTCGCTAGCAACAGGAGGACCAACAAGATACCCATACGGCAGTAGAGGCTCTTCAGGCTAAATTGATTTTGCGCTGATAAGGGGTGTGCTGGGCATCCACGCCAGCATAAGTGCGGTTGTTGAGCTAAGCTCCGACCACCTGCCTCTGGTAATTACGCTGGATGCGGGGGCAATATGCTACCCTAAAATGGAGCGGATAATCACTAGACGCACTAACCTGGAGGTATTCCAATCGCAGCTGGAGTCCACTCTGCCCCTCAACACTGCCTTAAGCTCCGAACAGGACGTTGATGATGCAATTGATCTGTTCACCAACAACATAAAAACAGCAGCTGGACTGGCAGCTCGCAGCATATCTCGGCAGCCCGCGGCAGATCGAATCCCAATAACCAGGGAAATCCTGCTTCTCATAGCTGAGAAGAGGCGCTTACCCACTAGGTGGATGAGGTCTCGCCACCCGCTGGACAAGACGGAATGGAATAGAGCGCTGAGTAGGCTCCGTTGCGCGTTGGCGTTGCACAAATCAGTATGGTTCGACGAAAGGCTTTCCAACACTGGAGTCGAAAGTGAAGCGACGCATTCACTCTGGAAGGCCACGCGTGCTATCAAAAGGCGTTGCACGAGGAACGCGCCATTAGCCTACAGTAACGGGACATGGTATCGGACCGACCTGGAACAAGCGGAGGTATTCGCTGCGCACCTCGCCGAGCGATTTCAACCATTCAATCTTGCCAGCCTGCAACAGGTTGAAGAAACTCAGGAGCAGTTGAACCAAGCGCTTCAAATGGACTCACCAATCACGACGTTTGAACCTTGCGAGAGCACCAGGACAGGACGTTATCTGCAACGCTACATTGAAGGCACTGCCCAGTCATGCGATCCTCTACATAGCGTTGGTTTTCAATGCTATCACGATAGCATTGATAGCAATACTTCCCTCATCAATGGAAGCTCGGGATAATCTCCATGATCCACAAACCTGGCAAGCCAGATAGGGAGCCCGCCTCCTACCGGCCGATCAGTCTTCTTCCTTCAATTTCGAAGGTGTTTGAGAGACTGATTGCTGTCCGGATTGTAACGACCATGGAAGCCCAGGGAATTACCCCTGAGCACCAGTTCGGTTTTCGTGCTGGCCACTGTACTGTCGAGCAGCTCCATCGGGTCGTCGAGCAAATTCTGACTGCCTACGACAATAAGGAATATTGCAACAGCCTCTTCTTAGACATTCGACAAGAGTTTGATCGAGTGTGGCACATCGGACTCCAGCTAAAAATCAAACAGACGCTACCCGCTCCATATTTCGGGTTGCTGAAATCGTACCTGGAAGGAAGGCGATTCGCTGTGCGTTTCCATTCAGCACTTTCCACCGAACATAATGTGGCAGCTGGAGTTTCACAAGGTAGTGTCCTCGGCCCCCTGCTTTACTGCCACGATATGCGCAGCCAGACGTAAGCCTATAGAGGAAATCTATGTTGGCCACATTTGCCGATGACGTGTGCGTCACCTACAAGCCCCGATGCGAGCACGACGCAGCCGATGGTATCCAGGACTTTGCAGATCGGTTCTTGGTATGGGCAAAGCGTTGGAACATCGGCATAAACAGCAGTAAATCTACCAACGTTTGCTTTACTCTAAAGCGAAGAACGCCACCGACCGTCCATATCGAGGGAGCCCCCGTACCACAGCCGAACGCAGCAAAGTACCTTGGAGTTCTGCTTGACCGCAGACTCACATTTGCCAAGCATGTGACTGCCATCAGAACAAGCTTACGTGCTAAGGTGGCGAAGCACTACTGGCTACTCTGCCCGCGCAGTAAGCTGTCACCAAAGACACTAGAATAATAAGATGCGTAACGGCCATAGATTGGTTTTGCACTATGCAGCCACTTTTTTGGTGGCGGCAATAATTGCTCTCTTCCCGCTCGCGTAAAATTGAGAGCATAAAAATCTAAAAATAGAATTCACTTGCTTGTGTGAGTGAAAACAGTAAGCAAAAAAGTGTGCAAGTGTGCGTAGATGTGCTAAAAGACGATTTTCGGTCCGAAATCAATTTTGATCTAAGAAACAAATTTGATTAATGTTTTGGTCAATTTCGTTGTAATATGAGCTAATAAAATAATATTTAAAAATTGATGCCGTGACTATTATTTTTTTTTAAAAAGTTGTTTTAATATTCTTTAGTTAAAATCGCCGCTCAAATTAGCTACCGTTTACATATAAATATTTTTATTCTTAATTATCTGTAATATATGTAATTTTTGGTACCCAGGGAACACCACGGGGAGGCCATTACAATTGTAATGGGGTCGTATATTTATATGACCTTCGAGTCGACTTGAAATAATAAAAGTATATATTAAAATATTTCCATGATCCCCAACTAAGCTTATTTTCTAACTATTGATTTTCGATATAATTTGCTCCTTTTTTTTAAATTCATTTTATTAAATTTTTGTACTATATATTATATATTATGTATATATTTCTATTTAGTCGTCACTAATTTTTCATTTATGATATAGAATGTTGAGTGAATATTTTTTTTTAAACATTTTTAATGTTTTCGTGTTTTTATGGCACTGACGACAAACTTCACCATTAACAATTAATGTTAAATTCAAAAGTTCAAACCTTTACCAAAAATCAGGAGTACCACCACAACGTAAATAAATATAACTTATCGCACTTTATCGCAATTGTGCTTTAATAAATCAAAAAATCAATTTTTTTTAATTTAAAAATGAGTTTATATTATTAAAATTTCGAGAAACAGTAGCAAACGAAGAGCACTATGTATTTGTCAGCTTTAAGCAAACGAATTTAGAGGAACTAAAAGAAGAAAGAATACATTTAGCGCGCTTTTTTACCCACCCAAAATTGCGCGGTTTTTACAAATAACAAATAAGAATATAACAAAAACAAATACTGAAAATAGATCATTTACAGAAGTATGCATATTTTTTTACTTGTTTACTAGTAACTATTATATAACTATAACTTGTACTAATAAATATACTAAATAGTTAAAAAACATCATATGCAATCTGTGCATTGCAAAATTGAATTCTTGAGGCAGGACCAGCGCACTTAAGAATCACTAAGATCAAATAAATTTTCCACGTCGCAAGCTGAATACTCTAACGACATATAAAGTAATTTATTGAAATAATACGGTATTATTATGTACATTTATTCACCTATTACCATTTCTATGATGAATTAAATAATTATCATGTTAAGGCAATGCAAAATTAGAGTTTTTACTTTTTACTTACGAGTACTTTTTACTCGATTGCCAGAGTACAAATAATATAGATTGAAAGTCCATAAACTTCTCAAGTGAAGGGCATATTTTGTCAAATTTACAATATATGAGCATACGTGTGCACACATACAGTGCTCGACTGTCGCTCTATGCGTACAAGAGAGCTGCTGGCTCTAGAGCGCTCTCTCTCTCTGGCTCTTGAACAAAAATTCGAGAGAGCCTGGAGCCAGATCTAGAGCCAGCCCGAAAAAATCGTGTGCAAAAAAATCGTATGGCGTTACGCATCTTATTATTCTAGTGTCTTTGCTGTCTCTCTCCAACAAGCTGACAATTTACAAACAGATCATAGCACCAAGCTGGAAGTACGGGTGCCAAATCTGGGGCTTGGCATGTGACAGCCAAATCAAAAGGATCCAGGCCATCCAAAATAAGGTCGCAAGACTCATCACCGGCTGCGAGTGGTTTGTGCGAAACACCACCCTGCACAGAGACCTCAAACTCTCGACGGTATTCGACGAGATAAGCCAGCACTCGAGTCGATACCATGACAGGCTGGAGCGCCACAGAAATCGACTTGCCAGCGCTCTAAACAGATCTCGCCCACCAGGGAGGCTCAACAGAAGGCAACCAAGGGATCTCAGCAGAAGCTGACCCTTATCTATGATTGTTTTGTTTTTGTTAAAATTTTGTTAAATTGATAAAGCTAACTTGACTATAGTTAGCCGGCGCGCCCAAATGGGCTGGATCAATAGAAAAAAAGGACATAAAGGGGTTCCCAGATTTCCCAGTACGCCTCAATAAAGCTTAAATAAAAAAAATAAAAACAAAAAAAAAAATTGTTGCACCTCCGTTTGTAACAATAAATCCCAGATATTCTACACTTTGCTTAAAGAAGTGTGTCTTTTCGCTGGATACCTTCATGTTGGCATCGCACAGGCTTTTTAAAACCCAATCTATGTGCTTGACGTGGTCATTTTCGTTTTCAGAAAAAATAATCATCTACGTAAACATAGCACGATTTGCCAATTTGCTCCCGTAAGATGTCGTCGATTGCTCTTTGGAAGATGCTTCCCGCATTTTTCAACCCGAACGGTAACCGACAAAACTCATATTTTCCGCCCTTTACCGAAAAAGATGTCTTTTTACGGTCATGTTCGGCCAAGTATATCTGGTGGTAGCCGGACTTTAGATCTAACGTCGTAAAGTACTTAGCTTTTCCTAAGTTCGCCAGTATCAGGGGATTTTTGGCATTGGGTACTTATCAGCGAAGGTTTTTTTCGTTAAGTTTCCTAAAGTCTATAACCAAACGCTTATTTTTGTTCCCCAATTCATCGTGGCCTTTTTTGTAGACAACCCATGTTGGATTGTTGTACGGCGACTTTGAGGTTCTAATAATGCCTTTCTGCAGTAAGTCTGCGATTTCTCGCTTAACAGACTCAGATACACCCATGGGATGCGGGTATAGCTTGGAGTATACCGGCTTATCATCGCTTGTGCGAATTGTGGCAACAACAGAAGTGTTAAATGGCAGTGCCTCGTTAGAGGCTGAAAATGCCTTAGATCTGTTTTCGATCATACTTCGAAATTGAGCCTTTACAAGCTCCGGTACGGTGATGTCAGAAGCTTCTCAGAAACAGAACCATAATATATTGTACCTTTCTCTGCGTCGAGTTTTGCTCCCACTTGAGCTAGGAGGTCAAACCCTATAATACCATCGAATGGTGTCAGCGCGTCCAAAAGAAAGAACGCAGATGTTTTTCCAAAAATATTCATTAAACATTTTTGATGAACCCTGTTAGAGCCATGAATGGAACTAACCGTGAAAGGGGAATCGATGGGCACCACGTGTTTAAGCTCCTTTACGGGCTTGATGTAGTTGTTTGCCGCCCCTGTGTCGATTAAAATTTATAGTTGTCTCCCTTGCAGCTATCGTTCAATGAACGGCAGTCGGGAGCGCTCCCTAAAAAATTGATCTGATCATTTTCATCAGACTCGTCATCTATCTCGCTGTCATCCATCATATTCGCTGTCATTTTTATCGTCAGCCTGTTGCATGGTTTTCTGCAATCTCTGACGCCTTTGACCGGTCATGCGGGCGGAGCCGAATCTTTTCTGGCCCCGAGCCCTCTCGGCTGACCGCTTCCAAAGGAGGTCGTTTGCCTATGTTGCGTTACAGTGGAGCCTAACTCCATAGGCTCAGGTGATTGATTACGATAGCTGTTATTATTCTGGGCAGAACTATTTTGTTTACCCTGCTTCTTGTAAAAATGAGGGTCTTTCCCTTGGCTGTCCTCGGCCCTGATATATCTTCCATGGGGCTCCCTTGAGCGGTTTGGATCCTTTCGGTGCACATAGGTGAGTGCCTTGTCCTCCAAAGCCTTTGCATATGTTGCGGCAAAGTTGGTGCGTTCTATGTTAGCCTCGGATTCCCTAGCCAAAGCTAAAGCTGAGGGCAAATCCTTGGCTGCGCTGGCAAGACTATGGCCCTCAGGGGCTTCCTAAGACCAGCAATAAACGAGTGGAGAGCATCCTCTCTGACTTCATTATTAAACAGAATAGCACTGTCCGGTTCGTGAGTCATAACGATCTTGTTTGTTATTAACGTTAATCGTTTCTCTACATCGTCGTAATATTGCATTAGGTTAAGCTCTCCTTGCCTAACTGTTTCAAGTCCCTGCCTAAGGACACGCAGCGACGTTTTGTCCGCGTAGGTGCAGTCTAGTCGAGCAATAATGGCATCGAAATTCAGGACTGTGTTATGGGCAACTAGTAGCCCTCTCACTGACCCCCTGATTTTGTTTCTGATAATCGAAACGGCCTGGTAATGCGCTTCCATACCATAATACGGTTTGAAGATTTCGTATGCGTCTACTGCCGCAGCTGACTGCCGCCATGACACATAGTCGTCCTGCTCTCCCGTAAAGTCCGGCATTGTCTTCACAATGTCAAGCTTGACTTCGCACCGTATGTTTGGGTCTACGGTTATTCTTTGGTATGCCTCTACTTGTGGTGTCTCCACATGCAAGTTTTGCATCTGTAGTTTTACCTCATCTAATTGTGCCTGGAAGTTCTGCTTTAGTCTGTTTTCTTGTTCAGCCAAAGCCTGGCTAACAGCTCCAGATATAATAGCTTGTAGCTGTGCGGGGTCCATGGCTGAAGTGCTACCTGTAGTAGTCGGACAAAAACCTACTGACTCTAAACCTAACCCGTCGTCACTATCGTACTCGACCTTTATATCTCTATACGCCGTCCAACTCATTTACCATTGGTTGGCACCACACAAATTAATTCTTTCCGAGCACGGTTGATCGGCTATGCGAGGTGCGATATTTGCACGCGCGAGAAATACAAGACGACACAAAAGATAAAATTTTTTCCCTAAAAACAAACCAGGAAAAGGTCTGCGCGGAAGAAACAATTATTTCTTTTTAATTCCTTTGTGCAATAGCTCAAAGTAACCTAGGGTATGCTGTAGAATTTACGATTGGTAAAAGTATGCAATTGATAACTTGGGGAATGTTGCATTTATTTTTTTTTTTTTTTTTTTTTTTTTTTTCGCTGGCAATGCCGCCTTCGCAGCATGTATTTTTATTTGGGTTTCAAAAGGAATCGTTCAGTCAACTCCACTGAACTTAACCTAATGTGCTTATAAAAAGTATATGAGACCAAGTGGTTTCTTAATTTAGTACAGAGGGAAAGATTTATCTAGTTATTAATTACTTAACTTATATTATCCTCCGGGTGGGGAGATCGCTGGGGTGTACCCTCTTCAGCCTTCGGAGGGAGATGGGATTAACAAGCATATTTGCCAGTCGGTTCGGGTGGACTACAAGCCTGTCGGCATAACGGCTGCTATGAAAATTGATCTGATCCCCAAGAAGGGTAACTTTCAGATCTGTTTCGATTACCTTGTTCGTCACGTACCAGGGGAGCCCAGATGCGTGACGTGCAGCTCTCGACTGGACCACTCGGAGCCTATTGAGCTGGGATTTGGCGGCAGTTCCCCACACCTGGATGGCATAACTCCACGTTGGAGCTAGTATGGCTTTGATTAAAAGAGCCTTAGAGCTCATTTGTAGCTTGCTAGAGTGCAAGAGCCAGTCGAGCTTTTTTAGCTTCGCCAGGGACTTGAATTTGACCGACGTGATGTGGGCCCTCCAGGTCAGTCTCCGATCCAGATGTACTCCTAGGTAGCAGTGCGATGTGACATTGATGATGGGGTTTCCATCGAAGGTCAGACCTGTGCAAGTTCCGGGGCGCAGGGAAAAGTGACACAGGCTGACTTTGAGGAGTTAATGGCCACATTCCATTTGGCAGTCCATTCTTCAATTGCATGCAGCCATTCCTGGACTGCATTGGAGGCAGTTTGCAGTGAAGAATGAGACGCCAACATGGCGGTGTCATCGGCGTAAGTGGCCAGGAGCAGCTGAGCCGGGGAAACCTCGGTGTTGTTGGCGGGAGATGGCAAGTCGGCAGTGTACAGGGTGTACAGAAAGGGCCCAAGAACACTTCCCTGTGGAACTCCTGCGTGAATCTCTTTCAGGCTGGACCGAGCATCACGCACTGCTACGTCGAACGTCCGATAAGAGGTGAAGGATCTCAGGATGGCATAGTAGGGAGCAGGAAGGAGAGCTTTCATCTTGTGTAGAAGGCCCTCATGCCACACCTTGTCAAACGCTTGCTTCACATCTAGAAAGACGCCGACCGTGTAGAGTTTGTGCTCGAAGCCATGCGTCACCTGGTTTACCAGTCGATGTATTTGTTCAGGGCAGCCATGGGACTTCCTGAAACCAAATTGGTGTCGAGGCAAGTAGTTTACTACTTGCGGCAGTTCCATCAGACGGGCTAAGAGTATTCTCTCAAAAATTTTGGAGAAAGTTGATAGCAAGCTGATTGGGCGATATGCATCGATCTGCGTTGGCGGCTTTCCGGCTTTAGGTATCATGATGATACGTGCACGCTTCCATTGCCTTGGAAAGTGCCCTAGCCTTAGCATGGCATTAAATATTTTTACTAAGGCTCCTTTGCGTGGCAGAGACTTCGCAGCACGGTTGTCGATGCCATCGTAGCCAGGGGTTTTCTTAATTTGCAGCGCCTTCAGCTGCATCATGACTTCCTGCGGTGTGGTATATCTAATGGGGCGAGTCGGTGCAGTCGGAGTGTCCAGGAAATTATTGATGGCTACGCGGTTTGAGTCATCTGTTAGGTTGAAGGGCATGAAGGTGGAGGTCAGGTGCGAAGCAAATGCCCTCGCTTTTTCATCGTCCGTTTTGAGCCAGAGGCCACTGTGACTCAGGACGGGTGATTGAAACAACGGCTGTCTCTTGATTCCTCTTGTGAGCCTCCATAACGAAAAATTGCTGTTGTTATCCGGTCCAGTACCCTCCAGCAGGGTATCCAGATTTTCTCGTCGGGTCCTGGCTAGCAAGCGGTGCAGTCTGTTAGTGGTGCTAGAGTATAGCTGCTTGATGCTAGGATCTCCTGTTGCGATGTACCGTCTCCTGAGGCGCCTTTTGTGGGAGAGCAGCTCCCTAGCCTCTAAGCTCAAGATGGGAGCCCTCCTTACGGTCGTGTGACGAGTTTGGTGTGGGGGTGGTGTGGCCCTCCGTGCTGCTTCCGCGATTGTAGCTGCGAGGTAATCTACATACGCTTCCAGACTATTGCAGGTGTCAATGGGGATGTTGAGATCTACTGTGGCCTCGATGTGCTCCTTGGAGGCCACAGTATTTGCAGTAGGTGACAGCATTTTTGTGACACCTTTGAATAGCTGGGCGTCTTCATCCAGCTCAAACAGCAGGGGGAGATGGTCAGATGACAGTTCTGTCAGTATTTGCACGTTGATTTCTTGCTGTCTGAATCCTTTGGAGATCCCGAAATCGATGGCACTTGGAGTGGCACCTGCTCGAAAGGGATAGCAAGTAGCTTCTCCAGTTGCAACGATGTCGATACCTTCGCCCGCCAGAGCAGAGAACAGCACCCTGCCTCTAGTGCACATCCTGTAGTTCCCCCACCATCTGTGCTTTGCGTTCCAATCACCTGCCGCAAGGAACTTTGTGCCAAATTGAGCGATGATCAGCTCAACGTCAGCCTCCGTCCACCTGAGGTTAGGAGGGCAGTACACTGAGGCAATGTTAAAGGTGCCCCTGCTTGCCTTCAGCTGGATAACTGCTGCTTGGATGTGATTTTCCGACAGGGTGGAGAAGGGTTGATGGGAGATGAGTGATCTGATAAGGATCGCCGCACCTCCGCGTTGACTGTCATCCGGGTGGTTGGCAGTGTGGAGGGTAAAGCCAGGAACTCTGAAGGTGGACCGGGAAACGAAATGGGTTTCCGACAGCAGGAGGATGTCAATTTCGTGAAGCTCGATGAAGGCGAGAATCTCATTGGTCTTCGAGGAGGCCCCATTGGCATTCCAAGCTGCTACCTTAAGAGGACCCATTTTGAGCAGCAGAAGGGAAGGTGCGAGTTTGCACGAGCAGTTGCATTAGCGTTTCGGGGAATGTTGCAGAATTCGCTTCCGGTAAAAAGTATGCAACGGGAAACAACAAAGTAATTTGGGGTATGCTACAGAATTTGCTCTTGGTAAAAGTATGCTGTGGAAAATAATACTCCCTAAAAGCATACAAAAAAGGCTGTTAGCTTTTTTATTTATTTAATTCCAGGCCCTTAATGCACGTTGGGCGTTAATTAATAAGTTCCTCCGTCGGGATGTGTCCTGTGGTCTCCAGACGGTGTGGATATTCCTTCTTGCGGGATTAATGGCTTCTTACGAAGCATGTCTTAGACATACCACACCGCAGGAAGTCATGATGCAGCTGAAGGCGCTGCAAATTAAGAAAACCCCTGGCTACGATGGCATCGACAACCGTGCTGCGAAGTCTCTGCCACGCAAAGGAGTCCTAGCCTTAGTAAAAATATTTAATGCCATGGTAAGGCTAGGGCACTTTCCAAGGCAATGGAAGCGTGCACGTATCATCATGATACCTAAAGCCGGAAAGCCGCCAACGCAGATCGATGCATATCGCCCAATCAGCTTGCTATCAAATTTCTCCAAAATTTTTGAGAGAATACTCTTAGCCCGTCTGATGGAACTGCCGCAAGTAGTAAACTACTTGCCTCGACACCAATTTGGTTTCAGGAAGTCCCATGGCTGCCCTGAACAAATACATCGACTGGTAAACCAGGTGACGCATGGCTTCGAGCACAAACTCTACACGGTCGGCGTCTTTCTAGATGTGAAGCGTTTGACAAGGTGTGGCATGAGGGCCTTCTATACAAGATGAAAGCTCTCCTTCCTGCTCCCTACTATGCCATCCTGAGATCCTTCACCTCTTATCGGACGTTCGACGTAGCAGTGCGTGATGCTCGGTCCAGCCTGAAAGAGATTCACGCAGGAGTTCCACAGGAAAGTGTTCTTGGGCCCTTTCTGTACACCCTGTACACTGCCGACTTGCCATCTCCCGCCAACAACACCGAGGTTTCCCCGGCTCAGCTGCTCCTGGCCACTTACGCCGATGACACCGCCATGTTGGCGTCTCATTCTTCACTGCAAACTGCCTCCAATGCAGTCCAGGAATGGCTGCATGCAATTGAAGAATGGACTGCCAAATGGAATGTGGCCATCAACTCCTCAAAGTCAGCCTGTGTAACTTTTTCCCTGCGGCCCGGAAATTGCACAGGTCTGACCTTCGATGGAAACCCCATCATCAATGTCACATCGCACTGCTACCTAGGAGTACATCTGGATCGGAGACTGACCTGGAGGGCCCACATCACGTCGGTCAAATTCAAGTCCCTGGCGAAGCTAAAAAAGCTCGACTGGCTCTTGCACTCTAGCAAGCTACAAATGAGCTCTAAGGCTCTTTTAATCAAAGCCATACTAGCTCCAACGTGGAGTTATGCCATCCAGGTGTGGGGAACTGCCGCCAAATCCCAGCTCAATAGGCTCCGAGTGGTCCAGTCGAGAGCTGCACGTCACGCATCTGGGCTCCCCTGGTACGTGACGAACAAGGTAATCGAAACAGATCTGAAAGTTACCCTTTTTGGGGATCAGATCAATTTTCATAGCAGCCGTTATGCCGACAGGCTTGTAGTCCACCCGAACCGACTGGCAAATATGCTTGTTAATCCCATCTCCCTCCGAAGGCTGAAGAGGGTACACCCCAGCGATCTCCCCACCCGGAGGATAATATAAGTTAAGTAATTAATAACTAGATAAATCTTTCCCTCTGTACTAAATTAAGAAACCACTTGGTCTCATATACTTTTTATGAGCACATTAGGTTAAGTTCAGTGGAGTTGACTGAACGATTCCTTTTGAAACCCAAATAAAAATACATGCTGCAAAAGCGGCATTGCCAGCGAAAAAAAAAAAAAAAAAAAAAAAAATAAATGCAACATTCCCCAAGTTATCAATTGCATACTTTTACCAATCGTAAATTCTACAGCATACCCTAGGTTACTTTGAGCTATTGCACAAAGGAATTAAAAAGAAATAATTGTTTCTTCGGCGCAGACCTTTTCCTGGTTTGTTTTTAGGGAAAAAATTTTATCTTTTGTGTCGTCTTGTATTTCTCGCGCGTGCAAATATCGCACCTCGCATAGCCGATCAACCGTGCTCGGAAAGAATTAATTTGTGTGGTGCCAACCAATGGTAAATGAGTTGGACGGCGTATAGAGATATAAAGGTCGAGTACGATAGTGACGACGGGTTAGGTTTAGAGTCAGTAGGTTTTTGTCCGACTACTACAGGTAGCACTTCAGCCATGGACGCCGCACAGCTACAAGCTATTATATCTGGAGCTGTTAGCCAGGCTTTGGCTGAACAAGAAAACAGACTAAAGCAGAACTTCCAGGCACAATTAGATGAGGTAAAACTACAGATGCAAAACTTGCATGTGGAGACACCACAAGTAGAGGCATACCAAAGAATAACCGTAGACCCAAACATACGGTGCGAAGTCAAGCTTGACATTGTGAAGACAATGCCGGACTTTACGGGAGAGCAGGACGACTATGTGTCATGGCGGCAGTCAGCCGCGGCAGTAGACGCATACGAAATCTTCAAACCGTATTATGGTATGGAAGCGCATTACCAGGCCGTTTCGATTATCAGAAACAAAATCAGGGGGTCAGTGAGAGGGCTACTAGTTGCCCATAACACAGTCCTGAATTTCGATGCCATTATTGCTCGACTAGACTGCACCTACGCGGACAAAACGTCGCTGCGTGTCCTTAGGCAGGGACTTGAAACAGTTAGGCAAGGAGAGCTTAACCTAATGCAATATTACGACGATGTAGAGAAACGATTAACGTTAATAACAAACAAGATCGTTATGACTCACGAACCGGACAGTGCTATTCTGTTTAATAATGAAGTCAGAGAGGATGCTCTCCACTCGTTTATTGCTGGTCTTAGGAAGCCCCTGAGGGCCATAGTCTTGCCAGCGCAGCCAAGGATTTGCCCTCAGCTTTAGCTTTGGCTAGGGAATCCGAGGCTAACATAGAACGCACCAACTTTGCCGCAACATATGCAAAGGCTTTGGAGGACAAGGCACTCACCTATGTGCACCGAAAGGATCCAAACCGCTCAAGGGAGCCCCATGGAAGATATATCAGGGCCGAGGACAGCCAAGGGAAAGACCCTCATTTTTACAAGAAGCAGGGTAAACAAAATAGTTCTGCCCAGAATAATAACAGCTATCGTAATCAATCACCTGAGCCTATGGAGTTAGGCTCCACTGTAACGCAACATAGGCAAACGACCTCCTTTGGAAGCGGTCAGCCGAGAGGGCTCGGGGCCAGAAAAGATTCGGCTCCGCCCGCATGACCGGTCAAAGGCGTCAGAGATTGCAGAACACCATGCAACAGGCTGACGATAAAAATGACAGCGAATATGATGGATGACAGCGAGATAGATGACGAGTCTGATGAAAATGATCAGATCAATTTTTTAGGGAGCGCTCCCGACTGCCGTTCATTGAACGATAGCTGCAAGGGAGACAACTATAAATTTTAATCGACACAGGGGCGGCAAACAACTACATCAAGCCCGTAAAGGAGCTTAAACACGTGGTGCCCATCGATTCCCCTTTCACGGTTAGTTCCATTAATGGCTCTAACAGGGTTCATCAAAAATGTTTAATGAATATTTTTGGAAAAACATCTGCGTTCTTTCTTTTGGACGCGCTGACACCATTCGATGGTATTATAGGGTTTGACCTCCTAGCTCAAGTGGGAGCAAAACTCGACGCAGAGAAAGGTACAATATATTATGGTTCTGTTTCTGAGAAGCTTCTGACATCACCGTACCGGAGCTTGTAAAGGCTCAATTTCGAAGTATGATCGAAAACAGATCTAAGGCATTTTCAGCCTCTAACGAGGCACTGCCATTTAACACTTCTGTTGTTGCCACAATTCGCACAAGCGATGATAAGCCGGTATACTCCAAGCTATACCCGCATCCCATGGGTGTATCTGAGTCTGTTAAGCGAGAAATCGCAGACTTACTGCAGAAAGGCATTATTAGAACCTCAAAGTCGCCGTGAATTGGGGAACAAAAATAAGCGTTTGGTTATAGACTTTAGGAAACTTAACGAAAAAAACCTTCGCTGATAAGTACCCAATGCCAAAAATCCCCTGATACTGGCGAACTTAGGAATAGCTAAGTACTTTACGACGTTAGATCTAAAGTCCGGCTACCACCAGATATACTTGGCCGAACATGACCGTAAAAAGACATCTTTTTCGGTAAAGGGCGGAAAATATGAGTTTTGTCGGTTACCGTTCGGGTTGAAAAATGCGGGAAGCATCTTCCAAAGAGCAATCGACGACATCTTACGGGAGCAAATTGGCAAATCGTGCTATGTTTACGTAGATGATTATTTTTTCTGAAAACGAAAATGACCACGTCAAGCACATAGATTGGGTTTTAAAAAGCCTGTGCGATGCCAACATGAAGGTATCCAGCGAAAAGACACACTTCTTTAAGCAAAGTGTAAAATATCTGGGATTTATTGTTACAAACGGAGGTGCAACAATTTTTTTTTTTGTTTTTATTTTTTTTATTTAAGCTTTATTGAGGCGTACTGGGAAATCTGGGAACCCCTTTATGTCCTTTTTTTCTATTGATCCAGCCCATTTGGGCGCGCCGGCTAACTATAGTCAAGTTAGCTTTATCAATTTAACAAAATTTTAACAAAAACAAAACAATCATAGATAAGGGTCAGCTTCTGCTGAGATCCCTTGGTTGCCTTCTGTTGAGCCTCCCTGGTGGGCGAGATCTGTTTAGAGCGCTGGCAAGTCGATTTCTGTGGCGCTCCAGCCTGTCATGGTATCGACTCGAGTGCTGGCTTATCTCGTCGAATACCGTCGAGAGTTTGAGGTCTCTGTGCAGGGTGGTGTTTCGCACAAACCACTCGCAGCCGGTGATGAGTCTTGCGACCTTATTTTGGATGGGCTGGATCCTTTTGATTTGGCTGTCACATGCCAAGCCCCAGATTTGGCACCCGTACTTCCAGCTTGGTGCTATGATCTGTTTGTAAATTGTCAGCTTGTTGGAGAGAGACAGCAAAGACACTAGAATAATAAGATGCGTAACGCCATACGATTTTTTTGCACACGATTTTTTCGGGCTGGCTCTAGATCTGGCTCCAGGCTCTCTCGAATTTTTGTTCAAGAGCCAGAGAGAGAGAGCGCTCTAGAGCCAGCAGCTCTCTTGTACGCATAGAGCGACAGTCGAGCACTGTATGTGTGCACACGTATGCTCATATATTGTAAATTTGACAAAATATGCCCTTCACTTCAGAAGTTTATGGACTTTTAATCTATATTATTTGTACTCTGGCAATCGAGTAAAAAGTACTCGTAAGTAAAAAGTAAAAACTCTAATTTTGCATTGCCTTAACATGATAATTATTTAATTACATCATAGAAATGGTAATAGGTGAATAAATGTACATAATAATACCGTATTATTTCAATAAATTACTTTATATGTCGTTAGAGTATTCAGCTTGCGACGTGGAAAATTTATTTGATCTTAGTGATTCTTAAGTGCGCTGGTCCTGCCTCAAGAATTCAATTTTGCAATGAACAGATTGCATATGATGTTTTTTAACTATTTAGTATATTTATTAGTACAAGTTATAGTTATATAATAGTTACTAGTAAACAAGTAAAAAAATATGCATACTTCTGTAAATGATCTATTTTTTCAGTATTTGTTTTTGTTATATTCTTATTTGTTATTTGTAAAAACCGCGCAATTTTGGGTGGGTAAAAAAGCGCGCTAAATGTATTCTTTCTTCTTTTAGTTCCTCTAAATTCGTTTGCTTAAAGCTGACAAATACATAGTGCTCTTCGTTTGCTACTGTTTCTCGAAATTTTAATAATATAAACTCATTTTTAAATTAAAAAAAATTGATTTTTTGATTTATTAAAGCACAATTGCGATAAAGTGCGATAAGTTATATTTATTTACGTTGTGGTGGTACTCCTGATTTTTGGTAAAGGTTTGAACTTTTGAATTTAACATTAATTGTTAATAGTGAAGTTTGTCGTCAGTGCCATAAAAACACGAAAACATTAAAAATGTTTAAAAAAAAATATTCACTCAACATTCTATATCATAAATGAAAAATTAGTGACGACTAAATAGAAATATATACATAATATATAATATATAGTACAAAAATTTAATAAAATGAATTTAAAAAAAAGGAGCAAATTATATCGAAAATCAATAGTTAGAAAATTAGCTTAGTTGGGGAACATGGAAATATTTTAATATATATTTTTATTATTTCAAGTCGACTCGAAGGTCATATAAATATAGGACCCCATTACAATTGTAATGGCCTCCCCGTGGTGTTCCCTGGGTACCAAAAATTACATATATTACAGATAATTAAGAATAAAAATATTTATATGTAAACGGTAGCTAATTTGAGCGGCGATTTTAACTAAAGAATATTAAAACAACTTTTTAAAAAAAAATAATAGTCACGGCATCAATTTTTAAATATTATTTTATTAGCTCATATTACAACGAAATTGACCAAAACATTAATCAAATTTGTTTCTTAGATCAAAATTGATTTCGGACCGAAAATCGTCTTTTAGCACATCTACGCACACTTGCACACTTTTTTGCTTACTGTTTTCACTCACACAAGCAAGTGAATTCTATTTTTAGATTTTTATGCTCTCAATTTTACGCGAGCGGGAAGAGAGCAATTATTGCCGCCACCAAAAAAGTGGCTGCATAGTGCAAAACCAATGTATGGCCGTTACGCATCTTATTATTCTAGTGTCTTTGGTGACAGCTTTCTGCGCGGGCAGAGTAGCCAGTAGTGCTTCGCCACCTTAGCACGTAAGCTTGTTCGGATGGCAGTCACATGCTTGGCAAATGTGAGTCTGCGGTCAAGCAGAACTCCAAGGTACTTTGCTGCGTTCGGCTGTGGTACGGGGGCTCCCTCGATATGGACGGTCGGTGGCGTTCTTCGCTTTAGAGTAAAGCAAACGTTGGTAGATTTACTGCTGTTTATGCCGATGTTCCAACGCTTTGCCCATACCAAGAACCGATCTGCAAAGTCCTGGATACCATCGGCTGCGTCGTGCTCGCATCGGGGCTTGTAGGTGACGCACACGTCATCGGCAAATGTGGCCAACATAGATTTCCTCTATAGGCTTACGTCTGGCTGCGCATATCGTGGCAGTAAAGCAGGGGGCACCTCAAAAGGGGGAATCGCGAAGTCACAATCTGCCACCGGCTGGCAGGATGTCTCCTTTAAATCAAGAAATGGAGGAATCAAAAAGAGAGCAGGCGCAGTCCTCTCCCCTAAAATGGTAAAAAAGGTGGCATCTGATAAGCCGGCAAAAATCTCTGCCAATCGCTTCCAAGCCCTAAGCGACGAGGAAGATATGGTCCTGGGCGAGGTATCTTCGAGTGACGACGACGAGCCATGCTCCTCGAATACCGTCCATAAGCGTGCTGCAAGGAAAGCAGGACCAAAACAACAGCTGAAAGGTGCTCACCAAACTGTACCAGCCGCCCCGAAATCAAGCCGTCACTCTAAGGTGCCTAGAATGATGTTTCCCAATGTGGTGAACTTCACAGCATTTCGCAGCGAGCTGGACGCCCTTGTGGGAGACTCCTATACAATCAAGGCCCTAAATTCGGGAGATTGCGCTGTTCAGTGCAACACCCCTGATAGCTACAGGCTGGTGGCCCGGCACTTTCTCGACAAAGGATCCCTATTTCATCACCATCAGCTACCGGAGGACCGACCCTACAAAATAGTCATGCGCAATATTCACCACGGAGTCCCATCGGAGGATATCATCGCAACCCTCCAGAACGAAGGACATAACGTTGTACGGATTTATAACCCGCGCAACAAGGCAACCTCTCTTCCTCTTAATATGAGGTTCATTGACCTCAAAAAGGCGGAGAACAACAATCAAGTAAAGGGCATACCGGTTGTCTGTAGGCACAGGGTAACATGGGAGAAACCCCGTAAGCAACCGGAGCCGATACAATGCCACAGGTGCCAAGGCTATGGTCATACCAAGGCATATTGTTCTCGGCGCTATATATGCAGAGAATGTGGAGACAATCACCCCACTGCAGAGTGTAAGCTGGAACAGCCAACTTTAAAGGTTGCAAAAAGTACCTGCTAGAGGCTTCTAACCGTAAACACCAACGGAAGATCAATGAACCCTCTGTTTCTGGTCCTGCAAGAGGAGCACACCAACCCTGTCCACCAGCCCACATGTCTGGAAAGCCTTCATATGCGAATATTGTCAGAGGAAGTCAGCCCGTCGCCAAGCCTGCCGCTACTATCCCCCATGCAAGCGCTAACCTTGACTCCAAGCTGGAGCAGCTGTTTACTAGGCTTGACAGGATGATGTCACTAGTCGAAACGCTAATGCAACTGCTCCTGCAAACTCGCACCTTCCCTTCTGCTGCTCAAAATGGGTCCTCTTAAGGTAGCAGCTTGGAATGCCAATGGGGCCTCCTCGAAGACCAATGAGATTCTCGCCTTCATCGAGCTTCACGAAATTGACATCCTCCTGCTGTCGGAAACCCATTTCGTTTCCCGGTCCACCTTCAGAGTTCCTGGCTTTATCCTGTCAACGCGGAGGTGCGGCGATCCTTATCAGATCACTCATCTCCCATCAACCCTTCTCCACCCTGTCGGAAAATCACATCCAAGCAGCAGTTATCCAGCTGAAGGCAAGCAGGGGCACCTTTAACATTGCCTCAGTGTACTGCCCTCCTAACCTCAGGTGGACGGAGGCTGACGTTGAGCTGATCGTCGCTCAATTTGGCACAAAGTTCCTTGCGGCAGGTGATTGGAACGCAAAGCACAGATGGTGGGGGAACTACAGGATGTGCACTAGAGGCAGGGTGCTGTTCTCTGCTATGGCGGGCGAAGGTATCGACATCGTTGCAACTGGAGAAGCTACTTGCTATCCCTTTCGAGCAGGTGCCACTCCAAGTGCCATCGATTTCGGGATCTCCAAAGGATTCAGACAGCAAGAAATCAACGTGCAAATACTGACAGAACTGTCATCTGACCATCTCCCCCTGCTGTTTGAGCTGGATGAAGACGCCCAGCTATTCAAAGGTGTCACAAAAATGCTGTCACCTACTGCAAATACTGTGGCCTCCAAGGAGCACATCGAGGCCACAGTAGATCTCAACATCCCCATTGACACCTGCAATAGTCTGGAAGCGTATGTAGATTACCTCGCAGCTACAATCGCGGAAGCAGCACGGAGGGCCACACCACCCCCACACCAAACTCGTCACACGACCGTAAGGAGGGCTCCCATCTTGAGCTTAGAGGCTAGGGAGCTGCTCTCCCACAAAAGGCGCCTCAGGAGACGGTACATCGCAACAGGAGATCCTAGCATCAAGCAGCTATACTCTAGCACCACTAACAGACTGCACCGCTTGCTAGCCAGGACCCGACGAGAAAATCTGGATACCCTGCTGGAGGGTACTGGACCGGATAACAACAGCAATTTTTCGTTATGGAGGCTCACAAGAGGAATCAAGAGACAGCCGTTGTTTCAATCACCCGTCCTGAGTCACAGTGGCCTCTGGCTCAAAACGGACGATGAAAAAGCGAGGGCATTTGCTTCGCACCTGACCTCCACCTTCATGCCCTTCAACCTAACAGATGACTCAAACCGCGTAGCCATCAATAATTTCCTGGACACTCCGACTGCACCGGCTCGCCTTATTAGACATACCACACCGCAGGAAGTCATGATGCAGCTGAAGGCGCTGCAAATTAAGAAAACCCCTGGCTACGATGGCATCGACAACCGTGCTGCGAAGTCTCTGCCACGCAAAGGAGTCCTAGCCTTAGTAAAAATATTTAATGCCATGCTAAGGCTAGGGCACTTTCCAAGGCAATGGAAGCGTGCACGTATCATCATGATACCTAAAGCCGGAAAGCCGCCAACGCAGATCGATGCATATCGCCCAATCAGCTTGCTATCAACTTTCTCCAAAATTTTTGAGAGAATACTCTTAGCCCGTCTGATGGAACTGCCGCAAGTAGTAAACTACTTGCCTCGACACCAATTTGGTTTCAGGAAGTCCCATGGCTGCCCTGAACAAATACATCGACTGGTAAACCAGGTGACGCATGGCTTCGAGCACAAACTCTACACGGTCGGCGTCTTTCTAGATGTGAAGCAAGCGTTTGACAAGGTGTGGCATGAGGGCCTTCTATACAAGATGAAAGCTCTCCTTCCTGCTCCCTACTATGCCATCCTGAGATCCTTCACCTCTTATCGGACGTTCGACGTAGCAGTGCGTGATGCTCGGTCCAGCCTGAAAGAGATTCACGCAGGAGTTCCACAGGAAAGTGTTCTTGGGCCCTTTCTGTACACCCTGTACACTGCCGACTTGCCATCTCCCGCCAACAACACCGAGGTTTCCCCGGCTCAGCTGCTCCTGGCCACTTACGCCGATGACACCGCCATGTTGGCGTCTCATTCTTCACTGCAAACTGCCTCCAATGCAGTCCAGGAATGGCTGCATGCAATTGAAGAATGGACTGCCAAATGGAATGTGGCCATCAACTCCTCAAAGTCAGCCTGTGTAACTTTTTCCCTGCGGCCCGGAACTTGCACAGGTCTGACCTTCGATGGAAACCCCATCATCAATGTCACATCGCACTGCTACCTAGGAGTACATCTGGATCGGAGACTGACCTGGAGGGCCCACATCACGTCGGTCAAATTCAAGTCCCTGGCGAAGCTAAAAAAGCTCGACTGGCTCTTGCACTCTAGCAAGCTACAAATGAGCTCTAAGGCTCTTTTAATCAAAGCCATACTAGCTCCAACGTGGAGTTATGCCATCCAGGTGTGGGGAACTGCCGCCAAATCCCAGCTCAATAGGCTCCGAGTGGTCCAGTCGAGAGCTGCACGTCACGCATCTGGGCTCCCCTGGTACGTGACGAACAAGGTAATCGAAACAGATCTGAAAGTTACCCTTCTTGGGGATCAGATCAATTTTCATAGCAGCCGTTATGCCGACAGGCTTGTAGTCCACCCGAACCGACTGGCAAATATGCTTGTTAATCCCATCTCCCTCCGAAGGCTGAAGAGGGTACACCCCAGCGATCTCCCCACCCGGAGGATAATATAAGTTAAGTAATTAATAACTAGATAAATCTTTCCCTCTGTACTAAATTAAGAAACCACTTGGTCTCATATACTTTTTATGAGCACATTAGGTTAAGTTCAGTGGAGTTGACTGAACAATTCCTTTTGAAACCCAAATAAAAAAAAAAAAAAAAAAAAAAATAAATAAATAAATAGTGTGTTAGAGAGGGATCACAATATAGTGAACGCCAGTGTTGTGTATAGACCGAATAGAATATGAGAAAGTTTAAAAAGGAGAAAATCACCTCAGTGAATTTTGACTGGTGGAATAGATCGGAACTTGCTGTGCTGCTGCACCAAAATTATAAAACCTACAAATAAAATGGATGAGACTCCCCTATTCCCGACATATATATATATGAATTGTCGCCGAGCGACGGCGCTTGAGGAGGGGAAGTGCTGTAGGCATGCATATATGCGGCGATCGGCGTTTGGCCAGCGTGGGAGTGCTGACTATGCAACTTTGCATGTTGGCCTTCAAGTGGACGCTCGTGTTACGCGTGCACTTGGGCTGGATTGTTTATATACACTTTGCAACAGAGTGCTACAATGTGATTGTTGTGATTACAGTTGTACATCGCTGTATGTGCATACAGTTGTACATCGCTATATGAGCATACTACATCTCCCTCCTTTTGAAAAATAACGTAATTTTATGAAGTTATTTCATAAGATTTTACTAAAAGTTACTAAAGGCATTTTTTTTTTTTTTTTTTTATATTTAAGTTTTATTGAGGCGTACGGAGAAATCTGGGAACCCCCCCTTTATGTCCTTTTTTCTTTTGATTCAGCCCATTTGGGCGCGCCGGCTAACTATAGTCTAGTTAGCTTTATCAATTTAACAAAATTTTAACAAAAACAAAACAATCATAGATAAGGGTCAGCTTCTGCTGGCCCTTGTCAAATGAGATCGGGAAATGAGATCCCTTGGTTGCCTTCTGTCGAGCCTCCCTGGTGGGCGAGATCTGTTTAGAGCGCTGGCAAGTCGATTTCTCTGTTATGGTATCGACTCGAGTGCTGGTTTATCTCGTCGAATACCGTCGCGAGGTATCTGTATTAGCATGGCCATATTAATTACAATTATGAAATAAATGATACGAATGTGTATATTTTTATATATATAAAAATATTTTTTTTTGTCTAATATTTTTATGTCTATGTATGATCATACTATAAATATTTATGAAACGAAAATTTTTAATCTGTCTTTGTGAACAGTTTCCTTTTTTTTGTTATTAGATATTAAAATTTTGTAATTTTTTCCTATATCCGTTATTTTATACGGACTTCTAACCTTTGACCTGTTTTCGTTTTTTAATAAAACTTTATCTCCTACTGATGCTTTCTGATCATAAAGTTTCTTATTTTTTTCTTTATCTTCATCTATCATAACTCTAGTCCTTTTATTTTGTTGTTGCCGAGGTTGATTGTTGCTTGCTGCTCTTCTTTTAGTTAATAATTTTCTGATGGTTAAGTTCAGTTATGACTTGCGTCGATATTAGAGATAAATTTAAAAAAATATATTTAATTTAATTTATTTTAATTTAGTTTAATACTTCACTTGCTCTTTTTAATAATAATATTAATAATTTTCTTTTTTTCAACTTTACTGGTGGACAAGCAGGAGCAGGATGGATTCTGCCACAAGCCTCCACAATTTATTTTGCCTCTGCTTATTTGAAAAGCAATATATAGGTTTTTTTTTTAGTTTTAGTTTTATTAAAGCGACGAATCCGTACATGCAGTACTAGTACCATAACATTGCAATTAAACATATAAATAATATAACCAAACCTCTCACTTATCGCGGGAGGACTAACAACAAAATCTCAAACATCGAGGGGGTCTTTAAAGCTGTCCAATTGTTTTGGCAAAGCCCTTTCTTTTAAGCCTTCTTAGAGGCCTGGCAGGTAGTAGGCGTCTTGCCAGCATGCTGTGTTGTCTTTTAAGTCTATCACTGTATCTGCTTGTGTGCCTTGAGATCTGCTCTTCCACTGTATGCAGATTCAGGTCCCGATGAAGGGTTGAGCCAGTTGGCAGTTGGTGATGGCACGCATTGCACGATTTTGCAAGACCTCTATGCGTTTGTAGTTTGATTTTGCAGCAATGCCCCAGATCTGCACTCCATATAGCCAGATCGGGGCTATACAGTGGACGTAGACTGCCCTTTTGGCTCTAAGTGTCATGGAGCTTCTTCGGTTGATCAACCATCGCAGTTGTTGCATTCTCTGACCGCATCTCCGAGCCGTAGCTTTTAAGTGTCGGCCAAAGGTCAACCGTTTGTCAAGGGTGATTCCGAGGTAGTTAGCCTGCAGAGGTTGATCGAGGGTTACGCCATCAAGTTGTATGGGTGGTGTGCGTCTAATCAGAGTCTTCAAGGTGAAGCAAGGATTGATGGTCTTATGTGGATTCACCTTTAAGTTCCATCTTTTGCACCACGCAGCCAAAGTATTGAGATACTTTTGGAGGCCACGTGCTGCCTCAGTGCAAGAAAAGGAGCTGTACAATAATTAGATATCGTCAGCGTAAGTGGCGAGTAGGGCCTTTCTGGGATCTTCCATATGGTGTATATTTGGGCAAGGCAAATCCGCGGTAAAAATTGAGTAGAGCAGCGGGCCAAGGACGCTGCCCTGCGGAACTCCAGCCCTCATGTTGCAAGGGGTCGAGTAGGTGCTTCTGACCCTGACCATGAACTTCCTGTCTTCCAGGTAAGATTTTAGGACGCCATAGTATGCTGCTGGAAGCAGCTTTTTTATTTTGCAGAGTAGGCCGATATGCCAGACTCTGTTAAATGCTTGTTGCATGTCAATGAATACAGCGTTGCAGTATGCCATTTCGTCAAACGCCTGTAAAATGTGCTTAGCCAATCTGTGAACCTGCTCCACAGTGCTGTGTCCCTGTCGAAATCCAAACTGGTGATCTGGGAGGATATGGCGCTCCTTAATAAAGTCGCCTAGTCTGTTGGCAATCAGCCTATCCCATATCTTGGATAGCGAAGACAAGAGACTTATGGGCCGATACGATTCCGGATCCTCTTCAGGTTTCCCAGGCTTATGTATCATAAGAATAGCTGCCATTTTCCACTGCTTTGGAAAGGACTGCACCCTGAATATGGCGTTAAATATTTTCGCCATGTATAGAATAGCTCGGAGAGGTAGCGCTTTTAACGTGGCATTACAGACATTGTCGATGCCAGGAGTCTTCTTTATTGGCATTGATTTAATGACTTTGGCAATTGGTTTAATAGGTAGCGACATTTGTAGGGGTATCTGTAGGCTGTCAAGCGTCTCTTGATTCTGCTCCATTGTAGCGAATCGGTAATGAGTAAACCTAGTCTCCAAATGGTATGCAAAGGAATTGGCCTGTTCCTCCTCATTTCTAGCTAGTTCACCTCCCGGTCATCTAATGGGAACCTGTCTGAACGGTTGTCTTATAAGGGATTTAGTGGACTTCCAGAGCGAATACCCAGCATCCACTGTATAATCCATTAAAGCCAGCTTCTGCTCAAAAAAGCTACTTCGGAGATCTCTTACTACATTTCGTAATTGTTTTGCAGCACGGTTCCATAAGATGCGGCCCCAGGGATCTTGAGATCGGATTGCTCGCCTTCTGAGTCTCCTTTTCTGTGTCAGGAGCTCTCTAGCCTCTCTTGTTAGGGATATACCATAGGGGGTGCCTGTCCGAGGAACAGAAGGCGTAGAGGCAATCGCTGCGCTGTGAATACTTTGTGTAAGGTGATCAACAGCCATTTCAATTTCTTCGCCAGAATTTAGCGTAATATTCAGCGGAAGCAAGCGCTCCAGTTGTTGGCTAAAAGCGAGCGGGTCAGTGTGCTTGGTGACTAGCCGTGGACTTGGATTAATATGGGTACTATCTGTCACAATGCTGATGCACTGCAAAGTCAATGCAGGAAGGTGTAGGACTGGGTACATAAGGATACCTAGTTGGCGAACCAGTTGTAAGAATCTTAGCTCCAGTGACAGAGATGGCTTCTGCTAGCTCACGCCCACGGGGTGAATTGTAGGTGTCGCCCCAAAGCCAATGTCGGGCGTTCCAGTCGCCACCAATCAAATACCTTTGGCCGCAAGAGCGTATTGTGTCAGTAAATTGTCTTTCCTTGATTCTAACACTGGGAGGACATTAAATGGTGCCGAACTGCACGTCACCCAGTCCTGTAGATACTTTTACTGTTGACATTTGTGTGCTGCGTGTCTCTATGACCCTTTGCGGAAAATGACGAAGAGTTGTCCTAACGAACACGGCTGCTCCACCAACGCTATTATTATTTTGCGCTGGCCTAAATGCTGGATAGAAGGCATATCCTATATATATATATATCTCTACAGTGTCCCCTCTTTTAATTCTAAGTTCCGAAACAAGAAGAATGTCCTCGCTATTATTGTGCGCGAACAGCTCAATTTCTTTAGCTTTTCTTGAAATGCCGTTAGCATTCCAAATAAGAATCTTTAGTGGATTCATTGTGAGTATGATAAGCGTTGTTATAAAGCTGGTAGCTATGTTTATTCCCAGCTCCTTGGTTTAACATGGTGGCTATTTCAAATACCATTTTTTTAAGCTTTTCAAGTCGTTGATTGGTTTGATTTTTATGATAAGAAACTGATGTTGTTGTTGCATTTGCTGTTGCCATTCCTGGAACTGTTGTTGTTTCTGTTGTAACAATGCTTGAACGTCAAATGATTGCTGCGATAACTGATGCGTTTGTAAGTTATATAAACGCCGCTGAGCTGGTCCATCCTTGGAGGGCGTTGTATTAGGATATTCTTTTGCTACTGTGGCATAGGATACTTTTGTATTTACCCCAGGGCCTATAGATGGTTGATGTTGTACCATATTTGGGTGTTGTTGTGTTGGTTGCTGATGTTCTGTTGTTGGGTTGGTACTCTTACGTCGATTAAGCTGCACGGAAGGAAACTGTTGCTGATCTCTATAGTTGAACCCATGATTATATCTATTTAAATGATTCGTCTTCTTTGCTGGCCCCATGGATCTGCGGAGAAGCTCCTGGTACTTATGGCAACCTTTATAGCTAGCCATGTGATCGTGAGAACAGTGATAGCATGTGGGCAGAGCATCTAAAGGACGTGTGCATTGTGTTGTTTGGTGATTTTTTCCACACCTGGCACAATTTGGATGTCTGCGGCAGTATTTAGCTGTATGGCCATACTCCTGGCAACGTCGACATTGTGCAATTTCACTGGACTTTCTCATCCTTTCGATCCGTATTTTCTGTCGGCAAAGGGTCTTATCGTGGTAAATTTCATTAATATTAGGGCAGGGCTTAATGTTAATGAAAAACATATTAAGTTTTTCATCTTTATTAATCCTTGAACTAGGGTTGTTAATGTGAAGTACTTCATAGCCTAAACATTTCAGATCGGCCGTTATATCTTTGTTTTGTGTGCTGTGATGTAAGTCCCTTACTACAATTCTGTGTGCTTTTTCTGTCAGCATTTGGTAAGTGTGAAACTGCATACCAATCTCATCCATATAGCTAACAATTTTTCTGTAAGTATCACTGTCTTTGGGAAATATTCTGACTGTTTCCCCTTGGTTAGCTTTAACTACAACGTTATCTAGATTTGCCTTTTCTTTTATAAGCTCAAATAGATCAGTTAAGTTGCTAATATAAACAACAATTTGCTGTGGTTTTTTGGAGTCTTCAAGTTGATTGATGGCGTTAGATGTTTCCTGAGATTTACTGGCAGTATTGATTTCTGCAGATTCAAGTTCGTCCATGTGGGCACTAACATCATCGGCACCCTCAACCATCATGTCTTCCCCGTTTTCTTCATTAGTAGAGATGTCCGTGTCGAGAATAGCAAACCTGTTACTAGAGCTTGCCTTCTGGTTAATTGTGGAGACCAAGTGCAGATCCTGGGTACTGCTCACTCTTTTCGGGCTAAGGATGGGGGTCAGTGGCTTTGCATTTTTTCTATTGCCTGCTTTCCGATTTTGATCATCCAGTAATCTTCTGGCAGCATCGCTTAGGTTTTTTGCTGCAATGTCGGGGCTGGTCAATTGGGAACATTCTTGGCTTATTACACTTGAACCAGAACAGATGCTGCTTATTGTGGTATTTGCCGTTGTGTATATGGTGCTGCTACTGGCACTAGTAAATGTCACTGTTGTTGTGGTGAGACTACTTCTTTGAGATTTATTGCATGTAATGCGTTGAATTTCTGATCTGCACTCATCTCTAATCTTACTAGGTAATTTTCCAGCTATTGAGAACATTTTTTCATGATCAATCTGCTTCTTTATAAGCTGAGAGTCATCGAAACTGTTTTCATTCATTGTTTTTATATAAGGTCTTAATAGCAAATAATTTGCAGACCAAATGCAGGCCCAAATGTCCACGACAGAGCAAAAACAAGTTGCTGATAAGCAAAGTTTTTATTGCACCTCTTATGCAGTTCTGCGCGGCGCCCAAAGCAGCGCCCAAGTAAATGATTTGTGCTATCTTGAGCACAAAAGGGAATGCACCGATAAGCAAAATAGACAATCACTTTTGCATGCGCGCGACACAACCGATCTCTTTGAATGCAGATTTGCGACTACATGTATACTATTTCAACGGTTTAGTATTCAAACGGTTATGGGTTTTTTAAACCGTGACATGGATTGGTAACACTAACATTGCTTGGATTGTTTACATTGTACAAATTTAAGGAAGTTTAGCAAAAAACAACATTGATTGGAGATAACATTAACTATGAGTTTTTCTTTTTTTATTTTCAGTTACCCCCGCCAGAAGGACGGAAGCAGGATGTTGGGGGCCTCAGGAGTCATTGTAGGTTGATGTTTGGCGTTCTTGATCCCAATTTGTGACTGTTGCAAGATTCACTTGCAACGATTCAAATTGGGTGAGTGTTGCAGGTGTAGAAGCGCCGATTCCAGTGTCGTTTGTATTCGCAGTCTGTGTTCTTTACCGCGGGCAGGAAAGTGAATTTTGGGTGGCTGAGATTTTGGGTATGTATTTCTTAAAGTTTCTTAAATTAATTTTACATAGAATTTGACATGTATACTTTTTTTTATATTTAGTTTTATTAAAGCGACGAATCCGTACATGCAGTACTAGTACCATAACATTGCAATGAAACATATAAATAATATAACCAAACCTCTCACTTATCGCGGGAGGACTAACAACAAAATCTCAAACATCGAGGGGATCTTTTGGCAAAGCCCTTTCTTTTAAGCCTTCTTAGAGGCCTGGCAGGTAGTAGGCGTCTTGCCAGCATGCTGTGGTGTCTTTTAAGCCTATCACTGTATCTGCTTGTGTGCCTTGAGATCTGCTCTTCCACTGTATGCAGATTCAGGTCCCGATGAAGGGTTGAGCCACGTACGTAGTATGGGCAGTTGGTGATGGCACGCATTGCACGACTTTGCAAGACCTCTATGCGTTTGTAGTTTGATTTTGCAGCAATGCCCCAGATCTGCACTCCATATAGCAAGATCGGGGCTATACAGTGGACGTAGACTGCCCTTTTGGCTCTAAGTGTCATGGAGCTTCTTCGGTTGATCAACCATCGCAGTTGTTGCATTCTCTGACCGCATCTCCGAGCCGTATCTTTTAAGTGTCGGCCAAAGGTCAACCGTTTGTCAAGGGTGATCCCGAGGTAGTTAGCCTGCAGAGGTTGATCGAGGGTTACGCCATCAAGTTGTATGGGTGGTGTGCGTCTAATCAGAGTCTTCAAGGTGAAGCAAGGATTGATGGTCTTATGTGGATTCACCTTTAAGTTCCATCTTTTGCACCACGCAGCCAAAGTATTGAGATACTTTTGGAGGCCACGTGCTGCCTCAGTGCAAGAACTGGAGCTGTACAATAATTAGATATCGTCAGCGTAAGTGGCGAGTAGGGCCTTCCTGGGATCTTCCATATGGTGTATATTTGGGCAAGGCAAATCCGCGGTAAAAATTGAGTAGAGCAGCGGGCCAAGGACGCTGCCCTGCGGAACTCCAGCCCTCATGTTGCAAGGGGTCGAGTAGGTGCTTCTGACCCTGACCATGAACTTCCTGTCTTCCAGGTAAGATTTTAGGACGCCATAGTATGCTGCTGGAAACAGCTTTTTTATTTTGCAGAGTAGGCCGATATGCCAGACTCTGTTAAATGCTTGCTGCATGTCAATGAATACAGCGTTGCAGTATGCCAATTCGTCAAACGCCTGTAGAATGTGCTTAGCCAATCTGTGAACCTGCTCCACAGTGCTGTGTCCCTGTCGAAATCCAAACTGGTGATCTGGGAGGATATGGCGCTCCTTAATAAAGTCGCCTAGTCTGTTGGCAATCAGCCTATCCCATATCTTGGATAGCGAAGACAAGAGACTTATGGGCCGATACGATTCCGGATCCTCTTCAGGTTTCCCAGGCTTATGTATCATAAGAATAGCTGCCATTTTCCACTGCTTTGGAAAGGACTGCACCCTGAATATGGCGTTAAATATTTTCGCCATGTATAGAATAGCTCGGAGAGGTAGCGCTTTTAACGTGGCATTACAGACATTGGCGATGCCAGGAGTCTTTTTTATTGGCATTGATTTAATGACTTCGGCAATTTCCTCAACCCTGATTGGTTTAATAGGTTTTCTTGAAATGCCGTTAGCATTCCAAATAAGAATCTTTAGTGGATTCATTGTGAGTATGAAGCGTTGTTATAAAGCTGGTTAGCTACCAGCTCCTTGTTTTAACATGGTGGCTATTTCAAATACCATTTTTTCAAGCTTTTCAAGTCGTTGATTGGTTTGATTTTTATGATGTTGCTGATCTTGTTGCTGCTGCTGCAACCACATAAGAAACTGATGTTGTTGTTGTTGTTGCATTTGCTGTTGCCATTCTTGGAACTGTTGTTGTTGCTGTTGTAACAATGCTTGAACATCAAATGAATTATTCTGCTGAATATTCAGTCGTTGTTGCTGCGATAACTGATGCGTTTGTAAGTTATATAAACGCCGCTGAGCTGGTCCATCCTTGGAGGGCGTTGTATTAGGATATTCTTTTGCTACTGTGGCATAGGATACTTTTGTATTTACCCCAGGGCCTATAGATGGTTGATGTTGTACCATATTTGGGTGTTGTTGTGTTGGTTGCTGATGTTCTGTTGTTGGGTTGGTACTCTTACGTCGATTAAGCTGCACGGAAGGAAACTGTTGCTGATCTCTATAGTTGAACCCATGATTATATCTATTTAAATGATTCGACTTCTTTGCTGGCCCCATGGATCTGCGGAGAAGCTCCTGGTACTTATGGCAACCTTTATAGCTAGCCATGTGATCGTGAGAACAGTGATAGCATGTGGGCAGAGCATCTAAAGGACGTGTGCATTGTGTTGTTTGGTGATTTTCTCCACACCTGGCACAATTTGGATGTCTGCGGCAGTATTTAGCTGTATGGCCATACTCCTGGCAACGTCGACATTGTGCAATTTCACTGGACTTTCTCATCCTTTCGATCCGTATTTTCTGTCGGCAAAGGGTCTTAACGTGGTAAATTTCATTAATATTAGGGCAGGGCTTAATGTTAATGAAAAACATATTAAGTTTTTCATCTTTATTAATCCTTGAACTAGGGTTGTTAATGTGAAGTACTTCATAGCCTAAACATTTCAGATCGGCCGTTACATCTTTGTTTTGTGTGCTGTGATGTAAGTCCCTTACTACAATTCTGTGTGCTTTTTCTGTTAGCATTTGGTAAGTGTGAAACTGCATACCAATCTCATCCATATAGCTAACAATTTTTCTGTAAGTATCACTGTCTTTGGGAAATATTCTGACTGTTTCCCCTTGGTTAGCTTTGACTACAACGTTATCTAGATTTGCCTTTTCTTTTATAAGCTCAAATAGATCATTTAAGTTGCTAATATTAACAACAATTTGCTGTGGTTTTTTGGAGTCTTCAAGTTGATTGATGGCGTTAGATGTTTCCTGAGATTTACTGGCAGTATTGATTTCTGCAGATTCAAGTTCGTCCATGTGGGCACTAACATCATCGGCACCCTCAACCATCATGTCTTCCCCGTTTTCTTCATTAGTAGAGATGTCCGTGTCGAGAATAGCAAACCTGTTACTAGAGCTTGCCTTCTGGTTAATTGTGGAGACCAAGTGCAGATCCTGGGCACTGCTCACTCTTTTCGGGTTAAGGATGGGGGTCAGTGGCTTTGCATTTTTTCTCTTGCCTGCTTTCCGATTTTGATCATCCAGTAATCTTCTGGCAGCATCGCTTAGGTTTTTTGCTGCAATGTCGGGGCTGGTCAATTGGGAACATTCTTGGCTTATTACACTTGAACCAAAACAGATGCTGCTTATTGTGGCATTTGCCGTTGTGTATATGGTGCTGCTACTGGCACTAGTAAATGTCACTGTTGTTGTGGTGAGACTACTTCTTTGAGATTTATTGCATGTAATGTGTTGATTTTCTGATCTGCACTCATCTCTAATCTTACTAGGTAATTTTCCAGCTATTGAGAACATTTTTTCATGATCAATCTGCTTCTTTATAAGCTGAGAGTCATCGAAACTGTTTTCATTTCATATTCAGCAAATAATTTGCAGACCAAATGCAGGCCCAAATGCCCACAACAGAGCAAAAACAAGTTGCTGATAAGCAAAGTTTTTATTGCACCTCTTATGCAGTTCTGCGCGGGGTGAGGTGGATGACTTGCCCAAAGGGCAGAAAGCACCGTTTGGTTGCACTTCACCTGATGCATGAAAATGTGAGATTATAGGACGAGTTTTTCGACTAATTAAAGGGTCGCCAGTTTATTGCCAAGGGTCACTACAGGCTCAGTGGCATGTGCAGATGGAGACGGCATTATAAGATTGCCAATTTTTTTATTCTATTCATTTTGTATTGCGCCTAGAATGCTCGTCTTCTACTCTGAATGTGTTGGAAGCGGTTACGGGATAAAAATCAGGTAGGTTATTTATGAATTTAATTTGATTTGACTGATTTTGATTTGTATCTCTTTGTTTTTCAGGTACTTTATTTGCGCTCACCCTGGTGCAATTGTAATTTTATTCTTTTGCAGAGTAACGTCAAACTTGCACTACTGCGGAGAATGAGGGATTTTGGACAATTTTTTCGACTGGGTCGTAGGTCGGCAGGTTAGCAAGGAGCCAGTGGGACTGCTATGGCTGCTATAGGATGGACGCGGCAAGAGCTTCAGGTAGGTAACGTTGTGCATACAAGGCTGCAACAAGTCGCCTTAATTACATCACGCTTTTACCGCGTCCGTCCTTCACATATCCATCTTCTATTATCGTGGCGGTCCTGGAGTTTTCTTCGCAGCTGGTGTCGCAGCTGGTAGAGAGGCATGTGGAGATATAGACGGCATAAGAGAAAATGATTTTATTATTGTAAATTGCTGAATTTTGCAATTTTTAGATTGCGCTTGAAATGTTCGTCTATCACTCTCGGAATGGATTCGGAAATAAGTAAGATAATTTGTATCACTTTGTATTTCAGTGCAGCAGTAGTGAATTTTTAATATTTCTTTGCAGACTGAATGGGCAAATGCAGGTTTTCTTGTTTAGGGTAAGTCATTGTTATTGTTTCCTATTGACCTTAGCATGTTTTTGTAATTGTATTAATTTAATCTTATTCTTTTGCAGAGTGACGTCAAGTTTGGGCAGCAGCGGCAAATAGAGAGATTTGAGGACCATTTTTAAGACTGTTTTGAATGGTTCAGCAGTAAGCAGAGAGCAAATTGACTAAGGAGAGGTCAAGAGGTCTGCTGTCCGCTGTGCGCATTGCTGTCAGTCTTAGTCCGTAGTCTGTAGTTTAATTTAAATGTAAATAATTGCAGATTTAGTTTGAACTATCCATGTCTAAGTTTTTGTTTGTGCCTTGTAAGATTAGTGTTAATAAATAGTCGATTTTCTTCTCCAAGTTGTCAACCCTATTGGTGAGGTTAGTGAATGGGTCGTCAAGAGAGTTTATTTGGGGGTGTGAATTGGGATTATTGGGCGGAGACATGGCTTCTTCGGCTATCCTCGGCTTGAGGATCGCTCAGGGTGCTCTGCTGGTGGTCGGCGGGCTGCCGTCGTCATTGCGCATGGAGGTTGTCAATTCTTTTACAGGTTCCTGGTCCACTCGTCCATTTTGTTCGTTGCGGAGCCTGTTTTGGAAGTTTTCCAAGTGCGTTTGAGCCGGGTTTCTTTTCACGGATGGGTGTCGAGGCTTGCTTTGGAGTTGGTTCTGTCCTTCCTGGTGATTTTGTTCGAGTTCCGGCGCCATTTATTCAGTCGTTTTTGGATGGCAAAGTTATGGGAGAAGAGCCGTGGCTGGTTTGGCCTTACATCAGGCCTGAACGGGTATCTCATCGAAGTTCTGGCGGCCTTCTGACGGGCTTTAGCTATTGAGTTGCTCAGAACTGCAGAGCTATATTATAGCCGGGGGGTGTTTGTGCGAGGAGGGGGCCCTTGTCGTCCGAAATTTTTATTTGTGGCTTTATAAGCTGGGCATCCTTTATAGGCGCTTATATGGTCGCCGGAGCAGTTCACAAAGGAAGCGGGGCTTGTTCTTGGCTTAGTGCTGGACTGGATAGGTGGTTCCCAGCGCATTTCATGCATCTGGGCGGCCTCATGCATGAGTTTTTGGCACCTGAAGCCCTGGCAGCTGCTCTTTATTAAAGCTCTGGCTTAAGACTAAATACAAAAGAATATGAAAAGTGTGGATATACTTTGGCTCCAATGCATCACGCCATAAACCCATGGTCGACTTAGCATTTATGCAACATAGCTCGGTACCCCGGATAAGGGGTGTCCGATTGCTGTTGCTGACTGTACGTAGCGCGGAGCGACGAACTCAGTTGGGGCGCATCAGCAATATTTATATGAAGTAACTTAGTATTAGTGTATTGTTAACATTAATAATATAGCTGTGCTCTGTAGTGACCAACTTGAACCTTACACTGCAATAACTCTTCAAGACACCATCGCCCTAAAGTATAGGAGCTTTTGTATGACCCAAAAAGCGCGAGAATTGTCTTAGACGAATCAGGACAGAATATGATCGTACGATTGTACAGTTAGGGAAAATAAAGCCTATAGCATGCAGCTTCCAGAGCTTAATTCATTAGCAGATAAAACCCCTTGTCGAACGCTCACAATTTTTGACGCTGCCCAAATAAACTTTAATTAAATATATATCCAATCCCATAAAAACAAGAGTGGGAGATTCAATAAATTTCCGTGTGTGATTTGTGTGAAAGTGGAAAGGGAATTCGCTCATTATTTAAACCCAGTTCGCTCCAAGAAGAGGACAAGAGGCCGACATAACCTTCAGCCAACAAGTTACGCAACCGGCCACCTGCCGAATGATAACTGCCCAAATAGATTTGAAGGCTAGAGCTCATCCGGATTATTCAGCTGTGCAGAAATTTAGACGGGCGGATCGGATTTATTTATATTTGGACATCACCAACGTTACAAGGAGGATCACCTCATATGACCAGCGGAGTTCCAACTTAGTGATTCCGTTTTATATATATTAAAATTATACAAAATGCCACTCGAACGTCTAAATAAAATAAGATCTGCATTTGGCTAAAGATTGTATGATTATATTTGCTAATTTTATATTCAATTACTTATATATATTGCTTTATACTTTACTTTTATATATTTATTTTATTCACTAAATATAAACAAAAGTGAAGAGTTAGAGAATGACTAGGATAATTAAGCGTAGGTTAAAATTTGTTAGTTTGTAAAAGAGATTTAATGGAACAGCTTACTAAACTGAATTTATATAAATGGAATTATAATTGAAGATATATTGAAAAAGAATGAATTGTGAATAAATAGATTTAATGGTTTGTCGAGTACTTATGAATACTTTTTTAAATATGTGGTAGAGTTATTTTGAACTTGGCCAAGGGACAATGTAAATATTTTAAGTAGCAGTGTCATGGTAGGGAAGGTAAATACTTAGGGGATTATTAACATCCAAAATTCCCAATACTTATCAGAATCTGTTATCTTCGCACGTGACTGCGTGTATTCGTAGTATCAATATATAGCCCTTTCTTTTATTAATCGATAGTCCAGTTTTGAATATTGTTTTTGAATAAGCGTAGCGTAGCGTTTCATACTATCCTAAGCTAAAAGAACCCCGACCTACGGCGAGCTAGACCCGAGCATAGCAAGAGTGCGCATCCCTACCGAACGAAGTACAAGGTCCTCTTTATTAGTAATTACCAACCACTATTAAAAGACCAACTAGTTAAAATCTGTCTAACTACGTACACTACACATTTTGGCGCCCAACGTGGGCCCGACAAGTCCTTATCTTGTTATAAAAAAAAAAGTTAAAACACAATATAACTAATTTCAATAAATTAACCTATTGGATTGAGAGCATCGATTTGGAAGGGATAGTAAAATTTAGGAACATGCGATTTAATTTGAAAGAGAATTGATCGACCAAGTACAACTGTTTCGAATCCACAGAAGCTCATCACCATACGTTTCCTTACTCAACTTTATTTACAATTTGAATTTTTGAAATTATACTTACACTTCAATAAGTCCGTATATTGTCCGATTTTCAAGCAAACAAAAGCATGAGGCAATAGACCAGCTACAATCCACTAACAAATAGAGATACAACTAAGATTCTGATAGAAGTGATCGACATAAAGAAAGACAAACCAAATAATTACAACATATCTTAATAACAATAATACGGCAGCCAAGCATAGTGCAGGTATTGCATCTGAAGTTTCACAAGGCGTTGAAAATAGCTGTGCCATATGTAAAGAAATCTTAGCACCAACCGTTTTGTCAGCAACAACATCGTGCAGGCATACATTTCACAAAAAGTGCATTATAAATCACTTAAAAAGTACACAAACATGTCCAATTTGCAATGCAGATTGCAACGAATCGAATTTATCTCACTCTAATGACACTCTGTTCGCTGAATTAGATGCTAAACAGCTGGCACATCTGGCGTAAGCGAATGTCAGGATAATAATGATATTTTCCCATTAAGGAGAAATACCAGATCAGGTAGGATCCGAGGTACACCTCCTAGACGAGGGGTGTCTACAAGAAATACTTACAGAGGAAATTTGGATAGGATCTTAACAGAACCTCCAACGAATTCCAGTATTGCTCTTAGTACTCACCCAGAGTTGATGAACTTTATACAGTTTACTGTTAGCCAACAACAAGCTCAACTTATGGATATCCTTACCTCTTATTTAGGGAAGACTATAGAGACATCTATTAAAAGTCATTTGGACAACTTGCAATTACATCAGCCCGCACATACAAATTCCACACCTGACAATATCCAACCAAATACAGATTTGAGCATGAACGATTCCAATCAAAATCGGTATTCTCAGAATTTAGACAATAATGTAGAAGAAAGAGGCGTAAACAGCAGCAATGCAAGCTCATATGTTAGCCCGGAAAAAGTATCAGGAATTATTCAAAAATGGGGATTAAAGTTCGATGGTAGCAAAACAAGCATCAGGATAGATGAATTCATTTACAGGATATGCTCACTTACCAAACAAAACCTACGACTTCTATGTGACCATTTGTACCTTCTGTTTGCAGGAAAACAAGCGATTGGTATTGGAAGTTTTATCGAAACAATCAAAATTTCGATTGGAACACATTTTGTGGCGAATTTAGAAAGAGATTCGAAGATATAGGACAGATTATGATATTTGGGAGGGAATCCGAAAACGCAAGCAAGGAGAAAATGAAGCATTTGAAGATTTCCAGGAAACCATGGAACGGTTGATTGACAGACTGCAAAATGGAGTTTCCGAAGCACAATTAGTTTAGTTATTGGTTCGAAGCCTAGCTTACATCATGAGTTGCTGCATCTTAAAATCCCAAACAGAGCACAACTCCGATACGAAGTGCGCAGGCATGAACAGTTTTATAACAATCTCAGGACGTTTAAGCCAAAACCCTATCGCTCCTGCGTGGCAGAATTAATCACCGAAGAAGAGGAGACAGGTTCAGTAAGAATAGGTGAAGAGGTAAACCAAATTCAACGTCGAAATACCACAACTTGTTGGAATTGTGACAAACAAGGCCACAGATTTGATGATTGTATGGCTAAAAGAATTTATTTTGTTACGGTTGCGGACTTAAAGAAAAATACAAGCCGACTTGTCCAAACTGTAATCCGGGAAACCGACAAAAGGATGTTTCTCTGAGCAACAAGATACATCCGTAGATTCAGAAGTTGCTAAGTCAAAGTCAACCACTGAAGCCCGTGAATTTCTGGAGATAGAACCTTTAGGTCAGCCTGATATTCATTTTTCCTTTATACCCTTAATAATTCAAAATTACAATAATAAGCGTAGAGAAATATTTGGTAAAGTAGATAGTATAGGGACTTATTTAAAACCCAGACGATCTACTAGCCGATTGAGAGAATTTTGGAAGAAGGTTTGTCGTGACCGACAGAAACTTATTTCCGCACAGTACTTAGCTCTGACCAAAGACTCTATACGGATATCAATATAGAAGGTCAAACTTACAAGGCTTTATTAGATTCTGGAGCAACAATAAGTTGTGTAGGCGGATTAGCTGCTCAGAACTTCCTTAAACACAACAACGTAAAAAATTATTCTGGCGAAATTCGCGCTGCGAACGGAACAAAAAGCAAAGTAGTGTCAAAACTTACAACTTCCATTAGGTATGGAGATACGATAGATAAGCTTGAATTATTTATAATACCAGAACTCCAACAGGATGTATATTTAGGCATTGATTTTTGGCAATAGTTTGGATTACTAAATAAAATTACGAGCAATCCGACCATTGCTGAGTTAGACATCGGTACTTTGGATGATGATTCTCCAAGATATCATGAGCTGAACGAAGGAGAAAGACTTCGGCTGGAGACGGTAATAAAAACATATCCATCCTTTGCTTCTGAAGGTTTAGGTCGAACTACCTTGTCCACACATAGTATTGATATAGAAAATGCGAGTCCTGTTCAACAACGGAATTGGCCAGTTTCACCTGCCATTGAAAAGCTGATGTTCGCTGAAGTGGATAACATGCTAGCCTTAGATGTTATCGAAGAGTCAACTAGCGCTTGGAGCAGTAATTGCGTGTTAGTAAAGAAAGGAGATAAGAACCGTATGTCTTGATTCTAGAGAGGTAAACAAGGTTACTCAACGGGACAAAATATGATCATTAACGGCAAGGACTATTGTCTCCTGCGTACTCTAAATATGTTAGAGGACGACACTCGGTTATCTAAACCGGAGGCTTTAGAACTGCAGAGAAGGCAAGCTAAACTGAACCTAAACCGAGCCCATGAAGAAAACGCAAATAGATACAACCTACGCACTCGGCAGATAGAATTTAAAAACGATGATTTCGTTTACGTTAGAAACTTTACACAAAGTAATGCCGTAAAAAAATTCAGTAGTAAATTGGCACCTGTATTTATACCAGCTAAAGTTTATAAGAAACGTAGCTCGTACTACTACGAATTAGAGGATGAGAGAGGAAAGAAATTAGGAGTATTCCATTTGAAGGATATACAAGCTAGAAAACAAGGAGTTTCTTCAGATAAGGCTTCCTTGAAATAGACTCGTTACCCTTATCTGTGGGTGTAGTGACCAACTTGAACCTTACACTGCAATAACTCTTCAAGACACCCTCGCCCAAAATTATAGCAGCTTTTGTATGACCCAAAAAGCGCGAGAATTGTCTTAGACGAATCAGGACAGAATATGATCGTACGATTGTACAGTTAGGGAAAAGAAAGCCTATAGCATGCAGCTTCACAGAGGTTAATTCATTAGCAGACAAAACCCCTTGGTGAACGCTCACAATTTTTGACGCTGCCCAAATAAACTTTACATACACGTGGAGATATAACTTAATTGTATATATAGTGACGTATTTGCGCCACCCAAACCGGACAATTTAATTATTTCAAAGAACTATAAACAACAAAGCACTTAATTGATTCCCATACTGTATGCCATCTGCGCAGTATGCGTTTTAATAAACAATTCTTTGGCAACGGCACTTAGCCGTTCTTGTAAACAAATCCTAAAGCCTGACCCAAGCAGCTTTGCCTGCTCTTAATGAAGTTTCTCCCAAACTTAAGTATCCAAGAGCAACGCTCTCCCAAAATACAATATTCCTAAAATACTGAGGCTTCTCCTCAATCTCACTTGCATTTGATTTTTAGTCTTAAGCTGAATACTGAACAATAAAGATCACAATCCAACCCGATTTGTAATTTCTTTTATTTGACAAAACTTCGGTTACAGCGTTGGTCTTAGTTACTGCAACGGTCCATTTAATAGACTCAAAAGTGAATAAATACACAATTGGCGCAGTCGGTCCTGATAGTGTTAATACCATCGAATCGCTATCGAAAAACACCACGCTTTTAGACACCCATGCGACGGTCAATATCGTGTTAAGTTTTAATAAAAACCTCGACAATAGCGCGAAACCGTGTAACGCAGTGTCAACAACAAACCTGAATTTAATATCAGGAAGACGCTATTGAATTTGTGAGAGGTCGTAAATCCAATTGGTTACCTCAAAACATCACTAAAAAGCTATAGTGCAACCCTTGTGAAAAAAAAAACTACACTAAGAAAAACTTAAAAATAAGAATAATAAATAAATAAGTAAAAAACAAAACAAACAAAAAAATATATTGAGTAAGATAAATAAATAAGATAGAAACTAAGATCAAACTAAATAAAACCAAATAACAATAACAACAAATAAATAAACTTGTTTTCAAATAACAAAAAAAAAAAAAAAAAAATAAAAACATCTGCAAAATGACAACCGTACCACCCCTGTCGACAACCGCACCACCCCTGTCAGATAACAACATCTCCCAGGTTGCCTACCAGATTGGGAATGTGGAGAAATTCAACGGTGATCCGAGCACACTATACACCTTTGTGAGCCGGATTGACTACATACTGGCAATTTATGTTACCGGAGATGAACGCCAACAGCAGATCCTATTTGGGCATATCGAGCGCAGCATCAGCGGAGACGTTATGCGCTGCATTGGAGCCAACGACATGACCACCTGGCCCCAGCTTAGACGACAACTAGTACTCAACTATAAACCCCAGACCCCTAACCACGTTCTTTTGGAGGAGTTTCGGAAGACCCCGTTCCGAGGCAGTGTACGAGCATTCCTGAAAGAAGCAGAAAACCGCAGACGAACACTCACCAGTAAGCTTAAATTAGAAGAAAACCTTGAAGAAAAAACCCTTTATTTAAGATTAATTAAATCCAGTATAGAATCCCTTATTGAAAAATTACCTATACACATCTATTTAAGAATAAATAATCATAATATACCAGATTTGCGATCACTTATAAACCTTTTACAAGAGAAAGGCATGTACGAACAAATCACAATATTTAATCACAATACTAATCAGACTAATAACAACACCAGAAGATATCCAACACCTTTCCTACATAATTCACCAGCCCAACAAATTTATGAAACACCACCAATTATAACCCACCATATCGTCATCCAACACCCTATCACCCTAATACAAACAACATTTTTCAACCAAGCCAAAATGCAAACTTTGCACCTCGACCAATTCCTAACACCAATCGAAACAATGCATTCGATCAGAATAGGTTTGGACAATAACCCCAATATCAAAACCAACAATCAGCACATAATTATGGCAACCAATGAAGCGACCAAGACCAGCTAACAGTGGACAGACTGGGATGAGTATTGACGAATCGTTATATCAAGAGAGCGCTGATTATCAGCAATATGTTCCTTATGACAGTTTTTACTATCCAACTTACGACTATTCGGACTATTATTCGGAGTATCAGTATCAAACTGACGAAAACAATCAAAGTCCACAAATGACACAGCAGATTAATACGGACGAGACAAACAACGATAACAAAGAACCCAATGTCAAACCAGCTGAAAATTTTCAGCCACAAGCCTTGGAAAACCCCAATATATTACAATGAAATACAAAGAAAATAATTTGAAATGCCTTATTGACACAGGATCCACGGTTAACATGATATCCCAAAATATATTTGACCTACCAATCCAAAATACTGATATTCTTATTCAAACCAGCAATGGACCGCTCATAGTTAACAAGAGTATAATCATACCTTCAAAGATTTTGTTCCCAACACCAAAAGAATTTTTATTGCACCCTTTCTCTGAAAACTACGACCTCTTATTAGGAAAAAAACTTTTGGCAGAGGCAAAAGCAACAATTAGTTACCGCGATCAAGTAGTGACTCTTTACAACAACAAATACGAATTAATCGGAGGCAATTCAGCACAAGAACAGAGTCACTTTCAAAACGTAAGCATGGCACCTGACACCATGCTCAGACTACCAAGAAATAGTTCACCCATAATAAAATTAGACCTATACAGATTGGAATAACTTAATAATGAAGAAATACAAAGATTGTGTGCACTCCTGCAGCAATACCATGACATACAATACCACGAGGGTGACAAACTGAAATTTACTAATCAAACAAAACATACCATTAATACAAAGCACACTCTACCCATTTATTCTAAATTATACAGTTACCCACAGGCTTATGAACAAGAAGTCGAAAGCCAAATACAAGATATGCTAAATCAAGGTATTATACGTACCAGTAACTCACCTTTACAACAGCCCCATCTGGGTAGTCCCAAAGAAACAAGATGCATCAGGCAAACAAAAATTCAGAATTGTAATAGACTACCGAAAAGTGAATGAAATCACAGTAGGAGACAGACACCCGATCCCAAATATGGACGAAATCTTAGGAAAACTAGGCAGATGCAATTATTTCACAACTATAGACCTGGCAAAGGGTTTTCACCAAATCGAAATGGATCCAGATTCAGTTTCAAAGACTGCCTTTTCCACCAAGCACGGTCATTATGAGTACTTACGCATGCCATTCGGATTAAAAAACGCACCAGCCACCTTTCAACGGTGCATTAATGATATCTTGCGACCACTCTTAAATAAACACTGTCTCGTGTACTTGGACGACATAATTGTATTCTCAACATCCCTTGATAAGCACCTACAATCGCTCGAACTGGTTTTCGAAAAACTAGCAAAAGCCAACCTTAAGCAACAGCTTGACAAGTGTGAGTTTCTCAAGCAGGAAACCACATTTTTGGGACATGTCTTAACACCAGACGGCATAAAACCAAACCCTGAAAAAATTAAAGCTATTCAAAAATATCCAATTCCCACTAGACCAAAAGAAATAAAAGCTTTCCTTGGACTGACGGGATGCTACCGTAAGTTCATTCCAAATTTTGCAGACATAGCCAAACCTATGACGAAATATTTACAAAAGAATACGAAAATTGACACTACCAACCCTGAATATGATTCGGCATTCAAAAAATTAAAATATCTAATATCAGAGGACCCAATTCTTAAAGTACCCGATTTTACAAAGAAATTTACATTAACCACAGACGCAAGCGATGTCGCTTTGGGAGCTGTACTCTCACAAGAGGGACACCCACTTAGTTACATTAGCCGAACGCTTAACGAGAACGAAACTAATTACAGCACAATTGAAAAAGAACTATTAGCAATAGTGTGGGCGACAAAAACTTTTCGACACTACCTACTTGGAAGACACTTTGAAATATCCAGTGACCATCAACCACTTAGCTGCATGTACCGCATAAAAAACCCAAATACAAATCTCACCAGATGGAGAGTAAAATTATCCGAATTCGATTTTGACATAAAGTATATAAAAGGAAAAGAAAATTGCGAAGCAGACGCCCTGTCCAGAATAAAAATTGAGGAAACATACTTGAGCGAACAAACCCAACATAGTGCAGAGGAAGACAATAGTGACTTAATCTTTATTACAGAAAGACCAATAAACACATTTAACAGACAGGTAATATTTTCAAAAGGACCACCAGACATCAAAGTTACTAAACATTTTAAAAAACAAATCCTTCAAATATTTTACGACACTATGACCAGAGAAAAAGCTGAACAATATTTGATAGACCATTTTTTCGGTAAGAAGAGTGCGTTGTACATTGAGAGTGACGCAGATTTCGAAGTCATTCAGGCCGCACACAAACAAACCATAAACACCAAATATACAAAAATCTTACGCAGCTCAATTTTATTGAAAAACATAACCACATAACAATAACATAACCGCAGAATTTAAAGAATTGATCTTACTACTCATGAAAAACTTCTACACCCAGGCATACAAAAAACAAATAAACTTTTCGGAGAAACTTACTATTTCCCTAATATCCAGCTACTTATCCAGAATATAATAAACGAATGCAATATTTGCAATCTGGCAAAAGCAGAGCACCGCAGCACAGACATGCCAATGAAAGCCACACCCAAACCAGAACATTGCCGCGAAAAATTCATGATAGACATTTATTCATCTGAAGGCAAACATTACGTTAGTTGCATGGACATTTATTCAAAATTTGCCACATTAGAAGAAATAAAAACAAAAGACTGGATAGAATGCAAAAATGCGCTTATGCGTATATTTAACTTGGCAAACCAAAATTACTAAAGGCAGACAGAGACGGCGCATTTTCCAGTTTAGCCCTAAAGCGATGGCTGGAGAGTGAGGAAGTTGAATTGCAGCTTAACACAACAAAAACTGGTGTGGCGGACATAGAGAGACCACATAAAACAATTAATGAAAAGATTCGCATAATCAAAACATCCGACGACGACGAAACCAAATTAAGTAAAATAGAAACAATACTTAACATATACAATCACAAGACCAAACACGATACCACTGGACAGACCCCTGCACACATATTTGTCTACGCTGGACAGCCAATTTTGGACACCAAACAAAACAAAGAAAACAAAATAATTAAAATAAATAGCGATAGAGCAGAATATGAAGTTGACACTCGATACAGAAAAGGCCCCCTACAGAAAGGCAAATTAGAAAACCCATTTAAACCAACCACAAATGTAGAACAGACAGGCTCTGACCATTACAATATCACTAATAGAAATAGAGTTACTCACTACTACAAAACACAATTCAAAAAGCGAAAGAAAAATAATCAACTTTCAATTTTACAGGCACCTGGCACCTGATAACATTATTGCTTGTGCTGATCACAACGGTCCACGGACAGCAGATTCAAATTAATAATATTGACACCAACCACAGATATCTACTTTTTTCCGATAAGCCAGTCGAGATACCATCCTCCTTTGAACATAATTGCTTAAGAATCAATTTAACTGAAATAGACATTGTGGCCGACTATTTTGAGCAAAGGCTACAAACCAATTACCATGCACCCCAGGTCAAATTTTTATACAATAAAATGAAAAGATAACTAGCCGGAATAACCCTGCAACACAGAAACAAACGGTTAACATTGTGGGCTCAGTTTTCAAATACTTGTTTGGCACACTCGATGAAAATGATCGAGTAGAAATACAATTGAAACTTGACATGAACGCCCATAACTCAGTAAAACTACATGAACTCAACGACGCTATACGATTAATAAATGACGGAATGCAAAAGATACAGACTCATGAAAATAACAACAACATCATTAAAACTCTTATATTCGAACTAATGCAGTTCCCAGAATACGTAGAAGATTTGGAAATGGACATGCAGCTTTCCAGACTCGGACCTTTTACCCCCAAATTACTAAACTATGACAAACTTGAGAATAGCCAGAATATTTTAAACATCAAAACATCCACTTGGATTAACTACAACGATAACCAATTATTAATCATATCCCACATACCCATTAACTTTTCATTAATAAACACAATTAAAATAATCCCTTACCCAGATTCGAACGGCTATCAACTAGATTACACAGACACACAATCATATTTTGAAAGAGCAAATAAAATTTACAATGCTGAAAATAAAGAAATAAACAATGAATGTGTCACTAATATTATTAAACACTTAAAACCAATTTGTAATTTTAAGCCAGTGCATACGAAAGAAATAATAAAATACATAGAACCTAACACAATTGTAACTTGGAACTTAACCCAAACCATTCTTAAACAAAATTGGCAAAACCGAATTAAAGGAAACAAAATGATAAGAGTAACCCAATGCAAAATAGAAATCGATGGCATAATTTTAAGTGAAAATCTTTTAAAACCAGAAATAGACTTGACACCACTGTACACCCCACTTAATATAAAAAAAATAAAAATTGTAAAACATAACGACATCGTTAAAATGATTTCAGAAAACAACATTACACTTTACATACTAATGACCATTGTCATAATTGCACTTATTTTATTGTATTTCTATTTAAGATTTGTATCATTTAACCCATTCATGATGCTGTATACAAAATTCAAAAAAAGAAATCAAAATCAAAACACACCACAACAAATAGAAATGGAAGAAGCTCCATTACCCCTACTATATCCATTAATCCCAGCCCAAGTATAGGGTTCCCTTTAAGGGGAGGGTAGTGACTTATTTGCGCCACCCAAACCGGCCAATTTAATTATTTCAAAGAACTATAAACAATAAAGCACTTAATTGATTCCCATACTGTATGCCATCTGCGCAGTATGCGTTTTAATAAACAATTCTTTGGCAACGGCACTTAGCCGTTCTTGTAAACAAATCCTAAAGCCTGACCCAAGCAGCTTTGCCTGCTCTCAATGAAGCTTCTCCCAAACTTAAGTATCCAAGAGCAACGCTCTCCCAAAATACAATATTCCTAAAATACTGAGGCTTCTCCTCAATCTCACTTGCATTTGATTTTTAGTCTTAAGCTGAATACTGAACAATAAAGATCACAATCCAACCCGATTTGTAATTTCTTTTATTTGACAAAACTTCGGTTACAGCGTTGGTCTTAGTTACTGCAACGGTCCATTTAATAGACTCAAAAGTGAATAAATACGCAATTATATCAATCCCATAAAAACAAGAGTGGGATATTTCAATAAATTTCCGTTTGTGATTTGTGTGAAAGTGGAAAGGGAATTCGACCCTAAGGCGTAAGGACGGCCAAGGCCTATATAAGGGCATTTTGGTGCTCTACAATTATTCAACTACTTATATCTATTGCTTTATACTTTAGTTTTATATATTTATTTTATTCAGTAAATATAAACAAAAGTGAAGAGTTAGAGAATGACTAGGATAATTAAGCGTAGGTTAAAATTTGTTAGTTTGTAAAAGAGATTTAATGGAACAGCATAATAAACTGAATTTATATAAATGGACTTATAATTGAAGATATATTTAAATAGAATGAATTGTGAATAAATAGATTTAATGGTTTGTCGAGTACTTATGTTGAACACTTTCTTAAATATGTGGTAGAGTTATTTTGAACATGGCCAAGGGACAATGTAAATATTTTAAGTACCATTGTCATGGTAGGGAGGGTAAAGACTTAGGGGATTATTAACATCCAAAATTCCCAATACTTATCAGAATCTGTAGCTTATCTTCGTATCCGTAGTATCAATATAAAGCCATTTCTTTTATTAATCGATAAACCAGTTTTTGAATAAGACGCACTTATTAAATGTAGTAGCGTTTCGTACTATCCTAAGCTAAAAGAACCCAGACCTACGTCGAGCTAGACCCGAGCATAGCAAGAGTGCGTACAAGGTCCTCTTTATTAGTAATTACCACCCACTATTAAAAGATTATTAGTTAAAATCTGTCGAACTACGTACACTACAGCTCTTAGTTCTTAAATTATATACTTTATGTTAAAATCAAAGTCTCATTTTGTAGGTTGTTGATTTTGTTCTTTATTATTGAGAGCAGGGAAGGTCCCGCTCCGTTCAAAGTAATTTGTCAATTCATTTGGAGTTCTCCATACAAATGTTTCTTAGTCTAATTCGAGGAGCAGCCTATATGCATATCTTATGTATATATCGGAGGGCGTCTCCTGGAATTCTGGGAATCGTTTCCATGATTTCACAATCTGGTGAAATTGTAGCATTGTGGTGAAATTCTGACAAGCACTGCAGCAGAGACGGCACCTGAAGCCCTGGCACCTATAGCACTGTTCCGGCTCCCGTGTCCTGTTTTTTCTTTCAACATCGATTATTGAGTGAGAGGATATTATGGCTGCCATCCTTGGCCGAAACTATTTCTACTTCAAACATTCGCTTGGTGCCTCCCGTAGCCGGGTTTGTCATATTTCTGACAAAGCGCGCTTGGAATCCGAGTTTTCCCAGCTCCTCCACTATCCACGAGTATGGGGTGAAATGGTGAAGGTGTCTGAGAACAACCTGCAAGCCTCTTTCTGCCCTGGCTACGGGGCACTACTCGCCACGGAGGCAGGTTATCAGTCGGGCGCATGGGGGGGTGGGGGTTGAATTTCAGATGGCATCGGAGTGTCGCGAACGGGGGAAATATTTGTCGCTGTTGGTTCATTGCAGGAGGGGGCTTGCCTGGTTTCTTTTGCGACAAGTCTGGTCGTTCTGCTTGTCATGTCCAGGTAGTTTGCGGAAGCTAGGTAAGAATTGGCGGAAGAGGGGGCAAAATCTCTTGTTCGGTGTCTTAAACGTAGTTGAGTTCGTGTCTTTGATCGTACGTTTGCCTGGAGTTTTTTGTGTGGCCACCATTGTGGCATTGCATTTTTGCACTCCAGTAAGGTGGTTGTCGGTATTTGGGAGAATAGGAAAGTCAATCTGCAGCGGGGATATTCGTCTCAGATTGGATTTTTAGCTTTGTCTTATTATTAGCGCTTCCATTTGTCAGAGGAGAGCCGCCCTCTCTTGAACTAGGCGAGGCAGTGGGGAGGAGGAATTTTTTCTCTTTGCTGCCGCCATTAGCGACAACTTTGCGCGAGTCTGTGTGAAAGAGAGGGGGGCCCTTGTCGTCCGAAATTGTTATTTGTGGCGTCCTTAATTGTCCTTTTTTTGTTTATGTCGATGTTGTTCATTGCAAGTTTTCTTTCTTCGGCTTTATAAGCTGGGCATCCTTTATAGGCGCTTATATGGTCGCCGGAGCAGTTCACACAGGAAGCGGGGCTTGTTCTTGGCTTAGTGTTGGACTGGATAGGTGGTGCCCAGCGCATTTCATGCATCTGGGCGGCCTCATGCAAGTTATCTAACCTAAAACATAGCACTCCACCCCAATTTATAAACAGAATTCACATTCCAATCTCGGCGACATTTCCTTTGTCTTTGTTTTTGTCATTGCCTTTGCCAACTGCTAAAGTAAATAACCCAAACGCAAAGTAAACACAGCTTCCGCTTAGAGACCAAACCATGGTCAACGTATTCCGCTTCAATTAAACTGCATCGGTCAGCATAATTGAATTTCACAATGCAGTGGAATAATTTCAGCATAAAGCTTTTATTCTAAACATAACTGAAAGTTCAAGAAGTTTCCAAAAAAAAGCTTCTGGCCGAGGTTGATTGGATTAGGATTAAGATTTGGAAGATCAGTCTGATTCGGGACGATATCGAGAACGGTTTACAACAAACCTAAACTTAGAAACTAGTGTCTTGTAATTGTGAAATACGTTTAAAAGTTTATCACCAATAAAAAATATTAAAATATATAAAATAAAAAATTATTTTTTTAAATAATTTAACAATAACAATTTTAATTGGAGCCCAACGTGGGGCGGTGTACTTAAAAGTTCTAAATAAAATATTACTATAACAAGTTAAATATAAAACGGAACTCGCGCCGCCAACAACTCAAATTTTTAGTGGGTAAATTAAAACACCCGCACTAAACCTACGAACCTAACTATTGTGACAGTGATCGTGAAAAAAAAACTTAATTGGAAATTAATTAATGCAATAATCCGATTAAGAATTTAATATTTAAAAAGGTGGACTGAATACTTAACAGCAATTACAAGAACACAAGATTAATACGAATCAGAAACTCAAATACAAACACAATATACAAACAAAATATTCAAACAAATAAAAAAATCAACACCAAGAAGGAAGAAAGAGCTGACGGAAAACCCTGCCGCCACAGCTAGAAACGAAAATTGAAGGAAGACCCAAACATAAAATAAACAGAAGAACTAAGCTGAAGGAAGACCCAAAATCAGGAGAACCGAGCTGAAGGAAGACCCAAAATCAGGAGAACTACGTTGAAGGAAGACGCCAACATAAAGTATCGTGAGCAGAAATAAATAATATTAAGATATTATTTAAAGTAAATCAATAAAATGAGATCAAGATACAGGCAATATTTTAAAGTTTTAAAATCAATTATTACAAAATCATTTTTAACAAATAATTAAAAATAACAATCTGGAAAATTTAATAAATAGTTTTGAAGATCTGAATTTAACAATGGCAACCAGAGGTTCAACTTCAACCTTTTCTGCGGGCGGGATATCAAGCGCCAGCAATCTTACGATGGAATTAATAAACCGATTAATTAATGTACAATTGGGGGAACAGAAAAATTGAAGGGATACAAGGGCAGATAACAGCTAATAGAAACGAAGTGGAAGATTATAAAGTTCAAACAATTGACCCAAATATAAAATGGGAAACCACCCTAGAGGTATTTGAATCATTACCCAAGTTCACTGGTGAAATAACCCAATATGTAGGCTGGAGAGAAGCGGCAGAAATTGCCATGAGCTTATATAAAATTCAAAGCGAACAGTATTTTATCGCTTTAACAATTCTTCGTAATAAAATCATGGGAGCAGCACATGATGCTTTAACAAACCATGTTAAAAAAAATGACTTTACTCATAAATAAAACTATAATGACATATGGTAAGGACAGCGATATAACTAAAGAAACAAATAAAACAATTCGGAGCAACGCTCTCAGAATTTTTATTTCTGGATTAAACGGTTCAATTTCAGAAACACTCTACACTACAGCTCTTAGTTCTTAAATTATATACTTTATGTCAAAATCAAAGTCTCATTTTGTAGGTTGTTGATTTTGTTCTTTATTATTGAGAGCAGGGAAGGTCCCGCTCCGTTCAAAGTAATTTGTCAATTCATTTGGAGTTCTCCATACAAATGTTTCTTAGCCTAATTCGAGGAGCAGCCTATATGCATATCTTATGTATATATCGGAGCGCGACTCCTGGAATTCTGGGAATCGTTTCCATGATTTCACAATCTGGTGAAATTGTAGCATTGTGGTGAAATTCTGACAAGCACTGCAGCAGAGACGGCACCTGAAGCCCTGGCACCTATAGCACTGTTCCGGCTCCCGTGTCCTGTTTTTTCTTTCAACATCGATTATTGAGTGAGAGGATATTATGGCTGCCATCCTTGGCCGAAACTATTTCTACTTCAAACATTCGCTTGGTGCCTCCCGTAGCCGGGTTTGTCATATTTCTGACAAAGCGCGCTTGGAATCCGAGTTTTCCCAGCTCCTCCACTATCCACGAGTATGGGGTGAAATGGTGAAGGTGTCTGAGAACAACCTGCAAGCCTCTTTCTGCCCTGGCTACGGGGCACTACTCGCCACGGAGGCAGGTTATCAGTCGGGCGCATGGGGGGGTGGGGGTTGAATTTCAGATGGCATCGGAGTGTCGCGAACGGGGGAAATATTTGTCGCTGTTGGTTCATTGCAGGAGGGGGCTTGCCTGGTTTCTTTTGCGACAAGTCTGGTCGTTCTGCTTGTCATGTCCAGGTAGTTTGCGGAAGCTAGGTAAGAATTGGCGGAAGAGGGGGCAAAATCTCTTGTTCGGTGTCTTAAACGTAGTTGAGTTCGTGTCTTTGATCGTACGTTTGCCTGGAGTTTTTTGTGTGGCCACCATTGTGGCATTGCATTTTTGCACTCCAGTAAGGTGGTTGTCGGTATTTGGGAGAATAGGAAAGTCAATCTGCAGCGGGGATATTCGTCTTAGATTGGATTTTTAGCTTTGTCTTATTATTAGCGCTTCCATTTGTCAGAGGAGAGCCGCCCTCTCTTGAACTAGGCGAGGCAGTGGGGAGGAGGAATTTTTTCTCTTTGCTGCCGCCATTAGCGACAACTTTGCGCGAGTCTGTGTGAAAGAGAGGGGGGCCCTTGTCGTCCGAAATTGTTATTTGTGGCGTCCTTAATTGTCCTTTTTTTGTTTATGTCGATGTTGTTCACTGCAAGTTTTCTTTCTTCGGCTTTATAAGCTGGGCATCCTTTATAGGCGCTTATATGGTCGCCGGAGCAGTTCACACAGGAAGCGGGGCTTGTTCTTGGCTTAGTGTTGGACTGGATAGGTGGTGCCCAGCGCATTTCATGCATCTGGGCGGCCTCATGCAAGTTATCTAACCTAAAACATAGCACTCCACCCCAATTTATAAACAGAATTCACATTCCAATCTCGGCGACATTTCCTTTGTCTTTGTTTTTGTCATTGCCTTTGCCAACTGCTAAAGTAAATAACCCAAACGTAAAGTAAACACAGCTTCCGCTTAGAGACCAAACCATGGTCAACGTATTCCGCTTCAATTAAACTGCATCGGTCAGCATAATTGAATTTCACAATGCAGTGGAATAATTTCAGCATAAAGCTTTTATTCTAAACATAACTGAAAGTTCAAGAAGTTTCCAAAGAAAAGCTTCTGGCCGAGGTTGATTGGATTAGGATTAAGATTTGGAAGATCAGTCTGATTCGGGACGATATCGAGAACGGTTTACAACAAACCTAAACTTAGAAACTAGTGTCTTGTAATTGTGAAATACGTTTAAAAGTTTATCACCAATAAAAAATATTAAAATATATAAAATAAAAAATTATTTTTTTAAATAATTTAACAATAACAATTTTAATTGGAGCCCAACGTGGGGCGGTGTACTTAAAAGTTCTAAATAAAATATTACGATAACAAGTTAAATATAAAACGGAACTCGCGCCGCCAACAACTCAAATTTTTAGTGGGTAAATTAAAACACCCGCACTAAACCTACGAACCTAACTATTGTGACAGTGATCGTGAAAAAAAAACTTAATTGGAAATTAATTAATGCAATAATCCGATTAAGAATTTAATATTTAAAAAGATGGACTGAATACTTAACAGCAATTACAAGAACACAAGATTAATACGAATCAGAAACTCAAATACAAACACAATATACAAACAAAATATTCAAACAAATAAAAAAAATCAACACCAAGAAGGAAGAAAGAGCTGACGGAAAACCCTGCCGCCACAGCTAGAAACGAAAATTGAAGGAAGACCCAAACATAAAATAAACAGAAGAACTAAGCTGAAGGAAGACCCAAAATCAGGAGAACCGAGCTGAAGGAAGACCCAAAATCAGGAGAACTACGTTGAAGGAAGACGCCAACATAAAGTATCGTGAGCAGAAATAAATAATATTAAGATATTATTTAAAGTAAATCAATAAAATAAGATCAAGATACAGGCAATATTTTAAAGTTTTAAAATCAATTATTACAAAATCATTTTTAACAAATAATTAAAAATAACAATCTGGAAAATTTAATAAATAGTTTTGAAGATCTGAATTTAACAATGGCAACCAGAGGTTCAACTTCAACCTTTTCTGCGGGCGGGATATCAAGCGCCAGCAATCTTACGATGGAATTAATAAACCGATTAATTAATGTACAATTGGGGGAACAGAAAAATTGAAGGGATACAAGGGCAGATAACAGCTAATAGAAACGAAGTGGAAGATTATAAATTTCAAACAATTGACCCAAATATAAAATGGGAAACCACCCTAGAGGTATTTGAATCATTACTCAAGTTCACTGGTGAAATAACCCAATATGTAGGCTGGAGAGAAGCGGAAGAAATTGCCATGAGCTTATATAAAATTCAAAGCGAACAGTATTTTATCGCTTTAACAATTCTTCGTAATAAAATCATGGGAGCAGCACATGATGCTTTAACAAACCATGTTAAAAAAAATGACTTTACTCATAAATAAAACTATAATGACATATGGTAAGGACAGCGATATAACTAAAGAAACAAATAAAACAATTCGGAGCAACGCTCTCAGAATTTTTATTTCTGGATTAAACGGTTCAATTTCAGAAACACTCTACACTACAGCTCTTAGTTCTTAAATTATATACTTTATGTCAAAATCAAAGTCTCATTTTGTAGGTTGTTGATTTTGTTCTTTATTATTGAGAGCAGGGAAGGTCCCGCTCCGTTCAAAGTAATTTGTCAATTCATTTGGAGTTCTCCATACAAATGTTTCTTAGCCTAATTCGAGGAGCAGCCTATATGCATATCTTATGTATATATCGGAGCGCGACTCCTGGAATTCTGGGAATCGTTTCCATGATTTCACAATCTGGTGAAATTGTAGCATTGTGGTGAAATTCTGACAAGCACTGCAGCAGAGACGGCACCTGAAGCCCTGGCACCTATAGCACTGTTCCGGCTCCCGTGTCCTGTTTTTTCTTTCAACATCGATTATTGAGTGAGAGGATATTATGGCTGCCATCCTTGGCCGAAACTATTTCTACTTCAAACATTCGCTTGGTGCCTCCCGTAGCCGGGTTTGTCATATTTCTGACAAAGCGCGCTTGGAATCCGAGTTTTCCCAGCTCCTCCACTATCCACGAGTATGGGGTGAAATGGTGAAGGTGTCTGAGAACAACCTGCAAGCCTCTTTCTGCCCTGGCTACGGGGCACTACTCGCCACGGAGGCAGGTTATCAGTCGGGCGCATGGGGGGGTGGGGGTTGAATTTCAGATGGCATCGGAGTGTCGCGAACGGGGGAAATATTTGTCGCTGTTGGTTCATTGCAGGAGGGGGCTTGCCTGGTTTCTTTTGCGACAAGTCTGGTAGTTCTGCTTGTCATGTCCAGGTAGTTTGCGGAAGCTAGGTAAGAATTGGCGGAAGAGGGGGCAAAATCTCTTGTTCGGTGTCTTAAACGTAGTTGAGTTCGTGTCTTTGATCGTACGTTTGCCTGGAGTTTTTTGTGTGGCCACCATTGTGGCATTGCATTTTTGCACTCCAGTAAGGTGGTTGTCGGTATTTGGGAGAATAGGAAAGTCAATCTGCAGCGGGGATATTCGTCTTAGATTGGATTTTTAGCTTTGTCTTATTATTAGCGCTTCCATTTGTCAGAGGAGAGCCGCCCTCTCTTGAACTAGGCGAGGCAGTGGGGAGGAGGAATTTTTTCTCTTTGCTGCCGCCATTAGCGACAACTTTGCGCGAGTCTGTGTGAAAGAGAGGGGGGCCCTTGTCGTCCGAAATTGTTATTTGTGGCGTCCTTAATTGTCCTTTTTTTGTTTATGTCGATGTTGTTCACTGCAAGTTTTCTTTCTTCGGCTTTATAAGCTGGGCATCCTTTATAGGCGCTTATATGGTCGCCGGAGCAGTTCACACAGGAAGCGGGGCTTGTTCTTGGCTTAGTGTTGGACTGGATAGGTGGTGCCCAGCGCATTTCATGCATCTGGGCGGCCTCATGCAAGTTATCTAACCTAAAACATAGCACTCCACCCCAATTTATAAACAGAATTCACATTCCAATCTCGGCGACATTTCCTTTGTCTTTGTTTTTGTCATTGCCTTTGCCAACTGCTAAAGTAAATAACCCAAACGTAAAGTAAACACAGCTTCCGCTTAGAGACCAAACCATGGTCAACGTATTCCGCTTCAATTAAACTGCATCGGTCAGCATAATTGAATTTCACAATGCAGTGGAATAATTTCAGCATAAAGCTTTTATTCTAAACATAACTGAAAGTTCAAGAAGTTTCCAAAGAAAAGCTTCTGGCCGAGGTTGATTGGATTAGGATTAAGATTTGGAAGATCAGTCTGATTCGGGACGATATCGAGAACGGTTTACAACAAACCTAAACTTAGAAACTAGTGTCTTGTAATTGTGAAATACGTTTAAAAGTTTATCACCAATAAAAAATATTAAAATATATAAAATAAAAAATTATTTTTTTAAATAATTTAACAATAACAATTTTAATTGGAGCCCAACGTGGGGCGGTGTACTTAAAAGTTCTAAATAAAATATTACGATAACAAGTTAAATATAAAACGGAACTCGCGCCGCCAACAACTCAAATTTTTAGTGGGTAAATTAAAACACCCGCACTAAACCTACGAACCTAACTATTGTGACAGTGATCGTGAAAAAAAAACTTAATTGGAAATTAATTAATGCAATAATCCGATTAAGAATTTAATATTTAAAAAGATGGACTGAATACTTAACAGCAATTACAAGAACACAAGATTAATACGAATCAGAAACTCAAATACAAACACAATATACAAACAAAATATTCAAACAAATAAAAAAATCAACACCAAGAAGGAAGAAAGAGCTGACGGAAAACCCTGCCGCCACAGCTAGAAACGAAAATTGAAGGAAGACCCAAACATAAAATAAACAGAAGAACTAAGCTGAAGGAAGACCCAAAATCAGGAGAACCGAGCTGAAGGAAGACCCAAAATCAGGAGAACTACGTTGAAGGAAGACGCCAACATAAAGTATCGTGAGCAGAAATAAATAATATTAAGATATTATTTAAAGTAAATCAATAAAATAAGATCAAGATACAGGCAATATTTTAAAGTTTTAAAATCAATTATTACAAAATCATTTTTAACAAATAATTAAAAATAACAATCTGGAAAATTTAATAAATAGTTTTGAAGATCTGAATTTAACAATGGCAACCAGAGGTTCAACTTCAACCTTTTCTGCGGGCGGGATATCAAGCGCCAGCAATCTTACGATGGAATTAATAAACCGATTAATTAATGTACAATTGGGGGAACAGAAAAATTGAAGGGATACAAGGGCAGATAACAGCTAATAGAAACGAAGTGGAAGATTATAAATTTCAAACAATTGACCCAAATATAAAATGGGAAACCACCCTAGAGGTATTTGAATCATTACTCAAGTTCACTGGTGAAATAACCCAATATGTAGGCTGGAGAGAAGCGGCAGAAATTGCCATGAGCTTATATAAAATTCAAAGCGAACAGTATTTTATCGCTTTAACAATTCTTCGTAATAAAATCATGGGAGCAGCACATGATGCTTTAACAAACCATGTTAAAAAAAATGACTTTACTCATAAATAAAACTATAATGACATATGGTAAGGACAGCGATATAACTAAAGAAACAAATAAAACAATTCGGAGCAACGCTCTCAGAATTTTTATTTCTGGATTAAACGGTTCAATTTCAGAAACACTCTACACTACAGCTCTTAGTTCTTAAATTATATACTTTATGTCAAAATCAAAGTCTCATTTTGTAGGTTGTTGATTTTGTTCTTTATTATTGAGAGCAGGGAAGGTCCCGCTCCGTTCAAAGTAATTTGTCAATTCATTTGGAGTTCTCCATACAAATGTTTCTTAGCCTAATTCGAGGAGCAGCCTATATGCATATCTTATGTATATATCGGAGCGCGACTCCTGGAATTCTGGGAATCGTTTCCATGATTTCACAATCTGGTGAAATTGTAGCATTGTGGTGAAATTCTGACAAGCACTGCAGCAGAGACGGCACCTGAAGCCCTGGCACCTATAGCACTGTTCCGGCTCCCGTGTCCTGTTTTTTCTTTCAACATCGATTATTGAGTGAGAGGATATTATGGCTGCCATCCTTGGCCGAAACTATTTCTACTTCAAACATTCGCTTGGTGCCTCCCGTAGCCGGGTTTGTCATATTTCTGACAAAGCGCGCTTGGAATCCGAGTTTTCCCAGCTCCTCCACTATCCACGAGTATGGGGTGAAATGGTGAAGGTGTCTGAGAACAACCTGCAAGCCTCTTTCTGCCCTGGCTACGGGGCACTACTCGCCACGGAGGCAGGTTATCAGTCGGGCGCATGGGGGGGGTGGGGGTTGAATTTCAGATGGCATCGGAGTGTCGCGAACGGGGGAAATATTTGTCGCTGTTGGTTCATTGCAGGAGGGGGCTTGCCTGGTTTCTTTTGCGACAAGTCTGGTAGTTCTGCTTGTCATGTCCAGGTAGTTTGCGGAAGCTAGGTAAGAATTGGCGGAAGAGGGGGCAAAATCTCTTGTTCGGTGTCTTAAACGTAGTTGAGTTCGTGTCTTTGATCGTACGTTTGCCTGGAGTTTTTTGTGTGGCCACCATTGTGGCATTGCATTTTTGCACTCCAGTAAGGTGGTTGTCGGTATTTGGGAGAATAGGAAAGTCAATCTGCAGCGGGGATATTCGTCTCAGATTGGATTTTTAGCTTTGTCTTATTATTAGCGCTTCCATTTGTCAGAGGAGAGCCGCCCTCTCTTGAACTAGGCGAGGCAGTGGGGAGGAGGAATTTTTTCTCTTTGCTGCCGCCATTAGCGACAACTTTGCGCGAGTCTGTGTGAAAGAGAGGGGGGCCCTTGTCGTCCGAAATTGTTATTTGTGGCGTCCTTAATTGTCCTTTTTTTGTTTATGTCGATGTTGTTCACTGCAAGTTTTCTTTCTTCGGCTTTATAAGCTGGGCATCCTTTATAGGCGCTTATATGGTCGCCGGAGCAGTTCACACAGGAAGCGGGGCTTGTTCTTGGCTTAGTGTTGGACTGGATAGGTGGTGCCCAGCGCATTTCATGCATCTGGGCGGCCTCATGCAAGTTATCTAACCTAAAACATAGCACTCCACCCCAATTTATAAACAGAATTCACATTCCAATCTCGGCGACATTTCCTTTGTCTTTGTTTTTGTCATTGCCTTTGCCAACTGCTAAAGTAAATAACCCAAACGTAAAGTAAACACAGCTTCCGCTTAGAGACCAAACCATGGTCAACGTATTCCGCTTCAATTAAACTGCATCGGTCAGCATAATTGAATTTCACAATGCAGTGGAATAATTTCAGCATAAAGCTTTTATTCTAAACATAACTGAAAGTTCAAGAAGTTTCCAAAGAAAAGCTTCTGGCCGAGGTTGATTGGATTAGGATTAAGATTTGGAAGATCAGTCTGATTCGGGACGATATCGAGAACGGTTTACAACAAACCTAAACTTAGAAACTAGTGTCTTGTAATTGTGAAATACGTTTAAAAGTTTATCACCAATAAAAAATATTAAAATATATAAAATAAAAAATTATTTTTTTAAATAATTTAACAATAACAATTTTAATTGGAGCCCAACGTGGGGCGGTGTACTTAAAAGTTCTAAATAAAATATTACGATAACAAGTTAAATATAAAACGGAACTCGCGCCGCCAACAACTCAAATTTTTAGTGGGTAAATTAAAACACCCGCACTAAACCTACGAACCTAACTATTGTGACAGTGATCGTGAAAAAAAAACTTAATTGGAAATTAATTAATGCAATAATCCGATTAAGAATTTAATATTTAAAAAGGTGGACTGAATACTTAACAGCAATTACAAGAACACAAGATTAATACGAATCAGAAACTCAAATACAAACACAATATACAAACAAAATATTCAAACAAATAAAAAAATCAACACCAAGAAGGAAGAAAGAGCTGACGGAAAACCCTGCCGCCACAGCTAGAAACGAAAATTGAAGGAAGACCCAAACATAAAATAAACAGAAGAACTAAGCTGAAGGAAGACCCAAAATCAGGAGAACCGAGCTGAAGGAAGACCCAAAATCAGGAGAACTACGTTGAAGGAAGACGCCAACATAAAGTATCGTGAGCAGAAATAAATAATATTAAGATATTATTTAAAGTAAATCAATAAAATAAGATCAAGATACAGGCAATATTTTAAAGTTTTAAAATCAATTATTACAAAATCATTTTTAACAAATAATTAAAAATAACAATCTGGAAAATTTAATAAATAGTTTTGAAGATCTGAATTTAACAATGGCAACCAGAGGTTCAACTTCAACCTTTTCTGCGGGCGGGATATCAAGCGCCAGCAATCTTACGATGGAATTAATAAACCGATTAATTAATGTACAATTGGGGGAACAGAAAAATTGAAGGGATACAAGGGCAGATAACAGCTAATAGAAACGAAGTGGAAGATTATAAATTTCAAACAATTGACCCAAATATAAAATGGGAAACCACCCTAGAGGTATTTGAATCATTACCCAAGTTCACTGGTGAAATAACCCAATATGTAGGCTGGAGAGAAGCGGCAGAAATTGCCATGAGCTTATATAAAATTCAAAGCGAACAGTATTTTATCGCTTTATCAATAAAATCGTAATAAAATCATGGGAGCAGCACATGATGCTTTAACAAACCATGTTAAAAAAAATGACTTTACTCATAAATAAAACTATAATGACATATGGTAAGGACAGCGATATAACTAAAGAAACAAATAAAACAATTCGGAGCAACGCTCTCAGAATTTTTATTTTTGGATTAAACGGTTCAATTTCAGAAACACTCTTTTCTCTTAATCCACCAGATCTGCCAAATGCTTTGGCAAAATGTCAGGAACTAGAGTCTAACAATTTTCAAGCCCAGCTTGCAAACAGGTATTATGGATTTAAGAATGAAAAAAAAAATCAGGGAAATAACCTAAGATTTAATCCAGTAAATTCTAGGCAGAATAATAATACCGCTAATAGAATGAATAATAATTGGAATAATAATCAGAATAATAATCAGAATAATAATTGGCCACAAAGCGGTACCTTTAGACATAATAATAATTGGAATTCAAATAACAATTCAAAGGTACAACCCCCACCGGAACCAATGGAAGTAGATAGTTCCATTAGGTTTCAAAATCGTCCGAATAATAATTACAACCGTCCAAATAATAATTATAACAGGGGCTATGATAATAACAGGCAGAATTATAATAATTTTTCGCAAAGAAATAATTATAATCCAAACCAAGAACAAAAAACTGAACCACAAACCCTATTAAAACGGAAAGCAACTGTAGTCAACCAGCCCAGAAAGGAATGAGAATTAATAACATTGATGAGGATCATTTTTTAGAGCAGAACCTTACAGGGGAATGCCTCATATAACAAGAACAGATAGACATACAAAAAAACAATTTAAAATATTAATTGACACACATCTTGCTATATTAAAAACGGAATTTATGAAAATAAAAAAGAATTACCAATTTACAAGAGAGTACTACAGTCCATGGATACTCAATCATAAAATATTACCATATATTAACAATATTTGAAACAAAACATCTATTTTACGAAATAGAAGGGTTAGAATCTGACTTATTAATTGGGTACAATCTATTAAGGAAAATTGGAGCTAAAATAGATGTTGAAAAAGGTATTCTGGAATATCATGGGAAAAAGAAAAACTGGAATATTATGACGATGAGGAGAATAACGATTTGTGTCTAATTGGGGAAGAAAATACTCTTCCATTAAAAGAATACATTATAAAAAAATACTTTGATGAACAAAAAGTATTTAAAACCGATACGGTAATTGTTGAAGGAAGTGAATATAGCTTCGGATCAAAGAATCCTGAGCATGCAGACGTTGAATTATCCGTCCACAAAAACACTAATAGCTTGGGATCCAAAAATCCTGAGCATGCCGACGTTGAATTATCCACAAAAACACTAATATCTTGGGATCCAAAAATCCTGAACGCGCCGTCGTTGAATTATCCGACAACAAAAAAACTAAAAGTTTGCGATCCACAAACACGCAGTCGTTGAATTTTCCGACAAAGAACAAATTCATAATTTAACTACAATTTCAAATCAAATACAAGATTTCGAAAATAAAATTATGAATAAAATTAAAAAGGAGCATTCCAAAATAAATATACAAATTACTTTTCGAACCGATATTCGAGGAGAAATAAATACTGACAATGATAGAGCTATTTATAGCAAACAATATCCTTACGCTATGTCAGTCTCAGATTTCGTTAATAGTTAAATCGATAGAATGCTAAAGGAACAAATTATAAGGCCGAGTAGAATAAGGGCTTCTAATTCACCAGTCCTAGTAGTACCCAAAAAAGGTCAAAACGAAGATGGAAGTCCAAAACATCGACTAGTTATTGACTATAAAAAATTAAACGAAAACACAATACCGTACAGATACCCTATGCAAGACCCGTCTGTTATATTATCTAACTTAGGAAAGTCAAAATATTTCTCAACAATTGATTTGGAATCAGGATTCCACCAAATTTTAATGAAAGAATCAGACATTGAAAAAACAGCTTTTTCTATTAATAATAGGAAATTTGAATTCTTACGTATGCCATTTGGGTTAACAAACGCCCCTAGATTATTTCAAAGAGCAATGGATGATATATTAAGAGAACAAGTCGGAAAAACTTGCCACGTTTATATGGATGATATAATATCTTTTCGAACACAATTGAACAACATTATACCGATCTAATTCAAATAATTAATATTTTACAACAAGCAGATATGAAAATTTCTCTTGAAAAATCTAAATTCTTTAAATTAGAAACAGCATTTCTTGGTTATATTGTTTCTCACAATGTAATTAAAACAGATCCTGAAAAAATTTCCGCAATTATGAAGTATCCGATTCCTCAAAACATTAGAGAGCTTCGAAGCTTCCTAGGCCTTTACCTAGGCTATTACCGTAAATTTGTCCGAAACTATGCAAAAATCGCCAAACCTTTAACCAAATACTTAGGAGGAGATAATGGTAAGATTTCTGGAAGAATGTCTACTAAAATTACAATACAGTAAGATGAGCCAGCTGTAAATGCTTTTAACGAACTTAAAGATAATTTAATAGCACAAGTGGAATTAGTTCAACCAGATTATAACAAAAAATTCACTTTGACAACAGACGCATCAGATATAGCTATCGGAGCGGTTTTATCACAGGATAATAAACCAATTACTTTCATATCTAAATCTTTAAATAAAACTGAACAACATTATGCCACAAATAAAAAAGAATTGTTAGCCATAGTTTGGGCTCTTAAAAATCTCAGAAATTATTATATGGAGTTATTGGTATAGAAATACAAACCGACCATCAATCTTTATCTTTTACAATCTCGGATAAAAACCCGAACGTATTCTTTCATAGAAAGTTTCACTCCAAAAATAATATATAAACCCGGAACTCCTAATGTCGTAGCAGACGCATTATCTCGAATAAAACTAAATAATATTACAAACAACGACTTAGAACAATCTAGCTCAGATAATGAAGATAAAGCGCTTATAATGGAAGAAACACATAGTAGAGCTCACAGAGGACTAGACGAAAATTACAAACAAATCAATAGATTATATTATTGGCCAAATTTATTTATCAAATTAAAATAATACATTAAAAATTATAAAATTTGCAACGAAAATAAATATAACAGGCATCCAATACAAATTCCTATTGGGGAAGCTCCTATTCCAACTAAAGAAGGAGAAAACTTACACATCGATATTTATTACGCGCAAAGTCTTATTTTCTTAACGTGTGCTGACGCGTATTCAAAGCTTTACCGAGCTTTACCTCTGCTCAATTTAAATCCTTTGCACAAAGATGTGGTTTAACTCTAAATTTCGCTGACCCAAGACACAGTACCTCAAACGGAAAAGTTGAAAAGGCACATTCAACCTAATTTAAGTTATTATAAAGAAATAATCAATCTAGAATCAGGATATATAAAAAAGGATACAAATGCAAAGTCACAATGGGAAATTACATCTGAATTACAAATAATCGAATTAATTTTGTCACAACTGATATCAACTAGATCAAAAAGGGGAATAAATGAGTTAGGCACTGTTTGGACAAAGACACTAGAGTAATAAGATGCGTAACGGCCATACATTGGTTTTGCACTATTCAGCCACTTTTTTGGTGACGGCAATAATTGCTCTCTTCCCGCTCGCGTAAAATTGAGAGCATAAAAATCTAAAAATAGAATTCACTTGCTCGTGTGAGTGAAAACAGTAAACAAAAAAGCGTACATGTGTGCGTAGTTGTGCTAGAAGACGATTTTCGGTCCGAAATCAATTTTGATCTAAGAAACAAATTTGATTAATGTTTTGGTCAATTTCGTTGTAATACGAGCTAATAAAATAATATTTAAAAATTGATGCCGTGACTATTATTTTTTTTTAAAAAGTTGTTTTAATATTCTTTAGTTAAAATCGCCGCTCGAATTAACTACCATTTACATATAAATATTTTTATTATTAATTATCTGTAATGCGTTACGCATCTTATTATTCTAGTGTCTTTGGTTTGGAAATGGTTAGCTGGAACTCCGGATCATGATGATTTCATTAAAATACAGAATAAAATAAAACACTTAATTGGAAACAATAACCAACAATTTATTATCAATTCCAAATTTTTTAAAGAGATAAAATCACTTTCTGATCATTTTAAAAATATTTTTATTGATCAAGAATTGCCGTTAAGAAAACATCCTTTACGATTATTAACATTCGACTTGCAAAACATAATTGACACTATTACACTGGCAAAAATTGATGTATTTCACACAAAAATTTTAAATAATGAAGATATTAAAGAAATATTAATTTACGAACAAAAGCCCGTAATTATTGCAGATCTAATGTATATTTCGGTATTAAAAATTGTTCTACATAAAGAACTTCTAATAATTTATATAAAATACCCGGTAATAACAAACAGATGCGAAATCTACTATGCCAGATCCATTTCACAAAATGATGGAAAATTACTAATAAGTAATCAGGTCGCAAAATGCGAAAATACCTTTTACCCAATATCTAATTTTAAGAACGAACTTTTTAATAACTATTGTATTATAAGTAAAGACAAAACTTGTATTACCCGCTTACTAAATGGAGAAAAATCAGTCTGAACTAAAATTCGAGAAAAAAATAAGAAAATAGATATCATTCAAGAAGGTGCCATTCTAGTTAACGGAAATAATATTGTAAACAATTCTCATTTAGATGGCTCATATTTAATAACATTTAACGGTACAACTACAATAAATAATATTTCATACACCAATTTAGATAACAAAATACTCGAACACATAACAACTAATCACTTTAAGAACCTGGAAATATCGGAATATTTAATATCCAAAAATTCAGAACTCACTCTTGACAACATTAATATTTTAAACCCATTTATTGAAATTTTCAATTGGAAAATATCAATATCATTTATATAATAACGAGTTCGCGGTTGCAAGTTTTGAAAAAAATATAAGTTTTTATTTCAAGATAATAATACAACTTTGAATCGGAGTCAATTCACGTCTTAATGGTATAGTGGGTGAATTAGAACTAAATCTGGAGTGTGAGTTGAACGCTTAGCAAACCCTTGGTCGACTTTGTTTATATGAACTTGAAGGCTCTCCTCTCTATTCAAATGGGTTGCGCTTTTTAAGAGAGTTGCGCATGGAAAATTACCAGGATTTGTGCTGCGTAAGCTATTTGGTTGCTTAGTGGGAATGACGAATTTCGGCATCGGCGGATGTTTATGTCTATGAATCAATTGTTTATGTTAACGCGGCCGAAATTGTTATTGTCACCAAGAGCTTGGGATCTGACTTATGTGTTAGGGCAAATGGATTGGGTGGGTGTGATCAAGTGGTACATATGTACTGTGTGTGTGTGGTGTGTGTGTGTGACAAAGTGTTATACTATGGTACATATGCTACTTCCCCATCCTTAAGAAATTAGCCTGTCCTCAGGCGGATAATTTAGGATACAAGACAGGATTTACATTATTTTCTATTTCTGTTACATCATTGTTTATAATATTTGATTCAATAGGAGTGGGTACTTGTCTTTTGAATTTGATTATAATTTTCTTAGGTAATTCTTATATTTGTAGATATAATAGAATATTATTATGACAACTAAAACTATTAAAATAGTAAATGTAATTATTTGAAATTTATTGTTTGCTTTATTATGGATTTCAAAAATATCTTTAGCTTGTATATAAGAAAGGGCTTTTAATTTAGTGATATTGTTGTTAACATAAATCGTTTGTGTGTAATCTAACATAGTGTTTGATATTGAGATGTCTTCGATTTGTATGGAACAGTTAAAAGCTTTTATTATGTTGTCTCCCTCTATTATTATATCTCTATTTATGCAATTTTGGTTAAGTATGGTTTTTGGTAAGTTCCAAGTTAATATTATATTAGGTTCGACATAATTGATTTCAAATTCTTTATGAGTTTTTACATATCTGCATTCTGTATTAAATTGGTTAAGTATGCCCGTTAAGCATTTGTTTATTATTAAAGTTTTTGAAGATGCCAAATAAGTTTGATTATTTTGAACATAAAATTTATTTTGTACATTTTCTATTAAAATGTTTTGATTACTATCTGGATATGGAATTATTGTAAGGATTGGGGTCTTAATTATTTCTTTTGGAATATGTTGAAGTTTTTCTGAGTTTATATTTGTTAGATAATCATGTTTTAGTAATTTAGGATTAAAAATGCCAAGTCTTGTTAACTGCATTCCAAATTCAATATCTTCTACATACTCAGTAAACTGTTGTAAATTAAATAATAAAATGTTTAATCTTTGATCGCTTTCATGTAATGCACTTAATAAATTTATTAATGTTATGCCTTCATTTACTGTTTTTATGACTTCGTTGAGTTCATTAGCTTGGATGCTGTTTTCGGACAAATTTTGAATTTTATATTCTAGCTCTTCTTTATCTGCTTGATCTAAGGTTCCAAAAAGGTATTTATAAAATTAGCTAAGCCGCGTTTGCTGCGCTTTGCTATTCTAATGCCATTCATTTCTCTTTTTAATTTCTCTGCTAAATATTGAACTTGGGATAAAGTTTCATATTCTTCTGATTGTTTTACTAAGTTATCATATGTTTGTTCTATTTTTGTAATATTTACAGATAAGTAGTGATACTCGTAATTGATTGGTAAACTTATTGATCCAGTATTAAATATAAGGTAGCCATTTTTGGCTTGAATTGGGTTAACTTCAAGATTTTGTCCTTGGACATGTTGGATAAAACATAATAGAAAATAGCAAAGGATCATCAGAATTGTGTAATTATGTTGGATTGCCTTGGTCGTTTTGGGTTGTGCTGGAATTATTGTTATATTTAGTTTCATTAATTTTCTTTTTCTTTTTATATTTTGATTTATAGTGGGTTATTTTCCTGCCTCTGTTTTTCTCTTCATAATGTTTTTCGTCAATCTGTGTAATTTCTCCTGTCTTTTTATATGGGTTTGTTGTCTTTGATTTTACTAATGGTGCTTGTCTATATCTGGTATCTACTTCATAACTATGTCTATTTTCGTTTAATTTATTTATTTTATTAATTTTCTCTTGCTGGGTGTCATGTGCAGGTGTTCCTGCATATATAAAAATATCTGCTGGTGTTTTACCTGTTGTATTATGTTTAATTTTATGGTTATAAACATAGAGTAGGGTTTCAAATTTTGTTATTTTATTCTCTGGGTCGGACTCAGTGCTTATAATTCTTAACTTTTCGTTGACAGTTTTATGAAATCTCTCAATGTCTGAAATTCCATTTTTACTTGTTGTGACGTTAATGTGAACATTTTCGGACTTTAGCCATAAATCTAATGCAGCACACATAAATGCTGAGTCTTTATCGGCTTTTATTTCGGACGGTTTTCCCATTTCATTAAAAATTTTAAGTAGAGCTCTTTTTGCTTCGAGCCAATCCCTAGAGCTGACTGCAATTAGGGCTGCATATTTGGAATAAACGTCAATACATGACAGGAATGTTTTATTATCGATTAAATAAAATTCGATAACATATTTTTCTATAGGATTGAAAATTTCTGGCGTTAACTCGTAATTTAATTTAGTGTCTCTATGTTCTGTTTTACACATGTTACACACTTCACATTCGTTGACAATGTTCTGTACTAACTTTTGATAGTCTGGGTAGTAATATTTTTCTTTAAAAATTTTGGTTTGTTTTTCTATACCTGGAAGTAAGAGTTCTCTTTGGGTTTTTATTATTACTTCTTTAAATTCTGAATATGTTTCAACATCTATTAATTTACTGGTTGCTCTCATAACTTTAGTTATGTTGTTCGGACTGACAATTTCTAAGAAGGCGTTTTGAAATGTAAGGAAATCTATTTCATTATGAAAATAAATTACGCTATTTTTTGTACACAAATATTCTTTTATTAATTCTTTTGCATATGCGCTTGTCATTTCGTTATAATGGATTTTTAGTTTTGTTTTATGAAAATATTTTTTTATATCTGTATTGTTATTGTCGTCTTTGACAAATTCTATTTGTCTATTATAGTAGTTTATTGGTCTTTCCGTAAAGGAAATGTAATTTTGGTTATCTTCATGGCTACTATGTACGGTAGCGGCTGAAGTGGGAGATTCGCCGTAGAAATTTTCTATTTTTACACGTGAAAGTGCGTCGGCGACATGGTTTTCTTTTCCTGGTACATATTTTATATGGTAATCAAACTCATTTAGTCTGATTTTCCATCTTTGGAGTTTCATGTTTGGTTCCTTGATATTATCGAGCCAAACTAAAGGTTGATGATCACTAAGAATCTGAAATTTACGACCAAAAAGATAGGACCTGAAGTATTTAGTGGTCCAAACAATAGCTAAAAGTTATTTTTCTATTGCTGAATAATTAAGTTCATGTTCATTGAGAGTACGGCTAGCGTAACAAACGGGTTTACGATCCTGTGATAATACAGCACCTAGAGCGACATTGCTTGCATCTGTGGTTAATGAGAATGTTTTTTCGAAATTTGGGTAAATTAATATTGGTTCGGACATAATTAAAAATTTTAATTTTTCGAAGGCTGATATATACTCGGTATCTTTAGAATTTATAACGGAACCTTTTTTTAGTTTTTGTGTTATTGGTTTAGCAATTTTTGCAAAGTTAGGGATAAATTTACGGTAGAAACCGCAAAGTCCTAAAAATGATTTTATTTCTTTATTAGTTTTAGGTAATGGGAATTTCTGTATGGCTTCTATTTTATTTGGGTTGGGTTTTATGCCTTCCGTAGTTACAATGTGTCCTAAGAACTCTGTTTCTCTTTTCATAAATTCACATTTGTCAAGTTGTAACTTTAGATTAGCTTCTTGTAATTTAGCAAATACTTTACGTAGAGATAACAAGTGTTCTTCCAATGAAGTGGAAAAAACTATTATATCGTCCATGTAAACTAAACAATCTTTGTAAATTAGGTCTTCTTATAGATTGTTAATACAACGTTGAAATGTTGCAGGTGCGTTCTTCAGTCCAAACGGCATTCGAGTGTACTCGTAATGTCCATTTTTTGTGGAAAAAGTTGTTTTTTGAATCGAGCTTTCATCCATTTGGATCTGATGAAAACCTTTTGCTAAATCTATGCTAGTGAAATATTGAGACCTACCTAGCTTATCTAGTATTTCATCCATGACAGGAATTGGGTATTTATCATCAATAGTAATTTCGTTTAGTTTGCGATAGTCGATTACTAATCTGAACTTTGTTTTACCAGAAGCATCGCTTTTTTTCGGTATTATCCAGATAGGGGAACAGTAGGGTGAGTTCGATTTTCGAACAATGCCTTGTTTAATCATTTCTTTGATTTGTACCTCGACTTCTTTGTCGTAGGCCTGGGGGTATTTATAAGGTTTCCTATAGATTGGGTCTTTATGTTTAGTTTTGATGACATGCTTTACAGTACTTGTGAAGGTCAAATTTTCACCTTCTCTGTATTGTATGTCCCTAAATTCTTGAAGAATTTTAGTAAGGGCATTTGACTCTTCTTTATTTAGATGGTCAAGCCTGAATTCATTTGATTCCCTTATCTCGTTTCCTATTGCATAATTTGTGGCTTCATCATCAGTGGATAATGATGGCTGTGAAACATTCACATAGTCGGGGTTGTCTTCTAGGCTACCTTCTCGTTCTGGTAGGTAGTCCATTAAGAAACTGTTGTTGTTTAAAACTACACTTCTTTTGCCAAGGTTTATTTGGGCGTTGGCGTCTTCTAGGAACCCTGTACCTAATATCATATCGTAATTTTCGGAAAAATTATGAATATAAAAAACTTGTTTAGTAGGGCAAAGCTTACTTGGTTTTAGAATTATGATTTTCTTTAGGGTTATTGTGCCGTTAATGATGTGTGTTTGTAAATTAGTAGTTTTAACTGGGAAATTAAAAATGTTTGCTCTTATGATGTTTATTGTAGACCCAGTGTCTATAACACATCGGAGCGGTATATTGTTTAAAACAATATTTATGAAGGAATTGTGTCTTCTTCTTCGTCCGAGGCATGTAGATGAAAATTTTCGGACGTATCCATTTTTGAATGTCCGCTGGTACTAGGTCTTTGCCTTTTTGTTGCCGGATTCGGAGCGGATGAAGAAACTGGATTTTGTTGATAGTTGGAGGAATAATTTAAAGGATTTTGTGTCTGTGCTTGGTTGAGTTTTTGCTTAAATTCTTGGAATAGGTATTCGAAAGGCTGGCCATGGCTGTTATTGTTTTTGTTCATATATTGATTTTTATTTTGGCTAATTGATTTTTGATTATAATTTTGATTTCTATTTTGATTATTTGAAGTGTTGTTATAGTTTGGGCTGTACTGATTTTTATATTGGGTATTTTGAGTATTTTGGGATTTTGGGTGATCGGACCATGTACTGTCATAACAACCCTCCTGCTGTACAATTTGCTTTAATTTACTGACTGTTGTTATATCAAATCTGGCTAATTGCATGTAGAGTCTATCTGGGAGTTTTTTAATAATTACATTTTTTACTGTATTGTTCATTGCGTTTGTATAAATGTGATTATGTAGATCATTATTTTCTAAAGCTAGCTTATTTGTTATTACAAAGCATTTTGCTTCAAGCTCTTCTATGAACTTACGAACTGATCCATTGAATTGGGTGTTATATAGTCGTCTCAAAAGCTCTTCAAATGGTGTCTGGGTCTTGAACTCGGCGATTAGGGCTTCCTTCAATTCCGGCCATGTATTAGCTGCACTGAGCTGGGATACTCGTTGGGCGTCGCCTTCAATTTGCATTTCGATTGCACTGAAGAGTACGTGTAACTGACGGACGTCAGTTGATGGATATAGTTGAAGTATGAACTCTATTCTTCTTATGAACGAGCTCAGTTCCAGTGTCGTACCGGTAAATGTTGGTACCTGTCGAATCTGACCAAGAGCCTGGTTCAGATGATTCTCGGAGAGTAGTTGCACTTGTTGTTGTGGTAGTGCCATTGTTGTTTCTCTTGTTTTTGTTGTTGATTTTATTTTATTTTTCACTCCTCGTAGCGGTCACGCTTTTTGTTTTGCGGGCTACACACTGTCTTTCGTTGATATGCAAAACCTGGGGCTTCAGTTACCTTTTAGTGGTCTTGTCTTTGGAGCACTTTTGTAATAATTTTTTTTTCTTCTAGTAGCGGTCACACTATTATGTTGGGCTACCAAGTTGAAGCGGTTTTAATTATTAAGCACTGTATGACTGGCGGATAGTTACTTCTTGTAGCACTGATTAGCCACAAAGTTGAAGTTAAATCACACACGAAGGTTCTTTGTTGGGACTATAAGCTTAGGACCACCGACTGCGCCAATAACGAGTTCGCGGTTGCAAGTTTTGAAAAAAATATAAGTTTTTATTTCAAGATAATAATACAACTTTGAATCGGAGTCAATTCACGTCTTAATGGTATAGTGGGTGAATTAGAACTAAATCTGGAGTGTGAGTTGAACGCTTAGCAAACCCTTGGTCGACTTTGTTTATATGAACTTAAAGGCTCTCCTCTCTATTCAAATGGGTTGCGCTCTTTAAGAGAGTTGCGCATGGAAAATTACCAGGATTTGGTTGCTTAGTGGGAATGACGAATTTCGGCATCGGCGGATGTTTATGTCTATGAATCAATTGTTTATGTTAACGCGGCCGAAATTGTTATTGTCACCAAGAGCTTGGGATCTGACTTATGTGTTAGGGCAAATGGATTGGGTGGGTGTGATCAAGTGGTACATATGTACTGTGTGTGTGTGGTGTGTGTGTGTGACAAAGTGTTATACTATGGTACATATGCTACTATATTATTAATTCTTATCATTTTGTATTTGATTACCACATTAATAATAAGGTTTAGACATATTATATTTGTAACCAAACAAAAACGGCCTGAACTAGAAAACCCAATTAAAGAGGATGAATTTTTAACAGAATTAAGAGATCGGTTAAACGAAATTCATAATGAAGCGGGACGCGTCATTTTAGAAGGGGGAGAGTTATCTAACCCATACACATAGCACTCCACCCCAATTTATAAACAGAATTCACATTCCAATCTCGGCGACGCCTAGCTAAATAACCCAATCGTAAAGTAAACACAGCTTCCGCTTAGAGACCAAACCATGGTCAACGTATTGCGCTTCAATTAAACTGCATCGGTCAGCACAATTGAATTTCACAATGCAGTGGAATAATTTCAGCATAAAGCTTTTATTCTAAACATAACTGAAAGTTCAAGAAGTTTCCAAAGAAAAGCTTCTGGCCGAGGTTGATTGGATTAGGATTAAGATTTGGAAGATCAGTCTGATTCGGGACAAGATCGAGAACGGTTTACAACAAACCTAAACTTAGAAACTAGTGTCTTGTAATTGTGAAATAAGTTTAAAAGTTTATCACCAATAAAAAATATTAAAATATATAGAATAAAAAATTATTTTTTTAAATAATTTAACAATAACAATTTTAATTTTCATGAGTTTTTGGCACCTGAAGCCCTGGTAGCTGCTCTTTATTAAAGCTCTGGCTTAAGACTAAATACAAAAGAATATGAAAAGTGTGGATCTACTCTAGCTCCAATGCATCACGCCATGGTCGGCAAGCCGACTCAGCATTTATGCAACATAGCTCGGTACCCCGGATAAGGGGTGTCCGATTGCTGTTGCTGACTGTTCGTAGCGCGGAGCGACGAACTCAGTTTGGGCGCATCAGCATTATTTATATGAAGTAACTTAGTATTAGTGTATTGTTAACATTAATAATATAGCTGTGCTCTGTAGTGACCAACTTGAACCTTACACTGCAATAACTATTCAAGACACCCTCGCCCTAAATTATAGCAGCTTTTGTATGACCCAAAAAGCGCGAGAATTGTCTTAGACGAATCAGGACAGAATATGATCGTACGATTGTACAGTTAGGGAAAAGAAAGCCTATAGCATGCAGCTTCCCAGAGCTTAATTCATTAGCAGATAAAACCTCTTGGCGAACGCTCACAATTTTTGACGCTGCCCAAATAAACTTTACATAAACGTGCAGATATAGCTTAATTATATATATAGTAATATTTTATGATTTTGAGCCTATTGAATGGACTGTTTAAATTACTCAGACCTACGCTGAAAATTGTTTTTTCCAAATAAAAAAAAAAAGACGATTAAAATATCGGGATCGAATGTGTTTTTATTGTTCAATTGACAGCTTAAGACTAAAAATCAAATGTGAGTAAAATTGAGGAGAAGCCTCTGTGCTTAAAGAGTATGTTATTATTTTTTGTGAGAGCATTGCTCTTGGATTCTTAGGATGAGGAGAAGCCTCAGAGAGAGCAGGCAAAACTGCTTAGGTCAGGCTTTGGGATTTGTTTACATGATCGGTTAAGTGCTAGTGCCAAAGAATTGTTTATTAGATTGCATACTGCACAGATGGCATACAGTATGGGATTCAATTATTGTTTATTATCGCTTTATTGTTTATGGTTTCATGGTTTGGGTGGCGCAAATACGTCACTACCCTCCCCTTAAAGGGAAGCCTATACTTGGGCTGGAATTGATGGATATAGTAAAGGTAATGGATTCTGTTCTATTTCTACTTGTTGTGGTATATTCTGATTTTGATCCGGTCTTAATTTTAATTGTGCATACAGCATAATGAATGGATTGAATTTTACTTATCTTAAATATAAGTACAACAAAACAAGTGTAATGATGACAATAATGACAATGTCGTTGTGTTTTACAATTTTTATTTTTGTTATATTAAGTGGTGTGTATAGTGGTGTTAAATCTATTTCAGGGTTTAAAAGGTTTTCGCTTAAAATTATGCTGTTGATTTATATTTTGCATTGAGTTACGCTTATCATTTTATTTCCTTTTATTTTTAAATTATTAATTGGATCCTGACAGTTTTGTCTAAGACTGGTTTGGGTTAAGTTCCAGGTTACAATTATGTTTGGTTCTATGTATTTTATTATTTCGTCTGTATGTACTGGTTCAAAATTACAAATTGGATTTGAATGTTTAATAATTTTGGTGACACATTCATTGTTTATTTCTTTATTTTCTTTATTGTAAACTTTATTTCCTTTCTTGAAATATGATTGAGTGTCTGTATAATCTAACTGATAGCCGTTGGAGTCTGGGTAAGGGATTATTTTAATTGTATTTATTAATGAAAAGTTAATGGGTATGTGAGATATGATTAGTAATTGGTTATCATTGTAATTGATCCAAGTGGATGTTTTAATGTTCAAAATATTTTGGCTGTTTACATTCTCGAGCTTGTCGTTATTTAGTAATTTGGGGTTAAATAGTCCGAGTCTGGAAAGCTGCATTCCCATTTCCAGATCCTCTATGTATTCTGTAAACTGCATAAGTTCGTATAAAAGGGTGTTAACGATGTTGTGGTCATTTTCATATTTCTGTATCTTCTGCATTCCGTCGTTTATCAATCGTATAGCGTCATTAAGTTCATGTAACTTTACTGTGTCATGGGCGTGTGTCTCAAGTTTTTTCTGTATTTCTGCTCGATCATTTTCATCAAGTGTGCCAAATAGGTATTTAAAAGCTGAGCCTACAATGTTAATAAGTCCACGTTTATTTCTGTGTTGCAGGGTTATTCCAGTTAGTTCTCTTTTCATCTTGTTGTACAAAAATTTCATTTGAGGTGCATGATAGTCGGTACGCAGCCATTGTTCAACATATTCAGCTACGGTGTTTATTTCGGTTAAATTGATCCTTAAACAGTGATGCTCAAAGGAGGATGGTATCTGGACTGGTTTATCGGAAAAAAGGAGATATCCGTGGTTGGTGTCAATATTATTAATTTGAATTTGTTGTCCATGAACCGTGGCGGTCAGTATAAGTAGTAATGTTATTAGGTGCCAAGTACCTGTGGAATTGGAATTTTATTATTTTTCTTTCGTTTTTTGAATTGTGTTTTGTAGTAGTGAGTAACTCTATTTCTGTTAGTGATTTTGTAGTGGTCAGAATCTGTTTGCTCCGCATTTTTAGTTGGCTTAAAAGGATTTTCTAATTTGCCTTTCTGTAGTGGGCCTTCTCTGTATCTTGTGTCGACTTCGTATTCTATTTTGTCATTGTTTATTTTGTTTACTTTGTTTTCTCTGTTTAGTTGGGTGTCTAATATGGGTTGTCCAGCGTAGAGAAATATGTGTGCAGGGGTCTGTCCAGTGATATCGTGTTTGGTTTTGTGATTGTATATGTAAAGTATTGTTTCTATTTTGCTTAGTTTAGCTTCGTCGTCGTCGGATGTTTTGATTATGCGAATTTTTTCATAAATTGTTTTATGTAGTCTTTCTATGTCAGCAACGCCGGTCTTTGTGGTGTTAAGTTGCAATTCAATCTCCTCACTATCCAGCCATCGATTGAGGGCCAAACTGGAAAATGCGCCATCTCTGTCCGCCTTCAGTATTCTTGGCCTGCCCAGCTGGTTGAATATGCGCATAAGTGCATTTTTGCATTCTAACCAGTCCTTTGATTTTATTTCTTTTAATGTGGCAAACTTCAATTAAATGTCCATGCAACTAACGTAATGTTTACCCTCAGATGAGTAAATGTCAATCATAAATTTTTCGCGGCAATGCTTTGGTTTGGGTGTGGTTTTCATTGGCATATCTGTGTTTCGGGGCTTTGTCTTTGCTAAATTGCAAATATTGCATTCATTTATTATGTTTTGGATAAGTAGTTGGCTATTAGGAAAAAAGTACGTTTCACCGAAAAGTTTAGTAGTTTTCTGTATTCCAGGGTGTAACAGTTTTTCGTGAGTGGTTAAGATCAATTCTTTAAACTCTGCATAAGTGGTTATGTTTTTAAGTAGAATATCATGCTACGCAAGATTCTAGTGTATTTGGTGTTTATAATCTGTTTATGTGCGGCCTGAATGGTCTCGAAATCTGCCTCACTGTCAATATACAACGCACTCTTTTTACCGCAAAAATGGTCAATCAAATATTGTGGTGGTTTTTTGAAATACTTTGTTATTTTAATGTCTGGTGGTCCCTTCAAAAATACCACCTGTCTGTTAAATGTGTTTAAAGGCCTCTCTGTAATAAAGATCAAGTCACTATTGTCTTCTTCTGCGCTATGTTGGGTTTGTTCGCTCAAGTATGTCTCCTCGAGTTTTATTCTGGATAGGGCGTCGGCTACGCAATTTTCTTTTCCTTTTATATACTTTATGTCAAAATCGAATTTGGATAATTTTACTCTCCATCTGGTGAGTTTTGTATTTGGGTTTTTCATGCGTTACAAGCAGCTTAGTGGGTGGTGGTCACTGGATATTTCAAAGTGTCTTCCAAGTAGGTAATGTCGGAAAGTCTTTGTCGCCCATACAATTGCCAAGAGTTCTTTCTCAATTGCGCTGTAATTGACCTCGTGTTCATTAAGCGTTCGGCTAATGTAACTAAGTGGGTGACCCTCTTGTGAGAGTACTGCTCCCAAAGCGACATCGCTTGCATCTGTGGTTAAAGTAAGATTCTTTGTAAAGTCGGGTACTTTAAGAATTGGGTCCTCTGATATTAGATATTTTAATTTGTTAAATGCTGAGTCATATTCTGGGTTTTTAGTATCAATTTTCATGTTCTTTTTTAAACACTTAGTCATGGGTTTGGCTATATCTGCGAAATTTGGCATGAACTTACGGTAGTATTCCGTCAGTCCAAGAATAGCTTTTATTTCTTTTGGTTTAGTGGGAATTGGATATTTTTGAATGGCTTTAATTTTTTCAGGGTTTGGTTTTATTCCGTCTGGTGTTAGAACATGTCCTAAAAATGTGGTTTCCTGTTTGAGAAACTCACACTTGTCAAGCTGTAACTTAAGGTTGGCACTTGCTAGTCTTTCGAAAACTAGTCTGAGCGATTGTAGGTGCTCATCAAGGGATGTCGAGAATACAATTATGTCGTCCAAATACACAAGACAGTGCTTGTTTAAGAGTGGTCGTAAAATATCATTCCTGCACCGTTGAAAGGTGGCTGGTGCGTTTTTTAATCCGAATGGCATGCGCAAATATTCATAATGATATTCATAATGGTGGAAAAAACTGTCTTTGGAACTGACTCTGGATCCATCTCGATCTGGTGGAAACCCTTTGCCAGGTCAATAGTTGTGAAGTAATTACATCTGCCTAGCTTTCCCAAGATTTCGTCCATGTTTGGGATTGGATGTCTGTCTCCTACTGTTATTTCATTTAATTTTCGGTAGTCTATTACAATTCTAAATTTCTGGTTGCCTGATGCATGTTGCTTCTTTGGCACCACCCAGATGGGGCTATTGTGAGGTGAGTTACTGGTACATATGATACCCTGATTTAGCATAAGCCTGCGGGTAACTGTATAATTTAGAATGAATGGGTAGGTTGTGCTTGGTATTGATAGTATGTTTGGTTTGATTAGTAAATGTCAGCTTATCGCCTTCATGGTACTGTATGTCATGGTATTGCTGAAAGAGCGCACACAACTTTTGTTTTTCTTCGTTATTTAGGTGTTCCAATCTGTACAGGTCTGATTTTAATGCGGGTAAATTTTTACCTGGTTGTCTGAGAATGGTGTCAGGTATTGTATTTACATTTTGAAAGTGATTTTGTTCTTGTGTTGCTTTGCCTTCTATGAGTTCATATTTGTTGTTGTAAAGAATTACCTCCTGATCGCGGTAACTTATGGATGCTTTTGCATCTGCCAGAAGTTTTCTTTCTAATAAGAGGTCGTAATTCTTGGAGAAAGAGTGCAATAAAAATTCGTGTGGTGTTGGGAACAAAATTTTTGAAGGTACGGTTATACTCTTGTTAACCACAAGTGGTCCATTGCTGGTATGAATAAGAATATTCGTGTTCTGGACTGGTAAGTCAAATATGTTTTGGGATATCATGTCAACTGTGGATCCGGTATCAATGAGACATTTTAAATTATTTTCTTTGTATTTAATTGTTATATATTGGGGGCTTCCAAGGCTGGTAGCTAAAAATTTTCTGCTTGTTCAACATCCGGTTCCTGGTTGTCATTATTTGTCTCTTCTGTATTAAGCTGTTGTGGCTGTTGTGTTATTTCTGAATTTTGGTTGTTTTCGTCAGTTTAATGTTGATATTCTGGATAATGCTCTGAATGGTCGTAAGTTGGATAGTAAAAATAGTCATATGGGACATATTGCTGGTAAGCAGCGTTCTCTTGATATAGGGATTCCCCAATACTCATCCTAGTCTGTCCACTATCAGATGGTCTTGATCGCTTTATTGATTGATTGGGCACATAAGAACCTGAATTATGTGCCGATTGTTGATTTTGTTAATGGTGTTGTTGTCCAAACCGATTCTGATCAAATGCGTTCTGTCGATGGGTGTTAATATTTGGTCGAGGTGTGTTAATATTTGGTCGAGGTGTGAAGTTTACTTGTTGGTTTGGTTGAAAATTATTATTTGTATTAGGATGGTAGGGTATTGGATAACGATATGGTGGATTATTAATTGGTGGTGATTGGTAAATTGGAATGTTCGATAATTTGGTTGGGTTGGATATGGTATTGGTGAATTATAAAATGGTTAGAAAGGTGTAGGATACCTTCTGGTATTATTGTTGGTCTGATTCATATTGTGATTATAGGATTGTGATTATATTGTGGCTTATCAGAAGAATTTTGTTTTTGCATAGATGTGCTTGTATGGCTTGCTTGTTCATACATTCCTTTCTCATGTAAAATATTTATAAGTGATCGCAAATCTGGTATATTGTGGTTATTTATTTTTAAATAAATGTGTGTAGGTAATTTTTCAATAAGGGACTCAATGCTGGATGTTATCAACTTTAAATATAAGGTTTTTTCTTCAGAATTTTGTTCTAATTCAAGCTTACTGGTAAGTGTTTGTCTGCGGTGTTCTGCTTCTTCCAGGAATGCTCGTACACTGCCTCTGAATGGGGTCTTCCGAAACTCCTCCAAAAGAACGTGGTAGGGGTATGGGTATAACTATAATTGAGTACCAATTGTCGTCTTAGCTGGGGCCAGGTGTTGATGTCATTGGCTCCAATGCTGCGCATAACGTCTCCGCTGATGCTGCGCTCGACATGCCCAAACAGGATCTGCTGTTGGCGTTCGTCTCCGGTAACATAAAGGGCCAGTATGTAATCAATTCGGCTTACAAAGGTGTATAGTGTGCCCGGATCACCGTAGAACTTCTCCACATTGCCAATCTGGTAGGCAACCTGGGTCATGTTGCTGTCTGACAGGGGTGGCACTGCCATTTGTTGTTTTTTTTGTTTCTTTCAAGTTAGTGATATTGCTATTATTTTTGAATCTTAGTTTGTATGTATCTATTTTTTTTCACTTATTTATTTATTATTCTTATTTTTTAAGTTTTTGCTCTTAATATAGGTTTTTATTTCACATGGGTTGCACTATTGCTTTTTCGTGGGGTTTTGAGGCAACCAATTGTATTTACAACCTCTCACAAATTCAATAGCGTCTTCCTGGTATTAAATTCAGGTTTATTTATTAACACTGTGTTTTTCGGTTTCGCGCTATTGTCAAGGTTTTTTTTTTTTTTTTTTAATAAAACTTAACGCGATATTGACCGTTGCATTTGTGTGTTAAGCGTGGTGTTTTTTCGATAGCGATTAAATATAATTAATACTATCACGACCGACTGCGCCAGTAATATTTTATGATTTTGAGCCTATTGAATGGACTGTTTAAATTACTCAGACCTACGCTGAAAATTGTTTTTTCCAAATAAAAAAAAAAAGACGATTCAAATATCGGGATCGAATGTGTTTTTATTGTTCAATTGACAGCTTAAGACTAAAAATCAAATGTGAGTAAAATTGAGGAGAAGCCTCTGTGCTTAAAGAGTATGGTAGTATTTTTTGTGAGAGCATTGCTCTTGGATTCTTAGGATGAGGAGAAGCCTCAGAGAGAGCAGGCAAAACTGCTTAGGTCAGGCTTTGGGATTTGTTTACATGATCGGTTAAGTGCTAGTGCCAAAGAATTGTTTATTAGATTGCATACTGCGCAGATGGCATACAGTATGGGATTCAATTATTGTTTATTATCGCTTTATTGTTTATGGTTTCATGGTTTGGGTGGCGCAAATACGTCACTATATATCCAATTCCATAAAAACAAGAGTGGTATATTTGAACAAATTTCCGTGTGTGATTTGTGTGAAAGTGGAAAGGGAATTCGCTCATTGTTTAAACCCAGTTCCAAGAAGAGGACAAGAGGCCGACATAACCTTCAGCCAACAAGTTACGCAACCGGCCACCTGCCGAATGATAACTGGCCAAATAGATTTGAAGGCTAGAGCTCATCCGGATTATTCAGCTGTGCAGAAATTTAGACTTGCGGATCGGATTTATTTATATTTGGACATCACCAACGTTACAAGGAGGATTACCTCATATGACCAGCGGAGTTCCAACTTAGTGATTCCGTTTTATCGCAGCGCAGTGTAGCCGCCAGCGGCCTCCTAAGGCGCAGTTACATTTCGGTGTTTTGCTTTGATTCTTGATTTTCTTTTGTATTGCAATTAATAATGATTTAAATACTCGCAGATTGACGGAACTTTTGGCATTTGAATAGGAATTTAAATTAGAACCTTTATAATTTGACCTACAGCTCGACAATGTCAACGTGAACTTGGGCCCAACTGTACGCACATCATGGAGTGGATATTTAAGGTCGTGAGTACTACAAAACAACAACGATAAAAAACATTATTATAAATTACCTATATTAAAATTCTACAAAATGCCACTCGAACGTCTAAATAAAATAAGATCTGCATTTGGCTAAAGATTGTATGATTATATTTGCTAATTTTATATTCAATTACTTATATCTATTGCTTTATACTTTAGTTTTATATATTTATTTTATTCACTAAATATAAACAAAAGTGAAGAGTTAGAGAATGACTAGGATAATTAAGAGTAGGTTAAAATTTGTTAGTTTGTAAAAGAGATTTAATGGAACAGCATAGTAAACTGAATTTATATAAATGGAATTATAGTTGAAGATATATTGAAAAAGAATGAATTGTGATTAAATAGATTTAATGGTTTGTCGAGTAATGAACATTGTTTGCTGCGTCTGTTAAAAGTTGGTCAGTTTTCAGTGTGGCGTCCCTCTGTGTGTCCACTTGTTGCTTGTTGTTGCCGAGGTTGATTGTTGCTCGCTGCTTGTCTTTTAGTTAATAATTTATTGTTGGCCGCTTGTAGTTTATTAGTGCATTTACATTGGTCTTAGCAAAGACACTAGAATAATAAGATGCGTAAACGCCATACGATTTTTTTGCACACGATTTTTTCGGGCTGGCTCTAGATCTGGCCTCAGGCTCTCTCGAATTTTTGTTCAAGAGCCAGAGAGAAAGCGCTCTAGAGCCAGCAGCTCTAGATATAATGTACATAATAATACCGAATTATTTTATTACTTTAATTTAATTACTTTATATGTCGTTAGAGTATTCAGCTTGCGACGTGGAAAATTTATTTGATCTTAGTGATTCTTAAGTGCGCTGGTCCTGCCTCAAGAATTCAATTTTGCGATACACAGATTGCATATGATGTTTTTTAACTATTTAGTATATTTATTAGTACAAGTTACTTTACTAGTAAAAAAATATGCATACTTCTGTAAATGATCAATTTTCAGTATTTGAAATGCAAATATTATTTTGTTGACTACATTACAGATAATTAATAATTAAAATATTCATATGTAAACGGTAGCTAATTCGATCGACGATTTTAACTAAATAATATTAAAACAACTTCTTAAAAAGTTCACGGCATCAATTTTTAAATAATATTTTTTTAGCTCATATTACAACGAAATTGACCAAAACATTAATCAAATTCGTTTCTTAGATCAAAATTGATTTCGGACCGAAAATTGTCTTCTAGCACAACTATGCACACATGCACACTTTTTTGTTTACTGTTTTCACTCACACAAGCAAGTGAATTCTATTTTTAGATTTTTATGCTCTCAATTTTACGCGAGCGGGAAGAGAGCAATTATTGCCGCCACCAAAAAAGTGGCTGCATAGTGCAAAACAAATCTATGGCCGTTACGCATCTTATTATTCTAGTGTCTTTAGTCTTAGGTTCACTTAAACACTTGCGTCGATAATAGAGTTAAATTTAAAATAAATTATTTAATTTAATTTATTTTAATTTAGATTAGTTTTGGCTTTAATATTTCACTAGCACTTTTTTTTCTCAACTTTATTTTTTCAACTTTACTGGTTTTTTTTCAAGTTTACTGGTGGACAAGCAGGAGTTTTTTTTTTCAACTTTACTGGTGGACAAGCAGGAACAGAATGGATTCTGCCACAAGCCTCCAAAATTAATTTTGCCTTTGATTACTTGAAAAGCAATATATAGGTACAATTATTAACATTTTTGAAGTTTAACATGTTGGGGGGTGAGTTTTGGGTATTGGACATAGTTTCTTAAATTAATTTTACATAGAATTTGACATGTATACTATTTCAACGGTTTAGTATTCAAACGGTTATGGGTTTTTTAAACCGTGACATGGATTGTTAACACTAACATTGCTTGGATTGTTTACATTGTACAAATTTAAGGAAGTTTAGCAAAAAACAACATTGATTGGAGATAACATTAACTATGAGTTTTTCTTTTTTTATTTTCAGTTACCCCCGCCAGAAGGACGGAAGCAACAGGATGTTGGAGGCCTCAGCAGTCATTGTAGGTTGATGTTTGGCGTTCTTGATACCAATTTGTGACTGTTGCAAGATTCACTTGCAACGATTCAAATTGGGTGAGCGTTGCAGGTGTGGAAGCGCCGATTCCAGTGTCGTTTGTATTCGCAGTCTGTGTTCTTTACCGCGGGCAGGAAAGTGAATTTTGGGTGGCTGAGATTTTGGGTAGGTATTTCTTTCAACTTTAAAGATCACAGCTCATTTCATTTTGCAGGACCAGAAATTAGCAGGCCATTGAAAGGAAAAATGATGAGGAAAAATGCCTAAGGCGTCCTCAATTACCATGGCGGATTGCCGCCACTCCTCCACACAAAGATGCGCTGGGTATTCTATTTTTTTACAGGGAGTTCGCCTGAGATGTATTCTGCCGGAGAGTTGGGTTTGGAGGCGGCAATTTTCAATTTGATTATAGTTCATCAAATTCTCCACAGGGTCCTTGCTGCCGCGAGGTCAGTCGAAGAAGGAGACGGCATCTGTTCACACATGAACACGGATATACGTATGATAGTATAGCAGCACATGTTTTGTCAAACATGGGTCTGCCTATATTTTTGAAAATAAACAACTCTCGCTTAAACAACGATGCAAGCGATCGTATCGCATTTTCGTGTAGATAAGGAAATCGTGCAGTGGAAAATTCCCGCACTTACAATCCGTTCCCATGTTTGGGGAACAAATGGCCACTGCGTTGGCCTAGTTAGAGATAAGATTAGAACATGTAAAATTTCATATTAGCTACCTAAGCAGGATTTAGAGAAATAAAATTCAGTTTGAAATATCAACTCAACAAATGTAGACGTTTGCTTATGTTGCATCCTCTTTACATTTTGGTCCTTCGAGCCGGATCAAAAATAATTAACTTGCAAACGCCTTGCCGGATTGCCGGAAACCCGAATGACCCCAGGATGACCCCACCAAGGATGCGCTGGGTACCCCTCAATAAAATGTGCTAGGGTGTGTTTTTATTAATATATATTGTTCTCTTTTTTTTTAACAAGGAATTCGACCGAGATTAATTCTGCCATGAAGGTACAATTTGAAAACTCAATTTTCATTTTGATTGTGGATCGTCTGCGCCTCGCCAAGGGTCCATGCTGACCCGAGGGCAGTAGAAGGAGACGGCATCAGAGTATTGTCAGCTTGCTGCGATTTAGATCGCGGAATTGGAGAACTTGGATTGACGACAGATGGTCCGATTTACCTTCGACTGATCAGGTGTAAGACGGCGCACGGCGACGAAGCCACCCAAAGCTCGAGTAGAAGTCGGTGGGTGAACTGTAGAGTCAATTAAGGACTCTTCGGAATGTCTTGCAGCAGGACTTTCAGGTAGGGCTTTAAGTTTGCGGGTGTTTTGAATTATGTTTTTTGTTTTTATTTTCTTTACATTTCAGGTCCACTGGAACGAGGTATGACTATATTGTTAGAGTTTGCTTGTTGCAGTACAGGGATGAACTCGGAATTAGATAAGTGGATTAAATTGTGTCAAATATTTTTTGTTGACTGAATTGAGTTTTTTTTTTGTTTCTTCTGGATTTCAGGCTCCATCCTATGGCAAGGCATCTTTCGGAATTCGCGTTCGTCTGGATAGTTTACTTTGTTTAATTTATTCCCCCCTTCCCAAGCTTTCTTGCTTGGGAAATGTCCGTTTAATCGGCAGGTCCATGTCTCCGCGCGTTTTTCTTTCGTTTTGGAGGTTCTCTTGGAATTTTTCCAAGTGTCTACCGGCCGCGTTTTTAGACTTATTAAGTTGTTTGGGCTTTGGGTTGTCTTTTTTTACTCCTTTGCCGGCGTTTTTGCGCCACCGACTTAGCCTTTTTTGGATGGCTGCGTCATGTGCGGAGGGCCTGGGTTGATAGAACATCGCGTCCTTATTGTTAGCGCGGAATGGGTTTCGCCATTCTTGCCTTGAGGCATCCTGGCGAGTGTTTGCTGGGGATTGTCTGAAAGGCTGAACTGTAGGGCAGGCGTGGGTAATTTTTTTGGGGTTGGAAGACCTGTCGTTCATTTTCGTTTGTTGCTGCGTCCTCGATTACCTTTATTTTTTGAAGTCAATGGTATTGACTGCCAGCTTTTTTTTTTCCGCCTTATAGGGGCGACAACCTTTGCTTATATGATCGCCAGAGCAGTTTGCACAGGATGCTGGGGTCGATCTGGGTTTGGTGCATTGGTTGGACAAATGTTGCCCAGCACATTTCATGCACCTTGGCGGCTTCATACAGGTGTTTCTCGCGTGCCTGAAACCCTGGCAATTGAAGCACTGGACCGGCTCCCTTATCCTGTTTTTACGCTCCACCTCAACCACCTCAACTGCCATTGGTGGCCGAAGATATCTCCACCTCAAAGATTTTTATTGGGCCTCCTGTTGCTGGATTTGGCATATTCTTAACGAATCTTGTCTGGAAGCCGAGCTTCTGGAGCTCACCGACAATCCACTGGCAGGGGATGGAGTGGTGAAGGTGCCTGATAACTACGCGGAAACCATTCTTAGACTTGTTCGTGAAATAGGGGATGCCGCTCGAAGTCAGGATATCTTTTATTTTATTGTAGGCTTCCATGTCTCTGGCCTTGATCAAAATGCCATTTCCTACCGTCGCTTTTGTTGTGAAACTAGTCACCCCTGCTGTGTAGTTTAATTTTTCCAGTAGCGGCACTATTTCATTGACTTTGATAACTAAAATGGGGGGCGGCCGTCTGCTGCGGGCACGACTTGCCATAGGGGCAGGCTGTCGGCCTGAATAATCAAGATCCCCATTTGTCCTTTTCCCGGGAGCTTTCATAAAAGGTGTTGTGCCAGTGTGTGGCATTTCACCATATAAATAAACTTTGATTTAACTTTTTACTCTTTTTATTTAACTTTGCATGGTGGAGGTACGGAGCAGAATGTTTTTTTTTAACTTTGCATGGTGGAGGTACGGAGCAGAATGATTTCTGGACCGTATCCACAATTTATTTTGCCTTTGATTTCAATGGTTTGCAATATATAGGTACAAGGATTTTCATATATGAGTTTAACATTAAGGAGGTGAGTTTTGGATTTGGACAAAAATGTTAGTAAAGGGGTGAGTATGTTAAGTTAGTATTTAACTTAGGTATTTTTCACATTGACATTTTTTTTTACTTTGCATGGTGGAGTTACGGAGCAGAATGATTTCTGGACCGTATCCACAATTTATTTTCCTCTGATTACAGGGGTATGTAATATTAGGTACAAGAATTTACATATATGAATTTAACATTGTGGAGGTGAGTTTTGGAGTTGGACAAAAATATTAGTAAATAGGTGAGTAAGCTAGGTTAGTATTTGTCTTCTGTGTGTACATTGTCAGGAACTGGTAATATTATATTGATCGTTTGTTTACATTGCTAGAGTTACATAAAATTTACAAAGAATATTGGTTTAAGGTAAAAACTGCGTTTTTTGAAGAACGGAAGCGCCGAGTCGCTGGATGCTTTGTAGGTCATTGCCGGGAAAAATAATTGCATACCTCGCCTCCGTCAATCCCTGAGTGCTGTCTGAAGCTCCGCGTCCTGTGACCATTTCGCCTGGAGTGTCTTCTTGGAGCCGCCGGCCCAAGCTCCGATGTCGTGGGCCGCCGCAGCAGTAAATGAGAGCCCGTGCTATTGGAGGACCCGATCTCCCGCTGCCCCGAATCGCCGCCACCGGCAACCCGTGGATCGGTCGGCGTTGCTGGTGGTATGCTTGTGGGGGTAACGTCTCCCCACAGTGAGTTCCTGAGCGCTTTCTGCGCCGCTGCATAACGCGGCCACCGCGCCGGGACCGGCAACTTGGAGCCGCCAGACCAGGCATCAGTTGACGTGGGCCGCCGCAACGACAGAATATGGAAGTGCATGCAAACAAATTGCATGAGTATTAATTATAAATTTGCGGGTGTTTTGATTATCGTTTTAAATTTCTTTCTTTTTAGTGGCTGTGCATAGGAATTAAATGTAGACGTCACACCGCCCAAGGCCATTGAAAGGCCTTTGTTTGTTGACTGATTTGAGTTATTTTTTCTGATTTTTCAGTCTTCATCCTGTGGCAGGGAACTCGACCTGGATAAGTCCCTTACAGCATGCTGTCGCCAGGATGCCGCGATCTAATCGAGCAGGGCCCGGCGAGCAGAGTCGTGCAGTGGGAGCGCCGATTCCAGTGTTAGTGGAAGAAATTTTTGGACTTGCTTGGCAGTAGTCCATGTTGTTTGCCGCCGGCAGAGTGTCTTGCGGCAAATTTACAGGAAGGCCACCTTAAGTTGGCGGGTGTTTTGATTTGGATTTTAATTTTATGTTATCTTTTATTTTCAGGTCCACAGGAAAGAAATATGAATGTGCTGTTAGATGATGATTTGAATTGGGTGAGTATTAATTACAAATATTTGCCGGTGTCTTGATTATCGTTTTAAGTTCTTTTCTTTTTAGCAAGTTATAAATTATTATGATAAATTATTTAATTGCGCCAAGTTTGTTTTGTTGATTGATTTATTAGTTTTTATTTTTCAGGCTTCATCGTATGTTAGGGAAATGATCCTGGAAACCCTTTCAGTCCGCTGTCGTCAGGGAGCTTCGATCTTAGCAAGCAGAAACGAACGAGGAGAGTCTTGCCGGAAATATGCAGGAAAGTGCAATTTGGGTGGCTGATATTTTTGGTGAGTATTTCGGTAAACTTTATAGGTCACAGAGCTCCTTTTATTTTTGCATAAGGACAAAAGTTAAACAGGCCACTGGTGCCCTGGGCATGTAGAGGATTTTGAGATTGCGGGTGTTTTGAATTATATTTTAATTTTTATTTTCTTTACTTTTCAGGTCTACTGGAACGAGGAATGACTGTAATGTAGATTGGCTGTTGCTCCACAGCATCATAGGCAGCGGGGAGGGAAAAGATAAGTGTATTATATTGTGTGTAAATTGTTTTCTTTACTGAATTGAGCTTTTTTTTTTGTTTGTTTTGGTTTTCAGGCTCCATCCTAAGCAAGGAAATCTACCTGGGGAGATCAATTCCAGCCTGTTGCAGCCAAGGTGCCCAATCTTGGAAAAACATAGCCGGACTGGGGAGCCTTGTGGTTGAGGTGTTGGAGTAAAGAATTCATCTGTGCTCGCATGGCAGCAAATTGAGTTGTTTACCGCAGGCGGGAATGTGGCATTTAGAAGGATATGGTCGGAGCATCTTTCAGCAGAACGATCGTCTGGATAGTTTTCTTTATTAACTTTATTTCCATCCTTTGTATTATAAATTTAAGTTGATTGAGAATTTTTTATTTAATAATTGTTAATTTCAAATGCATTTATTGGCTGAATTAGGAGGAGATAGTAGAGAATTGTATTCATTGTGTCTTAGGAGATATCTTTCTGCTGCCGCATGGCAAACAACCACGGGCGGGAGTGTAAGTTTGTGCATTTTGGCCGCTTTTTGGCGTTCCGTAGACATGCGTAGGTGGTCCACGAGAGCCAGAATGAGGAGGAAGCCGCTTTCGAGCAAAATGTGTTAGTTTTCGGGTTTGAAGTCGAGGATTATGATTTTAATGATCGAGGTAGGCTGGCCGAGCATTAATTCGAGGACTCTCTCTCTTGTGATTCTTCCCTCTCTATATAGTTTGTTGAATTTGTTTATTAGACCCTCGCCCCATATATCGGGCGGTCCTTATTCCAGCGCTTTTCTTCTTTCAATTTTTTCATTTCCTTTCCTTATCGCGTCGGCTATGTTTTCCTTTGATTCCGTTTCCTCGTCTTCGATGCGGAGTAAAGTGGGGAGAGTTTTTCTGTGCGCAAGTCTCATTTTTGAGACTATTTCCTCCTTTTCAGTGCAGATGTGGATCGATTTGTAGACAGGTTCGTTAGGAGGGTCAGGCCGGTTTAGTAGGAGGGGCTGTAGATGAGTATTATATTGGTATCTAGATCTGCTTGCTGCTGTCCTTATGGGCTTGAAGGATCTAATCAGCAGGTCTTTTATTAGTGGGTTTTTATGGGTGGAAATGGAGTTGACATAGCGTTGACTGGCTTGGTGGAAAACTTCCTCAAGAGATTTGATGTTGTATTTTTCCCTTATTGTCGTTTGTCTTATGTATCTGTTTGCCTTAGTGATTCTTCTTAAGAACTTGTTTTCAAGGGTTTGTATCTTTTTAGCTTGGGTGTCTGAGACTAGGGACCAGATTGGTATGGAATAGTGCCAAATCGGGGAGATGATCTGTTTCCATAACAGTGTTTTAGTGGCCTTGGGTAGGTGGCTGTTGCTCCCTATTAGCCATTCCAGTTTTTTGTATGCAAGGTGAGATGCGCCCCAAGTGTCAATTTTCGATCGAGCATTGAACCGAGATAGCGTTGTTTGTAGAGTTTGGCCGCTCTTTGTCCGTCAACGGATGGGGGGGTGAGGTTTCTGGATTGTTTTTAAGCGAAAATAGAACATGTCCTGTTTTTGCCATTTATTGTGATGTCCCAAGACACTAGAATAATAAGATGCGTAACGGCCATACATTGGTTTTGCACTATGCAGCCACTTTTTTGGTGGCGGCAATAATTGCTTCCCGCTCGCGTAAAATTGAGAGCATAAAAATCTAGAAATAGAATTCTCTTGCTTGTCTGAGTGAAAACAGTAAACCAAAAAGTGTGCATGTGTGCGTAGTTGTGCTAGAAGACGATTTTCGGTCCGAAATCAATTTTGATCTAAGAAACAAATTTGATTAATGTTTTGGTCAATTTCGTTGTAATACGAGCTAATAAAAAAATATTTAAAAATTGATGCCGTGACTATTATTTTTTTTTTAAAAGTTGTTTTAATATTCTTTAGTTAAAATCGCCGCTCGAATTAGCTACCATTTACATATAAATATTTTTATTATTAATTATCTGTAATAAATGTAATTTTTGGTACCCAGGGAATGGGGTCGTATATTTATATGACCTTCGAGTCGACATGTTCCCCAACTAAGCTAGTTTTCTAACTATTGCTTTTCGATATAATTTACCCCTTTTTTTTAAATTCATTTTAAAAAATTTTTGTACTATATATTTATATATTAGGTTTTCTTTTGTTTTTAGTAGCCACTAATTTTTCATTTATGATATAGAATGTTGAGTGAATATTTTATTTGAAACATTTTTAATGTGTTTTTATGGCACTGACGTCAAACTTCTCCAGTGAACGACAATTTTACAGCATTGAAATCAATATCATAATTTTTGCAACTCTCATATTTAATTAGGTTGCGATCTAGAATTGTTCCTTTCCTTAGATATTTTACGCTAATATCATCTGGCGAGAAATGATCTTGGCATAAAAACAGAATTGTAGTGCTCGCCACAAAATCTTCTGTAAATTGATACTTTTCCGCCCATTTCATCGAAATTCTTGGATCCTTTTCAGGAAACCTAAACAATTTTAGAGCGGGGCAATCGCGCCTAGATTTCTGACAGTGGGGGAGGCTGCTCTTGTTTCCACTGATATTTATTCTTTTTTGTCGGCCATAGCCAATTTTTTTTCAAAAAACAATTAATGTTAAATTCAAAAGTTCAAACCTTTATCGAAAAGCAGCAGTACCAGCACAACGCAATATAGGCGCGACAAATTAGGAAAATATGTACACTTCTAAATTTTTTTTTTATTTTGCACTTCTGAGCACAATAACTTATCGCACTTTATCGCAATTGTGCTTTAATAAATCAAAAATCCATTTTTTTAAATTTAAAAATGCGTTTATATTATTAAAATTTGGAAAAACAGTAGCAAACGAGGAGCACTATGTATTTGTCAGCTTTAAGCAAACGAATTAAGGGGAACTAAAAGAGGAAAGAATACATTTGGCGCGTCTGATTAAATTTGTTTAGGCTTTTACCTGATGCATATAAAGAGCTTGAGGCCGTGGAGAAATGCTACTGTGGAAAGAGCCTTGGATGCGTAGCAAATAATTACGCAGAAATAGCACTTTATTCAGGCCTTGTTGCGAGCCTCCGGCTTGTAGAAGAATGGCACACAGAAATCGTATCCAGTGACCTGAAAGGCATGCGATCCACCAAGCCGCTCCTTCGGAAGATGTTCCATGTGTTCCACGTGACGAGGCTTAGCCCGAAAACATCGTACGCATACGATGACGGCCTTGGTCACAGTCTTTTTTCCATCAATAGGCTAATATTTGAAACGAATTATACCAAGAAGGGCTTTAGGGCCGGTATGAAGATTAGTCTCAAGGTATTGCAAAATAATTGCTAACTTTTCTGGATGGGATCTTGGCAGTATAGTTACGTGCTGGCCATTGAAATCCATCGAAAAATTCCTTAGTCGCCCGTCCACTCGAAGAAGGCCGAACATCCATAAATAATCGACTCAGTGGAACAGCTAAGAAAGCTGAAATGTCGACGGTTGTTAGGGCAGAGGAGTTACCAACCCTGCCTAAAATTCAAATACCCACTTTCTTTTTGTGATTCCAAAGAATGGGATCTTTTTAATGAGCTCTTCATAGAACTCATTCATACGAGAGAGGATCTCAATCCTTCTCTCAAGCTTAATTTCCTCAAATCAGCATTAATAGGAGAAGCCAGGAATGTGGTAACTCATTTATTGCTTGGCTCTGGGAAAATTATGAAGCCATCGGGAATTTTTAACCAAGCGGTATGAAAATAAAAGACACATTTTCACTGAACATATGAATAGGCTTATGGATATGCAAAGTTTAAAGTTGGAGTCAAATAAACAAATAAAAACATTTATTGACACAATTAATGAGTCTATATATATCATAAAATTAAAGGCACAATTATCGGAAGATGTGGATGCAATTTATCACACATAATTCTTCGAAAATTTAATAAAGAGTCGCTCGACTTATTTGAAAGCCATGTCAAAAAAAAAAATGTCTCTGATGTTATGGACTTTTTAGCTCAATTCAATGTCTTCATTTTCACAGGAAGTTAACCCTGTAAAGAAAATTATAAACACGAACATTCACAAATATTATAGTGACAATTGTGTATATTGTAAACTACCGAGGCATAAATTTAAAATAATGAATCCAGCAGAACGGTCTGACTGGGTAAGAAAAAATCGGATTGCCTAAGATGTCTGAAGCATCCGTTTAATAAAAAATGTACAAGCGAGCACCTCTGTTCGATTTGTCGGAAATCTCACCGCACGTTACTTCACCTTACAGGTAATAATACAGAAAAAGTGAATACGTGCAGAACAACAGGGCAAGCTTTGATTCAGGTTTTCAAAAATTAAGAGCTTTGATTGATAGCGGTTCTCAAAGCACAATCATTGCAGAAGAGTCTGCACAGATTCTAAAATTGAAGAAATTTCGTTCACATAAGTGTAGTATCTTACACAGGAACGTGCATCTCCAAGGACAAAACTATAATTTCAATAAAAAATTCTTCAAAAAATTTGGAAATTGAAGTACTAATGTTGATCAGAAAAAAGAGATTTTAATAAACATGGTCGTATTGATCTAATCATTGGAGCAGATGTATATACTCACATTCTGCAGAATGGAGTTATAAAAATAGAAGGTCAAAAACTGATTTCGAGTGGACAGTTTCTAGACAGTTTCGTTGAAGAAGTATTTAAGAGAATGTGTCAAGTGTGCAAGATATAGACAAAATACAGCTAAGCAAATAATGGGAAATTTACCAAAATATCGAGTTACTATGGCATTTCCATTTTTAAGTACAGGATTAGATTACGCATGTCCTTATTTTGTTAAGTGTTCGAAAAATCGCGGACAAAAAACATTTAAGGGATACGTTGCCGTATTTGTTTGTTGTATTTGGCCACCAAAGCCATACATTTAAAAATGGTAAGCGATCAAACTTCTGATGCATTTTTAGCTGCGCTCAGAGATTCATTGCTAGACAAGGGAAATGTGCCAATATATATTCAGATAACGGAACAAATTTTGTACGAGCTGCTAGGAAATTAGATCAAGAAATTTTTTGGGCCATCCAAGGAAATTTAGCGATTGCAGCGCAGCTGGAGAAGGATAGGATTGATTGGCATTTTATTCCGGCGGCAGGAGGTATTTGGGAAGCTGGGGTCAAGTCAATGAAATACCATATAAAGCGACAATATTTTGACATATGAAGAAATTTCAACCCTTTTATGTCAAATAAAAGCATGTTTAAATTCAAGATCATTATACACTTAGTTAATGAGATGGAACAACAAAAAGCTTTAACGCCGGTCATTTTCTGATTGGAAGACCGCCCTTAGAAATAGTCGAACCGATGGAGGATCAAAGAATCGGAAATTTGGATAGGTGGAGACTTATCCAAAAAATGAGGTAAGATTTCTGGGTAAAATGGAAAAATGAATATTTGCATACAATCCACCAAAGGAATAAATGGAGAATTGAAATTCCTAATATAGAAGAAGGGCAAATAGTTTTATTAAAAGATGAGAATTGCAATCCAGCAAGATGGCCTTTAGGAAAAGTAGAAAAAGTCCATAAAGGGAATGATGATAAGGTCCGTGTAGCTAAAGTAAGGATGCAGGAAGGATTTATCACAAGACCGATTTCTAAAATGTGTCCCTTGCGAGGAATAAAATCTGTCGAAAAGAATGAGGCTGACCCTGAGCCGAAAAGACGAACTAGAGCAACACCGGGAATGTCCAAAATCGGAATTATGTTGTTGCTTGTATTGAGCTGTCAATTTTCTAGCGCGTTACCTAGAAATATAACACCAAGATATTCCATAGACAGAGGATAAATAAGATTTATGATGCAGTCTAGATCCAGAAGCAAACGTGCTCTGTTAGAATTTATGGGTTCATTGTACCATATTTTATTTGGTATAATGGATGAAGATGACAGAGAACAATTAGAAGAAAACATGAAGAATTTATTAGATAACCAGAACAACCTTCATAAAGTAATTCAAAAACAAACATCAGTGGTTGATTCAACTACTAATTTATTGAAAAGGACAACCGAAGATTTTAACACATATTTTAGGAGTATGCAAACAAGAATTAAATACATAACGGAAGTTCTTCCTTCCTTGATCGAAGAAGGCGAAAAAATTCAAGCAGGAATTATAAGCCTTTTGATTGATATTAATCACGGTAGGTGATTATTTATTATATTCTTAGGTCAAATCAGGTTAAAAATGAAATAGTAAAAATTCAGCAAAGTATTTCGGAGAATTTAGTAATTCCAGGAAAACGATCAGGAACGGAACTCAAGGAGGTGTATACACTGTTAACAGCCAGAGGTTTATTTATCAACGATAAATTCGGTAAATTCCAAAGTCCGACTGCAATGTACAGGCTCTCAAATTGAGTTGTTTGATTTGCCTCAGCAAGGAGTTTTAAGCATTGCGCCATACTGTACGGCAAGAACCGAAGATAAAATTTTAGTTGCCCACCATAATATTCAGTCCGAAAGCTAAGAAGCGCTATCAACACCTTATATAGGAGAAGTTAGTGAAGTTCCGAAGATTATTTGGGATCCGCTGAAATTGTCAATATTAAATCATACTGCAGAATTCGAACGATTGAATACTGAAATTAAATATATGAAAGAACATCATTACAAATTAAAAGACTTAGATTTCCATCATATTTCCGGACATGCTGGTTTAATATCCTACGGGAATTTGCTGTTAGACAACGAGTGCAAGCAATAACCTTTGCAGGTCCATCGCCAGCACTATAAAAGTTAACAATTAAGACAATTAAAACAAAAATAAAGAATAAAGTTATATTATAATAATAAAGAATACAGTCCACTTTATCGTTGTTCTTAAAAGAAAATTGTTACCTTAAGATATTAAAGGCGAAAAGTAAAAAATATAATAAATTTAGTCTAACCTTAAGAATGTTAAGATATACGCCTAGCTTTACTGGCCCTTTGGCAGAATGTTCACACATGAACACGGATATACATATGATATTATATGTATATAGTTGCATATCCTCAAGTCCCTTAGACTTAAGCATATGCCTACTGAGCATATACACAGTATAACCAATACACCCCACACTACCCATTATGTACCCAAGCAATAACAGATAAGAACCAATACAGGATGTTATTCAAACAAATCACCCACTGGTAGACTAAACAATCTTTGTCCATACCCAAAATAATTGTCACTTTCCCAAGTTCAGAGTTCGGACTCGCAATCTCGAAAACAAAAGTTTTAAATTTCATAAACGAAATCCTAAGAACCTAAGAGCACTTGTATCCAAGAGCGAATGCACTTGAATCAAAGAGAAATGCAGATAACTCCAAAGCTCTCTCTCTTCAAAGTCCTTATATTGAAAAGCTTGAGCCCGAGGCTTGAACGTCAATCAATCTAGATCAATAAGTAGAGAAATGGAAATTACCAACAATCGGCGCAGACGGTAGGATCATCATTAAATAAGAAGACCTTTTAGTACGGTACTGGTCATTTACAGGATATGCTATACAACTAGCTAACCTGACCAGCGAATTAAAACAGTGATTTCTAAATTAAATGGATCCGCAAAAGAATCTACGTGCGTGTAGATTTTAACAAAAGAAACATTCTGCAAACTAATTAAGAAAAATCCCGTGCGGTCGGAAAGAAAATTTTATAAAATTTTTTTCTGTGGGTTTAAATAAACGAAACAACAAAAAACTCTGTGCACCTAGAAATTAACTAAGAAAACAATATGGCAACTTTCCGAAAACCACATGAACCAATTACTGGGGCAGATCAAAGAATTACATTACTACAATGCACACCTGGCAAATTGTCTGGATTCTTCAACCAGATCGAAAAATTACTCAACCTATACCCCACACAAGATGCCAGGCAGGCACATGTAATATATGGAGCAGTAAAACGCCTGATCACGGATTCAGCACTGGAAGTGGTAATACAAGCAAGAGCAACAACATGGATGGAAATTAAAACAACACTGGCAACATCATTCAAGGACCATACGCCATACGTAACCCTAGTGAGGCAACTGGAAGAAACAACATACCCCGGTAGGATAAGTAAGTTTATAGAAAAATTAGAATCACAATACTGGAATATTTGTGACAAACTAGATAGAATGTACATGTCATTAGCGCGTAAAGATATTGATACCATTGCCAAATTAAAACAAGCCACGATGAAGTTAGGTCTATATGACATTAACGAAGATCAATACTTTAATAAATTGGACAAACACAATCAATACATGACTCGTCCTATACCTCCCAATCAGAAGTGAAATTATTACACTTGTAGAAGGGATTTAACACAAGGCAGACAAAACAATCCTCTCAATTTTCAACCTTCAACTTCAAATAATGTGAGCAATAATAGGCCGGTAAAAAGACAACGAGAAAGTCAGAGTGGGCAAAGCAGGATGGACGTAAATTTTCATCAAATCGCCTCGGACACCCAGGAAACACAGGAAAACAAACCAGTTCCTATGTTTTAATAAGTTATCATAACAATCGACACAGGTTCCTCGATCAATATCATAAAAGACAACTTTGCAAACCTAGAAGAAAAAGAAGAAGATTTGATAGTATATACCATAAAAGGGCCAATAAAATTAAAAAGAAGCATTATGATGAAACCCACTCCAATATATCAGTCCGTAAAAAAATTCTATGTCCTTAATTTTTCAGATAGTTATGACTTCCTGTTAGGTCGAAAATATCTCAAAGAAACGAAGGCAAAAATTGACTACGAAGAAGAAACCGTAACTCTAGGTTCAAGAACCTACAGATTTAGGTACGAAGAAGAAATAGTTGAAACCGCATCCACAAAATGCCTTAAACCCAAGCCTAAACCCAAGCTTAAACAAAAGGAGAAGACCACATCAGCATAATGCCTCGCTCCAAAAGTAAGCATTGACACAATTGGCAATGATATAAGGCACTTTGATCCAAAGTCAGTTGACAAAGATATAGTCAACTTCGCGATAAATAATGAATTACGCGATTGTAATGAATACAGACTCGAACATTTAAATGTAGAAGAAGTTGAACGGTTAAAGGAGGTCCTATATGAATATAGAGACATTCAGTACAAAGAAGGAGAAAATTTGATCTTCACAAGTACTATTAAACATGTTATCCAAACTCAACACGAAGATCCAGTTTACCGAAAACCTTATAAATACCCCCAAAGCGTTGACCAAGAAGTCAACAAACAAATTAATGAAATGATAGAACAAGGTATAATTCGCAAGTCGAAGTCACCTTATTGTTCTCTCATTTGGGTGGTCCCTAAGAAGGCAGACGCCTCTGGGAAACGGAAATTTAGGCTAGTAGTAAACTACAGGAATCTCAACGAAATAACTGTCAACAACAATTCCGAATCCATAGAATGGATGAGATATTGGATAAACTCGGACGATGCCAATATTTTACAACAATTGATCTAGCCAAATGATTTCACTAAATTCAAATGGATAAGAATTCCATCGCGAAAATAGCTTTTTGAACAAAACAAGGACATTACGAATATACACGTATGCCATTTGGATTAAAAAATGCCCCTACAACATTTCAGAGATGCATGAACAATCTTCTGGAAGATTTGATCTACAAGGACTGCCTAGTATACCTGGATGATATTATAATTTACTCCACTTCATTGGAGGAACACATTCTATCTCTAAGGAAAGTCTTTCGGAAACTCAGGGATGCTATCTTAAAATTACAGCTAGACAAATGCGAGTTCATGAAAAAGGAAACCGAATTCCTGGGACACATTGCAACCACGAATGGTATCAAGCCCAATCCAAATAAAACTAATGACATCACAAATTTTCCATTACCTAAAACACCAAAACAAATAAAATAATTTTTGGGATTATGTGGGTTCTACCGCAAGTTCATTCCCAACTTTGCCAAGGTAGTTAAACCTATGACCCTTAAACTTAAGAAAAGTGCAGTAATCGATCCCAAAAGTAAAGACTACATTGAATCATTCGAAAGGCTAAAAGTTCTAATAACTTCAGACCCCATACTAATATATCCAGATTTCTCAAAGCCATTCTCTCTGACAACTGATGCAAGTAATTTAGCTATTGGTGCTGTGCTTTCTCAAAATCATAAACCCATCTGTTATGCCAGTATAACATTAAATGAGCATGAGATCAATTACGCTACAATCGAGAAAGAATTGTTAGCTATCGTTTGGGCAACGATATATTTCAGGTCATATTTATTCGGTAGACCATTTGAAATATTAAGTGATCATAATCCTTTAGTATGGCTTAATAATATTTAAGAGCCAAACATGAAGTTACAAAGATGGAAAATAAAATTGAACGAATTCGATTACAAAATTAAATATCTTCCGGGCAAAGAAAACCATGTAGCCGACGCCCTTTCCCGCACAAAAATCGAAGAAGCCATGCTAGGTGAAGTCGCAGATAGCGCAAACGCAACAGTCCACAGCAAAAAACCACTTAATTATTTCTCTAGACAGCTAGAACTAGAAAAAAGAAACAACGACACGACTAGCATAAGCCATTATTTTCAAAAGTTAAAAATGAAGATAATCTATAAAGAAATGACAATTGAAGTCGCCAAAAACATCATTAAGGAATATTTGTGCACTAAGAACAGCGCTATTTACTTCCCTAATAACGAAGATTTTCTAATAGATATCCTAACATACGCTAAATTTTAAGACCTAATATTGGAAAGGCATAAAAAAGTTCTACACCCGGGAATAGAAAAAACCACTAACTGGTTTAAAGAAGAATACTATTTCCCAGATAGCCAAAAATTAATACAGAATATCATTAACGAATGCGAAATCTGTAATATAGCGAAAACAGAACACAGAAATACGAAATTGACATTTGAAACAACTCCAGAGATATTCAACGCAAGAGTAAAATACGTAATAGATTTCTATCTCACTGGAAACCAAATATTTCTATCATGCATAGGCATCTATTCGAAATTTGCATCACTCATTGAGGTGAGAAGTAGAGATTGGTTAGAGGCAAAGAGAGCTATAACGAAATTATTTAATGACATGGGAAAATCACAAGAAATAAAAGCGGACAAAGACTTAGCATTCATGTGCATAGCTCTGCAGACTGCAGGCGTAAACATATCCGTCACTACAAGTAAAAACGGAGTATCCGATATAGAGAGATTCCATAAAACAGTAAACGAGAAACTAAGAATCATTGGCAGCGAACAAAATATAGAGGATAGATGTACAAAATTTGAAACAATCCTATATGTCTATAATCACAAAACTAAACATAACACTACCAAAAGAACTCCGGCAGGCATCTTTTTGTATGCAGGAAGCCCTGACTTTAATGTCCAGCAAAATAAAATCGACAAAATCAATAAACTTAATGAGAAGAGATATGAGTTTGAAATTAACACGAGATATAGACAAACCCCACTTGTAAAAAGTAAGGTAACTAACCCATTCAGGAAAACAGGACAAATAGAACAAAACATTTAGAAGAGACAAATCGCGATAGGAAAATCGTACACTATAAGTCAAAATTTAAAAAGCATAAGAAAACTAATAATAGTAAATACGATAATTCCAGACAACCCGAGGAGAGTTAAGCGATGCCAAATACCTCCCGTATTACTTATTTGTATGATACCCCTTATCACCATGGTCCAATCAAGTAATATAGAAGTAAACCCACTCAGTGCCAAGAATGGATACCTTATATTCCAAACAGGAACAATAGAAATTTCGGTAAGCTACGAATACCATTACTTAAGCATAAACATAACGAAGACAATGCTAAAATTTGAGAACAGAGTAGAAGAGGCAAATAAAAATGTGCCCCAAATTCAATATCTAGCTGGGAAACTAAAACGGGAAATCAATGGAATAAGAATCATTAAACGAAGTAAAAGAGGCCTTTTAAATGTAGTAGGAACAGAGTATAAATATTTATTTGGTACCTTAGACCAGAACGATAGGGATGGGTTGGAAGAAAAAATCAACAACCTTTCAGAAAATTCCGTGAACACCCACGACTTAAACATGGTTAAAGATGTAAACAATAGCGGAATAGACACTATTAACAAGCTCAGAATAGAGAAAGAAAAGAACCAACAGATCGCGATATTAATATTCAATTTACAAAAATTCACAGAATATATAGAAGATATCGAATTAGGAATGCAACTAACTAGACTAGGAATCTTTAACCCGAAACTATTAAAACATGATTACTTGAAACAATTAAACTCAGAAAAAATGATAAAGATAAAAACATCAACTTGGCTTAAGACAGATACAAACGAGATCTTAATTATTTCCCATGTTCCAAGCGAAATCACAAAAGTTCCAATCTTTCAAGTAGTGCCTTACCCAGACGAACAAGGTTACATTCTAACTGAGCAAATATTTGATAAGTTTTATAATTTCAATAATCAAGTATACCATAAGGATACAGAGTTAGTAATATATGACAAATGTATAATTGGACTAATCAAACAAGAAGAAACTCAGTGTAAATACAGTGTAAATGTTCAGATCAATTTTATAGAACCAAATATACTAATTACATGGAATCTACCAGAAATAGCTATCAATCAAGATTGCACTAACAACAATATTGTAATATCAGGAAATATCGTTGTAAAGACTAAAAATTGTACAATCCAAATTGATGAATTAATAATTTCAAACAATCTAGCAGATTTTACGCAAACAATTTACATTACTAATAATGTTACAAGATTAGAACCAATATCCCATATACTAACAAAGGAATTAATCATGTAAAACATTACAATATATTCCAAATTATATGCGTTACAACTTTCGGTGTTATGATAATAAGCTTAACCCTGTCCCTAGCATATAAGTTCAAGAGTATCCCTAAGAAACTTATTGTAAAATTTTCTAATCAAAACGAGGAAAATTCGACACCAGAACTCAATGTAAAAGAACACAGCCAACCCGAAAACAATATAATGATATATCCAATTTTAACGACCTGAGGACAGGCCAAAGTCAATGGTTGGGGGAGTGACATATCCTGAAGTCCCTTAGACTTAAGCATATGCCTACTGAGCATATACACAGCATAACCAATACACCCCACACTACCCATTATGTACCCAAGCAATAACAGATAAGAACCAATACAAGATGATATTCAAACAAATCACCCACTGGTAGACTAAACAATATTTGTCCATACCACAAATAATTGTCACTTTCCCACATTCAGAGTTCGGACTCGCAAACTCGAAAACAAAAGTTTTAAATTTCATAAACAAAATCCTAAGAACCTAAGAGCACTTGTACCCAAGAGCGATTGCACACGAATCCAAGAAAAATGCAGATAACTCTAAAGCTCCCTCTCTTCAAAGTCCATATATTGAAAAGCTCGAGGCCGAGGCTTGAACGTCAATCAATCTAGATCAATAATTAGAGTTCAGCTTGAGACTTAAATTAAGAAGGTCGGTGTTCTCCAAAAATAAAGTGTTGTAATTATTCAGTTAATAAAAATTATATTTTTTTGACTTATGGAAATTACCAACATATAATTATATATAATTAAGTTATATCTCCACGTGTATGTAAAGTTTATTTGGGCAGCGTCAAAAATTGTGAGCGTTCGCCAAGAGGTTTTATCTGCTAATGAATTAAGCTCTGGGAAGCTGCATGCCGGTGGTCACTGCTATAGGATTTCTTTTCCTAACTGTACAATCGTACGATCTGTCCTGATTGGTCTAAGACAATTCTCGCGCTTTTTGGGTCATACAAAAGCTGCTATAATTTATGGCGAGGGTGTCTTGAAGAGTTATTGCATTGTAAAGTTCAAGTTGGTCACTACACCCACAGATAAGGAAAACAAGACTATTTCAAGAAAGCCTTATCTGAAGAAACATCTTGTTTTCTACCTTGTATATCCTTCAAATGGAATACACCTAATTTCTTTCCTTTCTCATCCTCTAACTCGTCGTACGAGCTACGTTTCTTATAAACTTTAGCTGGTATAAATACAGGTGCCAATTTACTACTGAATTTCTTTACGGCATTATTTTTGTGTAAAGTTTCTAGCGTAAACGAAATCGCCATTTTTAAATTCTATCTGCCGAGTGCGTAGGTTGTATCTATTTGCGTTTTCTTCATGAGCTCGGTTTAGGTTCAGTTGAGCTTGCCGTCTCTGCAGTTCTAAAGCCTCCGGATTAGATAACCGAGTGTCGTCCGCTAACATACTTAGAGTACGCAGGAGACTAGAGTCTTTGCCGTTAAGGATCATATTTTGTCAAAATGTCAGAAAGTAAGGTGACGAGCCTGTGCTTCTATGTAACGAAACTCTTAAAGATCCGCTAATAGCGTCTAAGTTGTCATCCCAATTTGTGTGATCTTTCCCTATATAAGCTCTTACAGCGGCTAACACCGATCTGTTAAGTCCTTCACTCGCGTTAGCCTGTGGAGAATATATGGCTGTAAGTTTTTGCTGTACGCCAAAACTAGTAAGGAAAGCTTGGAAATAGCTTGACTTAAACTGACTGCCATTATCAGAAAGTATTACTTCTGGAACGCCAAACGTATAGAATATTGCCCCTTTTAAGTAATCACAGATTTTAGGAGCGGTGAATTTCTTAAGAGGTAACAAAAAGTGGAAACGGATGTTATGGTCAACGACAATCAGCAAACCTATGTGACCTTTTTTTGTGCGAGGGTACGGGCCTAAGAAGTCAATATATAATTTTTTGAATGGCCTGTTTGAGGTTAACGGTTTACCCATTGTCGGTTTTAGAACCGTGTTTGGACTTTTCGTGGTACGACAAATTACATAATTGGATATATAATTGCGTAATTGCATAACCATACCAGGACAACACAAATATCTTTTTAGTTTTTTAGTTTTTACAGTTTTACTCATGCCACAATGAGATGAACTTGGTGCATCATGAGCCTGAAACAATATATCGGGTACTAGAGCCGAAGGTATCCATAATTTCCATGGATTTTCTTGTTTTATATCGTCTGATACAAAAGTAACAAAGATATAGTCAACTTCGCGATAAATAATGAATTACGCGATTGTAATGAATACAGACTCGAACATTTAAATGTAGAAGAAGTTGAACGGTTAAAGGAGGTCCTATATGAATATAGAGACATTCAGTACAAAGAAGGAGAAAATTTGATCTTCACAAGTACTATTAAACATGTTATCCAAACTCAACACGAAGATCCAGTTTACCGAAAACCTTATAAATACCCCCAAAGCGTTGACCAAGAAGTCAACAAACAAATTAATGAAATGATAGAACAAGGTATAATTCGCACCCATTTGGGTGGTCCCTAAGAAGGCAGACGCCTCTGGGAAACGGAAATTTAGGTTAGTAGTAAACTACAGGAATCTCAACAAAATAACTGTCAACGACAATTCCCAATCCCTAGAATGGATGAGATATTGGATAAACTCGGACGATGCCAATATTTTACAACAATTGATCTAGCCAAATCATTTCACCAAATTCAAATGGATAAGAATTCCATCGCGAAAATAGCTTTTTCAACAAAACAAGGACATTACGAATATACACGTATGCCATTTGGATTGAAAAATGCCCCTACAACATTTCAGAGATGCATGAACAATCTTCTGGAAGATTTGATCTACAAGGACTGCCTAGTATACCTGGATGATATTATAATTTACTCCACTTCATTGGAGGAACACATTCTATCTCTAAGGAAAGTCTTTGGGAAACTCAGGGATGCTATCTTAAAATTACAGCTAGACAAATGCGAGTTCATGAAAAAGGAAACCGAATTCCTGGGACACATTGCAACCACGAATGGCATCAAGCCCAATCCAAATAAAACTAATGACATCACAAATTTTCCTTTACCTAAAACACCAAAACAAATAAAATAATTTTTGGGATTATGTGGGTTCTACCGCAAGTTCATTCCCAACTTTGCCAAGGTAGTTAAACCTATGACCCTTAAACTTAAGAAAAGTGCAGTAATCGATCCCAAAAGTAAAGACTACATTGAATCATTCGAAAGGCTAAAAGTTCTAATATCTTCAGACCCCATACTAATATATCCAGATTTCTCAAAGCCATTCTCTCTGACAACTGATGCAAGTAATTTAGCTATTGGTGCTGTGCTTTCTCAAAATCATAAACCCATCTGTTATGCCAGTAGAACATTAAATGAGCATGAGATCAATTACGCTACAATCGAGAAAGAATTGTTAGCTATCGTTTGGGCAACGATATATTTCAGGTCATATTTATTCGGTAGACCATTTGAAATATTAAGTGATCATAATCCTTTAGTATGGCTTAATAATATTTTAGAGCCAAACATGAAGTTACAAAGATGGAAAATAAAATTGAACGAATTCGATTACAAAATTAAATATCTTCCGGGCAAAGAAAACCATGTAGCCGACGCCCTTTCCAGCACAAAAATCGAAGAAGCCATGCTAGGTGAAGTCGCAGATAGCGCAAACGCAACAGTCCACAGCGAAAAACCACTTAATTATTTCTCTAGACAGCTAGAACTAGAAAAAAGAAACAACGACACGACTAGCATAAGCCATTATTTTCAAAAGTTAAAAATGAAGATAATCTATAAAGAAATGACAATTGAAGTCGCCAAAAACATCATTAAGGAATATTTGTGCACTAAGAACAGCGCTATTTACTTCCCTAATAGCGAACATTTTCTAATAGATATCCTAACATACGCTAAATTTTAAGACCTAATATTGGAAAGGCATAAAAAAGTTCTACACCCGGGAATAGAAAAAACCACTAACTGGTTTAAAGAAGAATACTATTTCCCAGATAGCCAAAAATTAATACAGAATATCATTAACGAATGCGAAATCTGTAATATAGCGAAAACAGAACACAGAAATACGAAATTGACATTTGAAACAACTCCAGAGATATTCAACGCAAGAGTAAAATACGTAATAGATTTCTATCTTACTGGAAACCAAATATTTCTATCATGCATAGACATCTATTCGAAATTTGCATCACTCATTGAGGTGAGAAGTAGAGATTGGTTAGAGGCAAAGAGAGCTATAACGAAATTATTTAATGACATGGGAAAATCACAAGAAATAAAAGCGGACAAAGACTTAGCATTCATGTGCATAGCTCTGCAGAACTGCAGGCGTAAACATATCCGTCACTACAAGTAAAAACGGAGTATCCGATATAGAGAGATTCCATAAAACAGTAAACGAGAAACTAAGAATCATTGGCAGCGAACAAAATATAGAGGATAGATGTACAAAATTTGAAACAATCCTATATGTCTATAATCACAAAACTAAACATAACACTACCAAAAGAACTCCGGCAGGCATCTTTTTGTATGCAGGAAGCCCTGACTTTAATGTCCAGCAAAATAAAATCGACAAAATCAATAAACTTAATGAGAAGAGATATGAGTTTGAAATTAACACGAGATATAGACAAACCCCACTTGTAAAAATTAAGGTAACTAACCCATTCAGGAAAACAGGACAAATAGAACAAAACATTTCGAAGAGACAAATCGCGATAGGAAAATCGTACACTATAAGTCAAAATTTAAAAAGCATAAGAAAACTAATAATAGTAACTACGATAATTCCAGATAACTCGAGGAGAGTTAAGCGATGCCAAATACCTCCCGTATATATATATTTATATATTTGTATGATACCCCTTATCACCATGGTCCAATCAAGTAATATAGAAGTAAACCCACTCAGTGCCAAGAATGGATACCTCATATTCCAAACAGGAACAATAGAAATTCCGATAAGCTACGAATACCATTACTTAAGCATAAACATAACGAAGACAATGCTAACATTTGAGAACCGAGTAGAAGAGGCAAATAAAAATGTGCTCCAAATTCAATATCTAGCTGGGAAACTAAAACGGGAAATCAATGGAATAAGAATCATTAAAAGAAGTAAAAGAGGCCTTTTAAATGTAGTAGGAACAGAGTATAAATATTTATTTGGTACCTTAGACCAGAACGATAGGGATGAGTTGGAAGAAAAAATCAACAACCTTTCAGAAAATTTCGTGAATACCCACGACTTAAACATGGTTAAAGATGTAGTCAATAGCGGAATAGACACTATTAACAAGCTCAGAATAGAGAAAGAAAAGAACCAATAGATCGCGATATTAATATTCAATTTACACCCGAAATTAACCCGAAACTATTAAAACATGATTACTTGAAACAATTAAACTCAGAAAAAATGATTAAGATAAAAACATCAACTTGGCTTAAGACAGATACAAACGAGATCTTAATTATTTCCCATGTTCCAAGCGAAATCACAAAAGTTCCAATCTTTCAAGTAGTGCCTTACCCAGACGAACAAGGTTACATTCTAACTGAGCAAATATTTGATAAGTTTTATAATTTCAATAATCAAGTATACCATAAGGATACAGAGTTAAGGATTACAGAGTTATGACAAATGTATAATTGGACTAATCAAACAAGAAGAAACTCAGTGTAAATACAGTGTAAATGTTCAGATCAATTTCATAGAACCAAATATACTAATTACATGGAATCTACCAGAAATAGCTATCAATCAAGATTGCACTAACAACAATATTGTAATATCAGGAAATATCATTGTAAAGACTAAAAATTGTACAATCCAAATTGATGAATTCATAATTTCAAACAATCTAGCAGATTTTACGCAAACAATTTACATTACTAATAATGTTACAAGATTAGAACCAATATCCCATATACTAACAAAGGAATGAATAAACGCTCATGTAAAACATTACAATATATTCTAAATTATATGCGTTACAACTTTCGGTGTTATGATAATAAGCTTAACCCTGTCCCTAGCATATAAGTTCAAGAGTATCCCTAAGAAACTTATTGTAAAATTTTCTAATCAAAACGAAGAAAATTCGACACCAGAACTCAATGTAAAAGAACACAGCCAACCCGAAAACAATATAATGATATATCCAATTTTAACGACCTGAGGACAGGCCAAAGTCAATGGTTGGGGGAGTGACATATCCTCAAGTCCCTTAGACTTAAGCATATGCCTACTGAGCATATACACAGCATAACCAATACACCCCACACTACCCATTATGTACCCAAGCAATAACAGATAAGAACCAATACAGGATGTTATTCAAACAAATCACCCACTGGTAGACTAAACAATCTTTGTCCATACCACAAATAATTGTCACTTTCCCACATTCAGAGTTCGGACTCGCAAACTCGAAAACAAAAGTTTTAAATTTCATAAACAAAATCCTAAGAACCTAAGAGCACTTGTACCCAAGAGCGATTGCATATGAATCCAAGAGAAATGCAGATAACTCTAAAGCTCCCTCTCTTCAAAGTCCATATATTGAAAAGCTCGAGGCCGAGGCTTGAACGTCAATCAATCTAGATCAATAATTAGAGTTCAGCTTGAGACTTAAATTAAGAAGGTCGGTGTTCTCCAAAAATAAAGTGTTGTAATTATTCAGTTAATAAAAATTATATTTTTTTGACTTATGGAAATTACCAACATATAATTATATATAATTAAGTTATATCTCCACGTGTATGTAAAGTTTATTTGGGCAGCGTCAAAAATTGTGAGCGTTCGCCAAGAGGTTTTATCTGCTAATGAATTAAGCTCTGGGAAGCTGCATGCCGGTGGTCACTGCTATAGGCTTTCTTTTCCTAACTGTACAATCGTACGATCTGTTCTGATTGGTCTAAGACAATTCTCGCGCTTTTTGGGTCATACAAAAGCTGCTATAATTTATGGCGAGGGTGTCTTGAAGAGTTATTGCATTGTAAAGTTCAAGTTGGTCACTACACCCACAGATAAGGAAAACAAGACTATTTCAAGAAAGCCTTATCTGAAGAAACATCTTGTTTTGTACCTTGTATATCCTTCAAATGGAATACACCTAATTTCTTTCCTTTCTCATCCTCTAATTCGTAGTAGTACGAGCTACGTTTCTTATAAACTTTAGCTGGTATAAATACAGGTGCCAATTTACTACTGAATTTCTTTACGGCATTACTTTGTGTAAAGTTTCTAGCGTAAACGAAATCGCCATTTTTAAATTCTATCTGCCGAGTGCGTAGGTTGTATCTATTTTCGTTTTCTTCATGAGCTCGGTTTAGGTTCAGTTTAGCTTGCCGTCTCTGCAGTTCTAAAGCCTCCGGATTAGATAACCGAGTGTCGTCCGCTAACATACTTAGAGTACGCAGGAGACTAGAGTCTTTGCCGTTAAGGATCATATTTTGTCAAAATGTCAGAAAGTAAGGTGACGAGCCTGTGCTTCTATGAAACGAAACTCTTAAAGATCCGCTAATAGCGTCTAAGTTGTCATCCCAATTTGTGTGATCTTTCCCTATATAAGCTCTTACAGCGGCTAGCCTGTGGAGAATATATGGCTGTAAGTTTTTGCTGTACGCCAAAACTAGTAAGGAAAGCTTGGAAATAGCTTGACTTAAACTGACTGCCATTATCAGAAAGTGTTACTTCTGGACGCCAAACGTATAGAATATTGCCCCTTTTAAGTAATCACAGATTTTAGGAGCGGTGAATTTCTTAAGAGGTAACAAAAAGTGGAAACGGATGTTATGGTCAACGACAATCAGCAAACCTATGTGACCTTTTTTTGTGCGAGGGTACGGGCCTAAGAAGTCAATATATAATTTTTTGAATGGCCTGTCTGAGGTTAGCGGTTTACCCATTGGCGGTTTTAGAACCGTGTTTGGACTTTTCGTGGTACGACAAATTACACAATTGGATATATAATTGCGTAATTGCATAACCATACCAGGTCAACACAAATATCTTTTTAGTTTTTTAGTTTTTACAGTTTTACTCATGCCACAATGAGATGAACTTGGTGCATCATGAGCCTGAAACAATATATCGGGTACTAGAGCCGAAGGTATCCATAATTTCCATGGATTTTCTTGTTTTATATCGTCTGATACAAAAGTAACAAAGATATAGTCAACTTCGCGATAAATAATGAATTACGTGATTGTAATGAATACAGACTCGAACATTTAAATGTAGAAGAAGTTGAACGGTTAAAGGAGGTCCTATATGAATATAGAGACATTCAGTACAAAGAAGGAGAAAATTTGATCTTCACAAGTACTATTAAACATGTTATCCAAACTCAACACGAAGATCCAGTTTACCGAAAACCTTATAAATACCCCCAAAGCGTTGACCAAGAAGTCAACAAACAAATTAATGAAATGATAGAACAAGGTATAATTCGCACCCATTTGGGTGGTCCCTAAGAAGGCAGACGCCTCTGGGAAACGGAAATTTAGGTTAGTAGTAAACTACAGGAATCTCAACAAAATAACTGTCAACGACAATTCCCAATCCCTAGAATGGATGAGATATTGGATAAACTCGGACGATGCCAATATTTTACAACAATTGATCTAGCCAAATCATTTCACCAAATTCAAATGGATAAGAATTCCATCGCGAAAATAGCTTTTTCAACAAAACAAGGACATTACGAATATACACGTATGCCATTTGGATTGAAAAAATGCCCCTACAACATTTCAGAGATGCATGAACAATCTTCTGGAAGATTTGATCTACAAGGACTGCCTAGTATACCTGGATGATATTATAATTTACTCCACTTCATTGGAGGAACACATTCTATCTCTAAGGAAAGTCTTTGGGAAACTCAGGGATGCTATCTTAAAATTACAGCTAGACAAATGCGAGTTCATGAAAAAGGAAACCGAATTCCTGGGACACATTGCAACCACGAATGGCATCAAGCCCAATCCAAATAAAACTAATGACATCACAAATTTTCCTTTACCTAAAACACCAAAACAAATAAAATAATTTTTGGGATTATGTGGGTTCTACCGCAAGTTCATTCCCAACTTTGCCAAGGTAGTTAAACCTATGACCCTTAAACTTAAGAAAAGTGCAGTAATCGATCCCAAAAGTAAAGACTACATTGAATCATTCGAAAGGCTAAAAGTTCTAATAACTTCAGAGACCCCATACTAATATATCCAGATTTCTCAAAGCCATTCTCTCTGACAACTGATGCAAGTAATTTAGCTATTGGTGCTGTGCTTTCTCAAAATCATAAACCCATCTGTTATGCCAGTAGAACATTAAATGAGCATGAGATCAATTACGCTACAATCGAGAAAGAATTGTTAGCTATCGTTTGGGCAACGATATATTTCAGGTCATATTTATTCGGTAGACCATTTGAAATATTAAGTGATCATAATCCTTTAGTATGGCTTAATAATATTTAAGAGCCAAACATGAAGTTACAAAGATGGAAAATAAAATTGAACGAATTCGATTACAAAATTAAATATCTTCCGGGCAAAGAAAACCATGTAGCCGACGCCCTTTCCCGCACAAAAATCGAAGAAGCCATGCTAGGTGAAGTCGCAGATAGCGCAAACGCAACAGTCCACAGCGAAAAACCACTTAATTATTTCTCTAGACAGCTAGAATAGAAAAAAGAAACAACGACACGGCTAGCATAAGCCATTATTTTCAAAAGTTAAAAATGAAGATAATCTATAAAGAAATGACAATTGAAGTCGCCAAAAACATCATTAAGGAATATTTGTGCACTAAGAACAGCGCTATTTACTTCCCTAATAACGAAGATTTTCTAATAGATATCCTAACATACGCTAAATTTTAAGACCTAATATTGGAAAGGCATAAAAAAGTTCTACACCCGGGAATAGAAAAAACCACTAACTGGTTTAAAGAAGAATACTATTTCCCAGATAGCCAAAAATTAATACAGAATATCATTAACGAATGCGAAATCTGTAATATAGCGAAAACAGAACACAGAAATACGAAATTGACATTTGAAACAACTCCAGAGATATTCAACGCAAGAGTAAAATACGTAATAGATTTCTATCTCACTGGAAACCAAATATTTCTATCATGCATAGACATCTATTCGAAATTTGCATCACTCATTGAGGTGAGAAGTAGAGATTGGTTAGAGGCAAAGAGAGCTATAACGAAATTATTTAATGACATGGGAAAATCACAAGAAATAAAAGCGGACAAAGACTTAGCATTCATGTGCATAGCTCTGCAGAACTGCAGGCGTAAACATACAAGTAAAAACGGAGTATCCGATATAGAGAGATTCCATAAAACAGTAAACGAGAAACTAAGAATCATTGGCAGCGAACAAAATATAGAGGATAGATGTACAAAATTTGAAACAATCCTATATGTCTATAATCACAAAACTAAACATAACACTACCAAAAGAACTCCGGCAGTCATCTTTTTGTATGCAGGAAGCCCTGACTTTAATGTCCAGCAAAATAAAATCGACAAAATCAATAAACTTAATGAGAAGGGATATGAGTTTGAAATTAACACGAGATATAGACAAACCCCACTTGTAAAAAGTAAGGTAACTAACCCATTCAGGAAAACAGGACAAATAGAACAAAACATTTAGAAGAGACAAATCGCGATAGGAAAATCGTACACTATAAGTCAAAATTTAAAAAGCATAAGAAAACTAATAATAGTAAATACGATAATTCCAGACAACCCGAGGAGAGTTAAGCGATGCCAAATACCTCCCGTATTACTTATTTGTATGATACCCCTTATCACCATGGTCCAATCAAGTAATATAGAAGTAAACCCACTCAGTGCCAAGAATGGATACCTTATATTCCAAACAGGAACAATAGAAATTTCGATAAGCTACGAATACCATTACTTAAGCATAAACATAACGAAGACAATGCTAAAATTTGAGAACAGAGTAGAAGAGGCAAATAAAAATGTGCCCCAAATTCAATATCTAGCTGGGAAACTAAAACGGGAAATCAATGGAATAAGAATCATTAAACGAAGTAAAAGAGGCCTTTTAAATGTAGTAGGAACAGAGTATAAATATTTATTTGGTACCTTATACCAGAACGATAGGGATGGGTTGGAAGAAAAAATCAACAACCTTTCAGAAAATTCCGTGAACACCCACGACTTAAACATGGTTAAAGATGTAGTCAATAGCGGAATAGACACTATTAACAAGCTCAGAATAGAGAAAGAAAAGAACCAACAGATCGCGATATTAATATTCAATTTACAAAAATTCACAGAATATATAGAAGATATCGAATTAGGAATGCAACTAACTAGACTAGGAATCTTTAACCCGAAACTATTAAAACATGATTACTTGAAACAATTAAACTCAGAAAAAATGATAAAGATAAAAACATCAACTTGGCTTAAGACAGATACAAACGAGATCTTAATTATTTCCCATGTTCCAAGCGAAATCACAAAAGTTCCAATCTTTCAAGTAGTGCCTTACCCAGACGAACAAGGTTACATTCTAACTGAGCAAATATTTGATAAGTTTTATAATTTCAATAATCAAGTATACCATAAGGATACAGAGTTAAGGATTACAGAGTTATGACAAATGTATAATTGGACTAATCAAACAAGAAGAAACTCAGTGTAAATACAGTGTAAATGTTCAGATCAATTTCATAGAACCAAATATACTAATTACATGGAATCTACCAGAAATAGCTATCAATCAAGATTGCACTAACAACAATATTGTAATATCAGGAAATATCATTGTAAAGACTAAAAATTGTACAATCCAAATTGATGAATTCATAATTTCAAACAATCTAGCAGATTTTACGCAAACAATTTACATTACTAATAATGTTACAAGATTAGAACCAATATCCCATATACTAACAAAGGAATGAATAAACGCTCATGTAAAACATTACAATATATTCCAAATTATATGCGTTACAACTTTCGGTGTTATGATAATAAGCTTAACCCTGTCCCTAGCATATAAGTTCAAGAGTATCCCTAAGAAACTTATTGTAAAATTTTCTAATCAAAACGAAGAAAATTCGACACCAGAACTCAATGTAAAAGAACACAGCCAACCCGAAAACAATATAATGATATATCCAATTTTAACGACCTGAGGACAGGCCAAAGTCAATGGTTGGGGGAGTGACATATCCTCAAGTCCCTTAGACTTAAGCATATGCCTACTGAGCATATACACAGCATAACCAATACACCCCACACTACCCATTATGTACCCAAGCAATAACAGATAAGAACCAATACAGGATGTTATTCAAACAAATCACCCACTGGTAGACTAAACAATCTTTGTCCATACCACAAATAATTGTCACTTTCCCACATTCAGAGTTCGGACTCGCAAACTCGAAAACAAAAGTTTTAAATTTCATAAACAAAATCCTAAGAACCTAAGAGCACTTGTACCCAAGAGCGATTGCACATGAATCCAAGAGAAATGCAGATAACTCTAAAGCTCCCTCTGTTCAAAGTCCATATATTGAAAAGCTCGAGGCCGAGGCTTGAACGTCAATCAATCTAGATCAATAATTAGAGTTCAGCTTGAGACATAAATTAAGAAGGTCGGTGTTCTCCAAAAATAAAGTGTTGTAATTATTCAGTTAATAAAAATTATATTTTTTTGACTTATGGAAATTACCAACATATAATTATATATAATTAAGTTATATCTCCACGTGTATGTAAAGTTTATTTGGGCAGCGTCAAAAATTGTGAGCGTTCGCCAAGAGGTTTTATCTGCTAATGAATTAAGCTCTGGGAAGCTGCATGCCGGTGGTCACTGCTATAGGCTTTCTTTTCCTAACTGTACAATCGTACGATCTGTTCTGATTGGTCTAAGACAATTCTCGCGCTTTTTGGGTCATACAAAAGCTGCTATAATTTATGGCGAGGGTGTCTTGAAGAGTTATTGCATTGTAAAGTTCAAGTTGGTCACTACACCCACAGATAAGGAAAACAAGACTATTTCAAGAAAGCCTTATCTGAAGAAACATCTTGTTTTCTACCTTGTATATCCTTCAAATGGAATACACCTAATTTCTTTCCTTTCTCATCCTCTAATTCGTAGTAGTACGAGCTACGTTTCTTATAAACTTTAGCTGGTATAAATACAGGTGCCAATTTACTACTGAATTTCTTTACGGCATTACTTTGTGTAAAGTTTCTAGCGTAAACGAAATCGCCATTTTTAAATTCTATCTGCCGAGTGCGTAGGTTGTATCTATTTTCGTTTTCTTCATGAGCTCGGTTTAGGTTCAGTTTAGCTTGCCGTCTCTGCAGTTCTAAAGCCTCCGGATTAGATAACCGAGTGTCGTCCGCTAACATACTTAGAGTACGCAGGAGACTAGAGTCTTTGCCGTTAAGGATCATATTTTGTCAAAATGTCAGAAAGTAAGGTGACGAGCCTGTGCTTCTATGAAACGAAACTCTTAAAGATCCGCTAATAGCGTCTAAGTTGTCATCCCAATTTGTGTGATCTTTCCCTATATAAGCTCTTACAGCGGCTAGCCTGTGGAGAATATATGGCTGTAAGTTTTTGCTGTACGCCAAAACTAGTAAGGAAAGCTTTTTAAATAGCTTGACTTAAACTGACTGCCATTATCAGAAAGTGTTACTTCTGGAACGCCAAACGTATAGAATATTGCCCCTTTTAAGTAATCACAGATTTTAGGAGCGGTGAATTTCTTAAGAGGTAACAAAAAGTGGAAACGGATGTTATGGTCAACGACAATCAGCAAACCTATGTGACCTTTTTTTGTGCGAGGGTACGGGCCTAAGAAGTCAATATATAATTTTTTGAATGGCCTGTCTGAGGTTAGCGGTTTACCCATTGGCGGTTTTAGAACCGTGTTTGGACTTTTCGTGGTACGACAAATTACACAATTGGATATATAATTGCGTAATTGCATAACCATACCAGGTCAACACAAATATCTTTTTAGTTTTTTAGTTTTTACAGTTTTACTCATGCCACAATGAGATGAACTTGGTGCATCATGAGCCTGAAACAATATATCGGGTACTAAAGCCGAAGGTATCCATAATTTCCATGGATTTTCTTGTTTTATATCGTCTGATACAAAAGTAGTTTTTTTGTAAATATATCCATCCCTGATTAGTAGATCGGGAAATCTTGATTGATTGTTAGATATTGTCTTTATTAAGTCCAAGTATTCCGTGGATTTGAAATGTGGAGAATCTACGTCAACTATGGGTCCATTTTGACAAAATTCATCGATGGCTGGGTCGTTCTGTCTGGATAAGGTGTCTGCAACGACGTTCTGAGAACCGCTACGTAAACGCTCTCAACTTCATTGACCATCGAGCCAAAGACACTAGAATAATTATTATATAGAATATTCTATATATAGAATATATATATATATATCTATATATATCTATATATAGAATATATAATATAAGAGACCCCAACATGAAATTACAGAGATGGAAAATAAAACTTAACGAATACGATTATAAAATCCAATACCTACCTGGTAAAGAAAATCATGTCGCTGATGCTCTATCCAGAATTCAAATTCAAGAAAACTTCTTAAGAGAAGATGATCCAATCTCACTTCTCACAGCAGCTGCTATACATAGTGCATCAGAAGACAAACAAAATCACATTCCCATAACAGAAACCCCTCTTAACTATTATAACAGACAATTCGAATTTATAAAAGACAATTTCGACGACGTCCAAATAATAAATATTTCCACAAAACTAGAACAAAAATGAAGTATAAAGAAATGACCGACACCCTTGCTAAAGATTTAATTAAAGAATTCTTCTGTAATAAGAAAAATTTCATTTACTTCCCTAATGAAATCGATTTTCAGATATTTCAAAACGCTTATATTCAAATCATAAGTCCCAACAATTTCACTAAAACCATGAAAACCAGTAGCAAACTAATAGAAATTCAAACATATGCCCAATTCAAAGAAATCATTCTTAAAACACACAAAGAATATTTACACCCTGGTAGAGACTGGCTGGAAGCCAAAAGAGCTATTTTACGTATATTCAACGACATGGGTAAACTCTTAGAAATAAAAGCCGACAAAGACTCCGCTTTCATGTGCATCGCACTTAAACTCTGGCTAGAATCAGAAGGAGTAACTTTAAATATAAGAACAAGCAAAAATCGAATTTCTCAAGCGAAAATGAACCTGAAACCCAATTCACAAAATTAGAGAATATACTTTATATATACAATCATAAAAAAAAACACAACATAACTGGTCGAACACCAGCAGATATTTTTATTTTTGCAGTTACCCCTTCCTATAACACACAACAAAATAAAATAAGCAAAATTAACAAAGTCAATGAAACCAGACAAGATTTTAGTATAGACACTAATTTCAGAGAATCCCCTCTAGAGATCAAAACAACTAACCCATTAAAAAAAACAGGATATTTAAGACAAATAGACGATAAACACTTTGAAGAAACAAATAGAGGTAGAAAGATAATACACTATAAGTCTAAGTTCAAAAAAAAAAAGAAAATTAATAAAAGTAAATATAATAACGATAATTCCAGGCCTACTCCCGAGCATGATACTCATGTTATGCCTCCTATCGACAATTAGCACACAATACTTAGAAGTATTCAAACCGGATCAATACCAATAAGCTATGATTATCACTACTTATCTGTTAACATAGCTATCAAACAAAGAAATTAACGGCATAAGAATTGCACAACGTAGTAAACGCGGTCTCGCTAATTTCATAGGAACAATGTACAAATACTTATTCGGCACTTTAAATCAAGAAGACAAAGCAGAATTACAGCAACAAATAGTTGACATGTCAAAAAATTATGCACAAGTAAGTGAACTCAACCACGTAATAGAAGCCATTAATAGGAATCGAATTGACCAATCATCTTAATAGTAACTTTGAAGGAGAACAAATGTTAGCCTTAGTAATTTTCAAACTACAACAATTCACTGAATACATAAAAGACATAGAGCTTGGTTTGCAACTTACACGCTTAGACATCTTTAATCCAAAACTTTTAAAACATGATTAATTAACTCACGTCAATTCTAAAAAAATTGTTAATATCAAAACTTCAGCTTGGCTCAAATCTGATACAACCCAAATTCTGATAATATCCCACATTCCAAGAAAAATAATTAGAGCACCAATTTTTGAAATAATTCCATACCCATACGAAAAGAGTAATATACTGACCGAAACAATACATGACAAATATTGTCTACACAATAATCAAACTTACACAGCAAACTCCAAAAGCTTGGTCATAAATAAATGTATAACAGGCATATTAAACCAAATCTTAACACAATGTAGATATAGCAATAAAATACTGACAAGCTCACAATCTTAAAAACCTAAACAAGAATGTCATGGAATTAAATGTCAGTAGGAATATTTTCCGTCATTTCATAAACATACTATTACATAAATTCGTGTGACTTACAATCGCAGTTTTTAAATTAAATAACACTATTTTATATGGCGTTCTCCACACAAAAAGAATTTTTTCATATACCGTATATAAACCAGAGTTATGTGCTTAACTGCAACGGAGCACGCGTAAATCTAAAGACATATCCATCTTCAGTCGACGATCGATCATGGTCAGAAAATAAGGACAAAAAGTCTCGTTTTGTATCCGATTTGGTGGCATGTCACCATCCAGATTTCGTAAAGCAGGAAAACAAACCTGAGTCAAAAAATATAAAATCTGAATCGCGGAACGAAAAAGCAAGTTCAATAAATGAGTATGGTAGTAATCTTCTGTTGGAAGACAGTTTAATAAATGCGGCCGATGATGCAATCGATTGGTTACAAGATCTTATGATACGAAATAACATCCTTAACAATCAGCTAGCTGACGTCACACTTTTAACTACAAAAATGGAAAGCGCAGAGATAAAGAGAATTATGAATCAACGATACCATCGAGATAATGCTAGGAACTTGCAAGCAAAGTTAATCGATTGGGCAAACCCAAAAAATGAATTACGTGAAGAGAGGGAACTGGAAGAAATTGTAAGCACAATCGATGATATGAATAAAGCCCAGGATTTACTTGAGGCGGAAAATACTTACCTAAAGCGAATTATAGAAAAACAATCAACTCGATGTAGGTTCGATACCTTAGATTTAGATCCCGAGCTAAGCACAAACATAGAGTATCTTCAAAAAAAAATTAACGAAATGGGCAAAGAATTATCGCTACTTCGGCAAACCGAAGATATGCTTATAAGAAAGTGTGCAATGATTTGTAGGAGCGAGTGCAGTGAAGCCTTCAGCAGTGAAGGTGTCAATATCAATAATGCATTCTCACTAGAACATGACATTTCAAATATCCAGCGAATTTTAGAAGAAAGAGATGCGCTGCGTACGAAGTGTAAGAATCTGGAAGCTCTTGGTGGAAAGATTAACGCCCTGGAACAAAAAGCAAATGAGGCAGAAAACATATCTGAGGACCTTGAAGATAATCTTAACCAGCAGAACCAATACATAAACGACATTCAGCAAGAAATGGAGAAAATGAAAAGTTACTATGAAAATGAAGTTGACAAAGCGAAAGGATTAGAGAAACTCCTTGCTGTAAGTTGACTTTTAGTAATTAACTTAGTATATAATATATATTATATTCATTTTTTACCTTTTTCGAATGGTATTCCTAATTTTTTTACCGTCAATTATAAGTAATTATCTATTCGAGTAATGATTTTAATATTAATATTTTCTTTTTGTATCAATTTGATATACATGCTATATCCAATTTGGATCTATTTTATTTTTTTTGTCTTACCTACATATGATATTAACAAGTTTTAGTGTAGCGGTTTATTACTCAAATATTTTTAATTTCCTGAGTTTTTCAACGGATTAGTCCTGTGCGCACATTTCATATTTGGTATCGAAGTCTGCATCATCAATAACAATTTTAGGTCCACATATAAAAATTTTATTGGTATAAATTTTTGCTTATTTTTCAACCGTGTCACTGTAAATTATTTTATAAACAGTTTTGTTAAAGTAGTCTTGAGAGACTACTGAGTCTTCACTGAGATCGTTTTAGTAAAAAACGACAAATTACATCATAGAAATAATAATAGGTGAATAAATGTACATAATAATGCCGAATTATTTTAATAAATTACTTTATACTAGAAAATATGTCGTTAGAGTATTCAGCTTGCGACGTGGAACATTTTTTTGATCTTAGTGATTCTTAGGTGCGCTGGTCCTGCCTCAAGAATTTAATTTTGCAATACACAGGTTGCATATGATGTTTTTAACTATTTAGTATATTTATTAGTACAAATTACTAGTATACAAGTAAAAAACTATTCAAACTTCTGTAAATGATCTATTTTCAGTATTTGTTTTTGTTATATTCTAATTTGATATTTGTAAAAACCGCGAAATTTTGGGTGGGTAAAAAAGCGCGCCAAATGTATTCTTTCTTCTTTTAGTTCCTCTTAATTCGCTTGCTTAAAGCTGACAAATACATAGTGCTCCGTTTCTCGAAATTTTAATAACATAAACGCATTTTTAAATTAAAAAAAATTGATTTGCCATAAAGTGCGATAAGTTATTGTCCTAAGTAGTCCAAAATAAAAAAAATTTTAGAAGTGTACATATTTTCACAATTTGTCGCGCCTATATTACGTTGTGCTGTACTGCTGCTTTTCGATAAAGGTATGAACTTTTGAATTTAACATTAATTGTTTTATGTAAAAAAAATTGGCTATGGCCGACAAAAAAGATAAAATAAATTGTTTAGGCTTCCTGAAAAGGATCCCACAATTTTAATGAAATGGGCGGAAAAGTGCCAATATACAGAAGATTTTGTAGCGAGCACTTCATCACTGTTTTTATTCCAAGATCATTTCTCGCCAGATTATATTAGCGTAAAATATCTAAGGATAGGAACAATGGCAGATCGCAACCTAATTAATAATATGAGAGTTGCAAAAATTATGATATTGATTTCAAAAAGAGATGTCGTTCACAGTCCCCTGGTGAAGTTTGTCGTCAGTGCCATAAAAACACGAAAACATTAAAACTGTTTCAAAAAAATATTCAATCAGCATTCTATCTCATAAATGAAAAATTAGTGACGTTCAAAAATAAATATATATATAAATATATATAATATATAGTACAAAAATTTAATAAAATTAATTTTAAAAAAAGGAGCAAATTATATCGAAAAGCAATAGTTAGAAAACTAGCTTAGTTGGGGAACATGGAAATATTTTAATGTTTAACATTTATTATTTCAAGTCGACTCCGAAGGTCATATAAATATACGACCCCATTACAATTGTAATGGCCTCCCCGTGGTGTTCCCTGGGTACCAAAAATTACATTTATTACAGATAATAGTACAAATATTTATATATATATATATAGTTACGTATCCACTCTTACACCCACAACCCTCCATAAGATAATTATAAGCAACACACACTAGTATAAAACTCATATACACACATTAATGTCTAAGCACAAAATGTAATCAAAGAACGAGCGAATCGGCGCTAAATAAATGTAAACCGTAATACAACAAACCCTTTCTATCCGCAAAAGAACCACGTATAGCCAACCTACGGCATACGATTAACATAACATAAAAACTTTAAACTAACCATGGCAACCGAACAAATTCAACTACTATTGGAATCTCACCTGAACAAGCCTTAAGTCAAATTAGGCAAATACCTACATTCAGTGGTGACACCCAAGAACTCAGTGCCTTTATACGAAGGATCGAGTTCATAATCCAACTATACCCAACAACGAACCCCAGACAGAAGCATGTATTCTTCAGTGCGATTGAGATGCAACTCGCAGGAGATGTCCAACGAGTATCACAATTATCCGAAGCAACAACCTGGCCAACCATAATGAATGCACTTATCAGTGAATACAAGATGCAAGTACCATGTGAAGAACTACTCCGTCGTCTCTACAACACACCGTTCAACGGAAGTATCCGTAAGTTTGTCGAAGAACTAGAAATTAAATCATTTTCAACTTCAAATAATCTTATACTAGAAAATAATATTAACAACACCTTATAATATACAAATGCATTAAACAACATAGTTAAAGATGTAATCATGAGAAAATTACCCGATAGGTTATTTATGACCCTTGCTAGACAAGACATAACGACAGTATCCAAGTTTAAACAAATAACACAACAAGAAGGTGTATACGAAACAACCTTCAATGACAGAACGAAACACAAACATAACCCCAATCCACCCCAAAACTTCTAAAAATAAAGGAAATTATCAAAATTTCCCAAATAATCCTATCCACAATACAAATAAATCAAATTTCAACAATAATCCAAAACCTTCTTTATCAAGTCAGCAGGTTATGCATGAATTCAAACAAAAGCTAAATCAGGGTAGAACTCAGAACCCTTTAAATTACCAACAACAAAATAGTAGTGCACCAAACCCTCCCGTCAAACGACAGAGAGATAGTGCTAGTGACCAACACAAAATGGACACAAGTGAAAATTTTCTTCAACCAGCCTGGGAATCAGAAAGTGGTCCAGATTACCTATGCAACACAAACAGTGAACATAAATGGCTACCCATATAACATGTGGTACGACCACATTCAAACAGATGAACCCAAGCTTACCAATAACCGTGAGTCATCTAAAATAGAGGAAACCCCTATACACACTCCAAAAAAGGAGAAAATGATCTGAAAAATTAAGCGGAAACCCCACTCAAAACCAGATGAGCCAAAGCCTACCTAGATGATATTATCATTTACTCCACTTTATTTGAGGAACACATAATATCATTGAAAAGGGTATTCGATAAGCTACGATCAGCAAATCTAAAATTTCAACTCGATAAATGTGAATTTCTGAAGAAAGAAACAGAATTTCTCAGTCACATTATCACAAACTCAATCGTTAAATTTCCTATCCCAAAAACTACAAAAGGAATAAAATCTTTCCTTGGACTTTGCAGATTCTACTTACGGTCATTCATTCCCAATTTTGGAAAAATAGCAAAACCTATGACACTTAAATTAAAAAAAGGAGCAATAATTAATACAAAAGATAACGACTACGTGTCCGCATTCGAGAAATTAAAAGTACTCATCACATGTGATCCTATTCTAGTATACCCTAACTTCGAAAAGAAATTCTCGTTAACGACAGATGCAAGTAATATAGCTATAGGCGCTGTATTATCTCAAGAACATAAACCCATTTGTTATGCAAGCAGAACTTTAAATGAACAGGAATTCAACTATTCAGCAATAGAAAAAGAACTATTAGCTATAGTATGGGCAATAAAATATTTTAGATCTTACCTATTCGGCAGAAAATTCGACATATTAAGCGAGATGGAAAATAAAACTTAACGAATACGATTATAATATCCAATACCTACCTGGTAAACAAAATCATGTCGCTGATCCCCTATCCAGAATTCAAATTCAAGAAAACTTCTTAGGAGAAAATGACCCAATCTCACTTCAATCTCAACCAAAATCACATTCCCATAACAGAAATACCATTATTTGGAATAAATAAAAGTTTGATAATTATATAAAAAATTCAATCGTGTTTTTTATTTTATCAAACCCTCGGTCTGAATTCATAAATATATAGATATCGTGTGGAGGGTTGGCTCCATCAAAGTGAAATAACAAGGCAATATGGGGAAATTTTTGTTGAAAATGTATTTGTTTTTAAAACCCTACATTGGGAGATATTTGTGTTTCATTTTTCAGTATCGGACAATTCACTGATTACATAGAAGACATAGAGCTTGGTTTGCAACTGACACGCTTAGACATCTTTAATCCAAAACTTTTAAAACATGATTCATTAACTCACGTCAATTCCGAAAAATTCTTAATATCAAAACTTCAGGTTGTCTCAAATCTGATATAAAAGAAAATCTGATAATATCCCACATTCCAAAAAAAAAAATTAGAACACCAATTTTTGAAATCATTCCATACCCATACGAAAACAGTAATATACTGACCGAAACCATACATGACAAATATTTTCTACACAATAATCAACCTTACACAGCAAACTCCAAAACCTTGGTCATAAATAGAATACATCCATACAAAAGAAATAATTGAACAACACAATCAAACGAATAATGTCTCTCTAATAATAACACTCACAACATTAATCATATTAGTAATAATTGTTGCATTATATCTATAAATATAAAACTATACCCCAAAAATTAATTTTACGCCCTGAAACAGAAAACATTGTACCCCACATAAATACCCCTATTGCCCCTGTATTGTACCCCAAAATAAACACGTGAGGACAGGCTTTTTTCTTAAGGATGGGGAAGTAACATATCCATTCTTACACCCACAGCCCTCCATAAGATTATTATGGGCAACACACATTAATGTCTAAGCACAAATTGTAATCAAAGAACGAGAGCCCTTCGATTAACCTTGGTCATTTTCCCACAGATCACGAATCATAAGCACAGACTCTCGTCGCTTAGTACTTTTCCACAGATCGCGAATCATAAACGCAGACCCTTGTCGCCTTCTGCCGCCTTTATAAACGCAGGCTCTTATGGTTTTCATAAACATAGACTTCTGTCGCCTAACCCTTTGCATTCGACTACTTGGCTAGCCACCTGAAATAATAAACTTTCCCGATCGGCGCCCACGCCTACACACTTGTCCAATTACTCTTAGTTATCAGAAGACTCTCTTCCAACAGATATTTACAAATCAACTCTCTTAAACTTTGCTCTTTGGCTACCCCAAATCCCTAAAAAACAGCAAGCATGTCTCCATGCAGTAGTTCAGTACTGAGTACGTTATCAACCACTGTAACTCGCTAAGCCATCTTCAACTTCGAAGTCCATTGTCTAACTCGGTGATAATCCAATGGCCCTAGTTCTTCCATTATTTGGAATAAATAAAAGTTTGATAATTATATAAAAAATTCAATCGTGTTTTTTATTTTATCAAACCCTCGGTCTGAATTCATAAATATATAGATTTCGTGTGGAGGGTTGGGTCCATCTAAGTGAAATAACAAGGCTATATGGGGTAATTTTTGTTGGAAATGTATTTGTTCTTAGAACTCTACATTGGAAGATGTTTGTGTTTCATTTTTCAGTATCGGACAATTTAATTGCCTTCAATTCGTATAGTCATAACGACTTTTATTATTTTAATATGTATTGTATTTTTAAGTTTTAAAAAAATCATTTTTTCGGAAAGGGTATCCACATATAATTATATTACATTAAATATTTTTTAAAACATTATTCAAAGTTGAAATTTTTTTTAAAAGTTCGCTGGCCAACGACATCACTTGCTAAAGAATAAAATAATAAATAACAAAACAAATAATAATCAACATATTAGTAAAAACACAATACACATTTGAAGGATGAGTATTCATTTCAAATATGATGGGTTTAGGCCTTGTGACAAAAAAGATATGAATTTTAGTAGGCACTAAAAAATGAAGCTCACCGATGACACGTGTTTTATGTCTGCGACAGCTGACTTTACAGCTGTTATTTTTTAACATTTCCGTTACAATTCTAAATACATAAAAAAAAAATTTTTTTATTGCAAAATTTTTTAAAACACAGTTTTGGCCGATTTGTCAGGTTAAATTCCCCATAGACCTCCCAGACCTGGTTCTGACTTAACGCGTACCAACAAAACTCGCTTTAATCTTAGCTCTAGTAGCTCTAATACAAATTAACTCTATAAATATGTAAATAGCTGTAAATAATCGTGTAGTAAAATTTCTCATTAAATTAAGTTGCCAAGTTGCCCAAACAAAAACATTTCAATATGAAGAAAAAAAAATAAATAAAAATGTTAAATAAGAATCCTTCCAGCGATGATCCAGAATCCGAATGGATGAGATCTTCTCCCTTAGAGTTAAATAAGACTCCTTTCAGTGATGATCCAGAATCGGAATGGATAAGATCTGCACTCTTTATAATGATTATGTTAGAGGCCTTGACTTAGCCCCTAAAGTTTAGCTACAGAAACCTCAATGGGATAATGACAAATTTCCCATTCCTCGAATGGATGAAATATTGGATAAACTGGGAAGAAGATGTCAATACTTTACGACCATTGATTTAGCTTAATGATTCCATCAAATTCAAATACACACGTATGTCCTTTGGATTGAGAAATGCCCCCGCAAACTTTCAAAGATGTATGAATAATCTCTTGGAAGACTTGATCTACAAGGATTGTTTAGTTTATTTGGATGATATTATTATTTACTCCACTTCATTTTATCTCTAAAGAAAGTCTTTGAGAAGTTGAGAGACGCCAATTTGAAACTGCAGCTAGATAACTGTGAATTCATGAAAAAAGATACTGAATTCCTGGGTCACATCGTCACAGCAGATGGCTTCAAACCTAATTCAAATAAAACAATTGAAATCACAAATTTCCCATTACCTAAGATTATGTGGATTCTATCTCAAGTTTATTCCTAACTTTGCCAAGGTAGTTATATCCTTGAAGAAAGGCGCTATAATTGACACCAAATGCAAAGACTATGTCGACTCATTTGAAAGATTAAAAGTTTAGTGATAACCTCAGGTCCGATTTTAATCTATCCGGATTTCTCAAAGCCGTTTTCTCTGACAACTGACGCGAGTAATATGCTATCGGTGCTGTGTTATCCCAGAACCATAAGCCCGTTTGTTATGCCAGCAGAACGCTGAACGAACACGAAATAAATTGTTAGCCATAGTTGGGCAACAAAATATTTCAGGTCATATCTATTCGGCAGGCCATTTGAAATAATTAGTGACCACAAACCATTGGTGTGGCTCTATAATATCAAAGCCGAATATGAAATTACAACGGTGGAAAATTAAATTAATCGAATACGACTACAAAATAAAATATCTTCCAGACAAAGAAAACTATGTCGCGGATGCTCTTTCCCGCACGAAGTGCCAATTAAGATAATTTAAACTATATATCCATAGCGGAAAGGCCAATCAATTTTTTCTCTAGACAAATAGAGATAAAAAAAGGTAACAGTGACACAAGTGTAAATCACTTCTTCCAAAAATTAAAGATTAAAATAATCTATAAAGAAATGACACTTGAACTCGCTAAGACCAAAGACACTAGAATAATTATTCTATTCTCATTAAGGAATATGTGTGCACAAAGAAAAGTGCAATTTACTTCCCTAATGATAAAGATTTTTTGATTTTCCAAAGGGCATTCACTGAGATCATAAGCCCTAAAAATTTTACGAAACTGCTGGGATGTACGAGGAAGTTAATTGATATAATCGGATAGTCAAAAGCTAATCCAAAATATTATCAACGAATGTAAAGTTTGTAGCGAAAACAGAGCATAGAGACACAAAGCTGACATATGAAACAAGACCGTAAATATTGAAAGTGAGGGAAAAATACGAGATAGATTTTTATCTCACAGGGAATAAAATCTTCCTATCTTGCATTAATATCTATTCGAAATTTGCATCACTAGTTAAAGTAAAGAGTAGAGATTGGCTAGAAGCAAAAAGAGCCATAATGAAGATATTTAACGACTTGGGAAAACCCCAAAAAATAAAGGCAGACAAAGATTTAGCTTTTATGAGCAAACCTTTGCACAATTGGTTAACATCTGAAGGTGTAAACTAGATCTATCAAAAACGGTGTATCTGACATTGAAAGACTGTGAATAAAAAGTTGAGAATCATTGGAAGCAAACAGAATATAGAAGATTTACGAAATTCGAAACAATCTTATACGTCTATAACCATAAAACAAAACATAACATTACCAAGAGATCTCCAGCAGATATTTTTCTATATGCAGGCAGTCCAGACTTCAATGTACAACAAAAGAAAATTAACAGGAAGGATTGAAAAGGTGGATGATAAACATTTTGAGGATTTATAAATCTGCATTATAAATCTAAATTCAAGAAACAAAAGAAGATTAATAAGATTAATTGTCAAAACTAAAAATTTTACCACGCAAATAATTTTACAGACTTTACACAAACCGTTTATATCACGAATAATGTTACAAAATTACCCATAGAATATTTGCAATCCAAGGAAATAATAAATTCACATGTAAAATACTACAATGTATTCCAATTTATATGTCTGACAACTTTTGTAATTACAATTGTAAGCCTGATTTTGTACTTAACCTATAAGTTTAAAAATATACCTAAGAAAATTATGGTAAGATAGTGTAAACCAAATCAAGAACATCCGCACCCAGTAACTAATGATAATATTCAATCAGAAAACAATGTAATTCAATCAAATAATATTATGTTATAGCCAAATTGTCCAAATTTAGTGACCTGAGGACAAAGGTTGAGAGAGTGACATATCTATAAGTCCCTTAGACTTATAATACACATAAAATAGTAATATTGAGCGGTACATTTACTGCCCGATAAGCTTGTGGACCTGTATAGTCCACAGAACTACTAGGTAGAAAAATGTAAATCACATAAAAATTGAAAATAATAAGGCAGAAATAGGAGGTTCGGAAAACCTAAATAAAAATATATATACAAAACAAAACAAAAACATATAGAAAAATGGGTTGGCTTGGACAATAGATAATAGGGCCAATGTGGCCAATAATGTATAATAGTCTGTTCCATTGTAACAGGCGCTCAGTTTATATTAACGCTGTATGTTAAACATAATAAAATAATAAAGAAGCGTTTTATAAGCAGAGCGAATAATTTGGATAAAATTTAAGAAGATAAAAAAAAAGTTTTGTAAAATAATAAATAAAGATATATTGAATAAATGAAGAAACACAAATAAAGGTATATTTATGAACATTTTTAAACAAAAAAAAAAGACAATACAAACAGGATATATTTAGAGTTAAAATCATTAAAAAAAAAACAAAAAAATAAGAATGTAAAAAGTAATTGAAGATACTCTAATGAGGGAACCGTTATTCATTCTAAGATCTATACAGATCTTAAGTAAATTTCATACGCTTATAAGCGTGTATGATTTTGAAGAGGAATACATAGAAACCTTCTACTTCCATTATTCCATTGTTCCACAATAGAAAAGGCAAAGGTATTATCAATCGTACCATATGTGAAAATAACACAGGAAATAGAAGATAATATCTTTTTAGGAGAAGAAACATTTTATAAAGTTCGCTTGCACAGATAAATCTATATTAACATATAAATGGACTGGCAAGAAATAAGAAACGAGCTAAAAGAAATTAAAACGACTTTCGACAAGTTTTATAAGTGCATGACACAAAATAGAGACGTGCAACAAGACACTCTCAACAAAAAAAGCATAGATATTGGTAAAAGGATTTGAAAGATTCAACTAACATCTATATTTCAGAATATAATAGCCCACTTCTCTTGGTACCCAAGATGTCGATTAGTAGTCGATTATCGTCAAATCAATAAAAAACTGCTAGCAGATAAATTCCCACTTCCAAGAATAGAAGATATACTTGATCAATTAGGTCGAGCAAAATAATTCTCGTGCCTAGACCTGATGTCAGGATTTCATCAAATAGAATTAGACGAAAGGTTAAGAAATATAACATCATTTTGAACTTCAACAGGAGCATATCGCTACATGCGATTACCATTTGGCTTAAAAATAGCCCCAATTTCTTTCCAAAGAATGATGACTCTTGCATTTTCAGGCTTAGCGCCTTCGCAAGCTTTTCTGTATATGAATGATTTAGTAGTCATAGGTTGTTCTGAAATGCACATGCTTAAAAATATCACTTTATGTAAGCAACATAATTTAAAGCTACATCCAGGAAAATGGGGAAGCCTTCTTTATGAAAGAGGTTACTTACTTAGGTCACAAGTGTACTGACAAAGGTATATTTCCAGATGACTCTAAATATGAGGTAATAAAAATTACCCCCAACCAGTAAGTGCAGACGAAAGAACTTCTCTGAGAAATCACGCCACTTAACGAGGCTTTGTAAAAGGAAAGTTCCTTTTGAATGGACAAGCGAATGCAATGAAGCATTCGAATAAAAGGGAATTAATGAAATCAACACTTCTTCAGTACCCATATTTCAGCAAACAATTTTGCATAACCACAGATGCTAGTAAACAGGCATGTGGAGCGGTATTATCTCAAGACCATAACGGTCAACAGCTACCAGCACACATCAGAACATTAACTTTAGATCGATTATTTCAGAAGTATTTGGCTTTCGATTCCAAAAATGTTGATGTGAATCGATTATTGCTCTCTTCTACATGATTCATTTTTTCCTCTGCTTTATGCTTAATTTTCGTTCGCGAGCGATTATTTAGCGTGGTCACAGAAATAGCACACTTTAAAGAACTTACAGCAAATTCCGTGTAAAAAGTGTTTTTTATTTCGTGATTTAAAAAATTTCGTCAACAAATTAATGTAATTTAATACAAAAGTTAAAAAAATGGGTCGAGATAAGCATTGTTCAGTTGAAGAAAGGAGGATGATATTCAACCTAACTGAATCTGGCAATACACCTGCTGAAATTGCCGAAATAATGAAATGTTCGAGGAAAATTGTATATAATGCACTGAAGGTAGTAAAGGAAAACACAGCATATTTGACCAATCAAAAAAAACGCAAACCAAAGCCACGAAAAACTGATCCGCGTACAGATATGCTCATAGTACGGAAGAGCAATACGGATCCTTTCAAGTCCTCCCGCGAAATTATGGAGGAAATAAATAAAGAATGTGGCACAAATGTATCGAGGAAATTAGTGGCAAGAAGACTAAATGAAGCTTCCCTCTTTGGACACATCAGCAGAAAAAAACCGCTCCTGTCAAAACGCAACATATCGCAACGATTAAGTTTCGCACGGGCCCACCGGGATAAGGACCTGAGTTTTTGGAAAAACATCCTTTGGAGCGATGAAACAAAAGAGCAATAAAATATTAAAACATCATTTGTTCGTCGTTCAAAAGGCCAAGCTCTTAACCCCAGGTACACCATGAAGACTGTGAAGCACGGTGCCGGTTCCATTATGTGCTGGGGTGCATTTTCCTGGCGAGGTGTGGGTCCGCTTTACCGGATCAATGGCGTAATGGATCGCTTTATGTATGTGGACATTCTCAAAAATCAAATGGAACCATTTTCGTTTGAGAACATGCCTCTGAAATGGACAGGTGAATTGCATGAACAAAATAAAAAAAAGGAAAATATAAAAATGCCCAATATCTATCAGGTAATCAATAAAATTGCTGCCAAAAAATATGTTATACTCAAAATAGACAAACATAAGGGCTTGTTAAAAAGAGGAAAAAATATTATAACACGTTTTGATATGAGTAATTTTTAATGAAGAAGCAAGAATTTTTTAATGAAGAATCGAGAATAAATAACAAAATTTAAACACAATTGTCACCAAGTGAACAAATCTTCGAGTTTGCCACTATAAAGAATATTAACAAAAGAGCAATAAAATATTAAAACAGACAAACATAAGGGCTTGTTAAAAAGAGGAAAAAATATAACACGTTTTGATATGAGTAATTTTTAATGAAGAAGCAAGAATTTTTTAAAGAAGAATCGAGAATAAATAACATCATTTAAACACAATTGTCACCAAGTGAACAAATCTTTGAGTTTGCCACTATAAAGAATGTTAAGAAAAGAGCAATAAAATATTAAAAAATTTAAAAATAGCGCTATTGAACAAGGTGACTAAGATAGATAAAAACGATAAGGTTCAAATAAAAGCAATACTGTCTAAATATCAAGACGATCCTTCAGAAGGAGGCCACTCAGGAATTTCTAGAACCCTGAGGAAAATAAAAAGCTTTTATTATTGGCCAGAAATGACAAAGGCAATAAGTATGTCAAGACATGTTTAAAATGCCAACAAGCGAAGACATTAAAACGTACCAAAACACCGTTGACAATAACAGAAACGCCAGCAACAGCACTTGATGTAGTTTTGATAGATACCATTGGTGCACTTCCAAGATCAGAAAACGGAAATGAGTATGCTGTTACTATCATTTGCGATTTAAAAAAATATTTGGTAACGGTACCCATACAAAATAAAATATAAATATAAATATAAATATAAATATAAATATAAATATAAATATAAATATAAATATAAATATAAATATAAATATAAATATAAATATAAATATAAATATAAATATAAATATAAATATAAATATAAATATAAATATAAATATAAATATAAATATAAATATAAATATAAATATAAATATAAATATAAATATAAATATAAATATAAATATAAATATAAATATAAATATAAATATAAATATAAATATAAATATAAATATAAATATAAATATAAATATAAATATAAATATAAATATAAATATAAATATAAATATAAATATAAATATAAATATAAATATAAATATAAATATAAATATAAATATAAATATAAATATAAATATAAATATAAATATAAATATAAATATAAATATAAATATAAATATAAATATAAATATAAATATAAATATAAATATAAATATAAATATAAATATAAATATAAATATAAATATAAATATAAATATAAATATAAATATAAATATAAATATAAATATAAATATAAATATAAATATAAATATAAATATAAATATAAATATAAATATAAATATAAATATAAATATAAATATAAATATAAATATAAATATAAATATAAATATAAATATAAATATAAATATAAATATAAATATAAATATAAATATAAATATAAATATAAATATAAATATAAATATAAATATAAATATAAATATAAATATAAATATAAATATAAATATAAATATAAATATAAATATAAATATAAATATAAATATAAATATAAATATAAATATAAATATAAATATAAATATAAATATAAATATAAATATAAATATAAATATAAATATAAATATAAATATAAATATAAATATAAATATAAATATAAATATAAATATAAATATAAATATAAATATAAATATAAATATAAATATAAATATAAATATAAATATAAATATAAATATAAATATAAATATAAATATAAATATAAATATAAATATAAATATAAATATAAATATAAATATAAATATAAATATAAATATAAATATAAATATAAATATAAATATAAATATAAATATAAATATAAATATAAATATAAATATAAATATAAATATAAATATAAATATAAATATAAATATAAATATAAATATAAATATAAATATAAATATAAATATAAATATAAATATAAATATAAATATAAATATAAATATAAATATAAATATAAATATAAATATAAATATAAATATAAATATAAATATAAATATAAATATAAATATAAATATAAATATAAATATAAATATAAATATAAATATAAATATAAATATAAATATAAATATAAATATAAATATAAATATAAATATAAATATAAATATAAATATAAATATAAATATAAATATAAATATAAATATAAATATAAATATAAATATAAATATAAATATAAATATAAATATAAATATAAATATAAATATAAATATAAATATAAATATAAATATAAATATAAATATAAATATAAATATAAATATAAATATAAATATAAATATAAATATAAATATAAATATAAATATAAATATAAAATATAAATATAAATATAAATATAAATATAAATATAAATATAAATATAAATATAAATATAAATATAAATATAAATATAAATATAAATATAAATATAAATATAAATATAAATATAAATATAAATATAAATATAAATATAAATATAAATATAAATATAAATATAAATATAAATATAAATATAAATATAAATATAAATATAAATATAAATATAAATATAAATATAAATATAAATATAAATATAAATATAAATATAAATATAAATATAAATATAAATATAAATATAAATATAAATATAAATATAAATATAAATATAAATATAAATATAAATATAAATATAAATATAAATATAAATATAAATATAAATATAAATATAAATATAAATATAAATATAAATATAAATATAAATATAAATATAAATATAAATATAAATATAAATATAAATATAAATATAAATATAAATATAAATATAAATATAAATATAAATATAAATATAAATATAAATATAAATATAAATATAAATATAAATATAAATATAAATATAAATATAAATATAAATATAAATATAAATATAAATATAAATATAAATATAAATATAAATATAAATATAAATATAAATATAAATATAAAATAAATATAAATATAAATATAAATATAAATATAAATATAAATATAAATATAAATATAAATATAAATATAAATATAAATATAAATATAAATATAAATATAAATATAAATATAAATATAAATATAAATATAAATATAAATATAAATATAAATATAAATATAAATATAAATATAAATATAAATATAAATATAAATATAAATATAAATATAAATATAAATATAAATATAAATATAAATATAAATATAAATATAAATATAAATATAAATATAAATATAAATATAAATATAAATATAAATATAAATATAAATATAAATATAAATATAAATATAAATATAAATATAAATATAAATATAAATATAAATATAAATATAAATATAAATATAAATATAAATATAAATATAAATATAAATATAAATATAAATATAAATATAAATATAAATATAAATATAAATATAAATATAAATATAAATATAAATATAAATATAAATATAAATATAAATATAAATATAAATATAAATATAAATATAAATATAAATATAAATATAAATATAAATATAAATATAAATATAAATATAAATATAAATATAAATATAAATATAAATATAAATATAAATATAAATATAAATATAAATATAAATATAAATATAAATATAAATATAAATATAAATATAAATATAAATATAAATATAAATATAAATATAAATATAAATATAAATATAAATATAAATATAAATATAAATATAAATATAAATATAAATATAAATATAAATATAAATATAAATATAAATATAAATATAAATATAAATATAAATATAAATATATATATAAATATAAATATAAATATAAATATAAATATAAATATAAATATAAATATAAATATAAATATAAATATAAATATAAATATAAATATAAATATAAATATAAATATAAATATAAATATAAATATAAATATAAATATAAATATAAATATAAATATAAATATAAATATAAATATAAATATAAATATAAATATAAATATAAATATAAATATAAATATAAATATAAATATAAATATAAATATAAATATAAATATAAATATAAATATAAATATAAATATAAATATAAATATAAATATAAATATAAATATAAATATAAATATAAATATAAATATAAATATAAATATAAATATAAATATAAATATAAATATAAATATAAATATAAATATAAATATAAATATAAATATAAATATAAATATAAATATAAATATAAATATAAATATAAATATAAATATAAATATAAATATAAATATAAATATAAATATAAATATAAATATAAATATAAATATAAATATAAATATAAATATAAATATAAATATAAATATAAATATAAATATAAATATAAATATAAATATAAATATAAATATAAATATAAATATAAATATAAATATAAATATAAATATAAATATAAATATAAATATAAATATAAATATAAATATAAATATAAATATAAATATAAATATAAATATAAATATAAATATAAATATAAATATAAATATAAATATAAATATAAATATAAATATAAATATAAATATAAATATAAATATAAATATAAATATAAATATAATATAAATATAAATATAAATATAAATATAAATATAAATATAAATATAAATATAAATATAAATATAAATATAAATATAAATATAAATATAAATATAAATATAAATATAAATATAAATATAAATATAAATATAAATATAAATATAAATATAAATATAAATATAAATATAAATATAAATATAAATATAAATATATATTTGAAAATTTTATTCTTAAGTACGGTCCAATGAAAACAATCATCACGGACATGGGAACGGAATATAAAAATCAAATTATAGACGACCTGTGCAAATACAGAGGTGGTCAAAAGTATTTACACAACGTGCTTCTTTTTCAATTGTCAACTTTGATCGCTTATTGCTGCTGCTTTTGTACTCAGAAACGAACATAACGGTATTTGTCGCGCTTCTACCTTCTATACAGAAGCAAACGAAAGAAGAAGTGGAAAAAAAAATTTGTTCATGGGCTAAAAATAGAAGCATAGAACTGATGCTTGTGTGTTGTCAGAAGTATTTACACACAATTTTTACGCGTCAAAATTATTTACACAGTGCAAATTGAAGATTAGTCTTTGATTTGCATTGAGTAAGTGATGTTGATCGCTTAAAATGGTAAAAACAAAGGAGCTATCAGTTGAGCATCGAACCGAGATTGTCACATTACTAATAATGTTACAAGATTAGAACCAATATCCATTTACTAACAAAGGAATTAATAAACGCTCATGTAAAACATTACAATATATTCCAAATTATATGCGTTACAACTTTCGGTGTTATGATAATAAGCTTAACCCTGTACTTAGCATATAAGTTCAAGAGTATCGCTAAGAAACTTATTGTAATATATTCTAAACAAAACGAAAAAAATTCGACACCAGAACAAGAATGTAAAATAACACATTCAACTCGAAAACAATATAATGATGTATCCAATTTTAACCACCTGAGGTCAGGCCAAAGTCCCTTAGACCTAAGCATATGCCTACTGAGCATATACACAGTATAACCAATACACCCCACACTAACCATTATGTACCCAAGCAATAGCAGATAAGAGCCAGAATGTACACAGGGTATATGAAGTTACTTAGTTGTTAATTTGTATCACTCAGTATCCTTAAAATAATCCTAATCGGAAAATTTAAATGAGGTACACAAAAACAAGGATGTCATGGAATTCAAATGCAGTGGGAATACTTTCCGTCATTTCATAAACATACTATTACATACTATTACTATTACATAAATTCGTGTCACTTAAATTAAATAACACTTTTTTATATGGCGTTCTCCACAAAAAAAATAATGTTTCATATACCGTATATAAACTAGAGCTATGTGCTTAACTGCAATGGAGCACGCGTAAATCTAAAGATATATCCATCTTCAGTCGACGATCGATCATGGTCAGAAAATGAGGACAAAAAGTCTCGTTTTGTATCCGATTTGATGGCATGTCACCATCTAGATTTCGTAAAGCAGGAAAAAAATCTGGGTCCAAAAATATAAAATCTGAATCGCGGAACGAAAAAGCCAGAGTTTTTCAAAGGATTAGTCCTGTGCGGTAAATTACATTTCATATTTGGTATCGAAGTCTGCGTCATCAATAACAATTTTAGGTCCACATATAAATATTTTATTGGTATATATTTTGCTTATTTTTCAACCGTGTCACTGTAAATTATTTTATAAACAGTTTTGTTAGAGTAGTCTTGATTTCCTTGTTGAAAAGCAAGTAGGTAATTAAAAACGTTGGCAGGTCGTTCGTAAATTTGTATACAATTGCAGTGAAACATAAACTATACTTAAAAAAATATTACTTGATAATGCCAATTTCTAGTTTCACTGAGATCATCGTTGTAGTAGGATTGGATCCATCAAAGTGAAATAAAAAGGGTATATGGGGAAATTGTTCTTGGAAATGTATTTGTTCTTAGAACCCTACATTGGGAGATGTTTGTGTTTCATTTTTTAGTATCGGACAATTTAATTGCCTTCAATTCGTATAGTCAGAACGACTGTCATAATTTTAATATGTGTTGTATTTTTAAGTTATAAAAAATTCATTTCTCAAAGGGTATCCCCAAATAATTATATGTTTTATACATTATTAATTATATTCCTTGTACATATTACATTAAATATACATATTAATTATAAATTAATAATCTTCAAATTGTGCTCAAAAAAATAAATAGCAGTGGATTTTCAGATATTAAAGGTTATCTCAATTATTCTACCTGCTACTCGTAGAGTGAAAGGGTATACTATGTAACAGTCAGAAAGAAACGTTTCCATAAAGAATATATGTTCTTGATCAGGATCAATAGCCGAGTCGATCTGGCCATGTCCGTCTGTCCGTAATAACGCCTCGATCTTAGGACCTAAAAAACCTAGAATGTTGAGATTAAGCATGCAGCTTTCAGAGATATAGAAGCTGCGTAAGTTTATTTGCAAATATTGCCACGCCCCCAAACCGCAAAAACCTGTCACGCTCACAATTTTGAAAAATGCTTTGATATTTTTGCACTTTTGATTTACCAAAATACTTTTTGCACCGCCCACTTCTACGCCCACAAACCGCCCAAATCCGTCACGCTCAAAATTTTAAAAAATGTTTTGGTATTTTTTTTATTTTGGAATAGATCTTGTAGATTTCTATAGATTTGCAAAAATACTTTTTTCCACACCCCGTCAAACCGCACAAAACTGTCATGCCCACACTTGAAAATTTTTTTGATATTTTTTTACTTTTTTACATATCATAGATTTGCCAAAAAACTTTTTCCCACGCCCACTGTAACGACAACAAACCGCCCAAAAGCTCCTACGCACAAACTTTAAAAAAAATTGATCGTTATACTTACTGTTGTTGGAAGCAAGGGAATTTTTATGATCTTAAATTAATAAACTGTACTTTATTAATTCGGTAAATACAAAAAACTTCGGTTTAAAATGACTAACGGTCGCTGGTGTGCTGAAGCACAGCGAGATGTCATCCAAATCATGAAATCGGCAGGAAAATCAATTTCATCCATTTCAAAGTATCTTGGCTGCTCTCGAAAAATTGTTTATAACGCTTTTGAAACATATTGAAAACAATGGTAATGCAAAAACAAAGACGCCGATCCCGTAAAACCACAGCCTGGCAGGACAGTCTCATTCAGAAAGCGTCCAGAGCTGATCCCTTCATAATTTCAAGGGCAATTAGAAATAGAATTTCATTAACCCAAGGAGCAAACGAAAAAAATCTTCGTGGTGAATAGCACAAAAAAATATGTATAGCATAAAAAAAATATATAAAGCACCATATGCTTTGGAGCAATGAATCCAAGTTTTGTCAATTTGGATCAGACGGAAAAGAGTATGTTTGGCGTCCTCCGAACATGCAACAGCATCCACGATACACCATAAAGATGGTTAAGCATGGTGGAGGAAATGTTATGGTGTGAGCAGCATTTTCTTGGCATGATGTTATGATCCCCTATGCGGATGATAAATTACCGTTACAGTGGCGTTTTATGCACGATAACGATCTTAAGCTTAATGCTGAAATTGTTTCACTGCATTGTGAAATTGAATTATGCTGACCATTGCAGTTTGATTGATACGCAATATGTTTGGTCACCAAGCTGAAGCTGTGTTTACGTTAAGTGCAGTCAAGAGGAAGCTGTGTTTACGTTAAGTTTGGTTTATTTACAGGCCGGCGAAGTGCGACTTTGGGATCAAAGGATCCAATCGTCGAGATTGGATTTTGAAAAATTGTTTATAAATTGGGTAAGGGCTTCTGAATCATGGGTTGGATAACTAATCGTTGAGATTGGATTTTGAAAAATTTTGTATAGATTGGGTGAGGCGCCCTGAATCATGGGTTCGATAACTTGCATATGCGCATCGATGGCAAATCTCGTTCATACCATAAGAAGTAATCATTTGAACTCGCTATATACATAAATCTCAAAAACAGCTAATAAGAAAGCTTTTTAACATAATATTTGGTTTGGAGACGTGATTTGTACAGTGCAAATCATATGTTGTTGTTGAGAGCGTTGTTGAATAACAATATTTTGCTGCAATATTGCAGTAAGCAATAATATAAATTCAATTCAATTTAATCAAGATTGCTATACATAAGGAGCTATATATAGCCAAATAACGGAAGATGCCGCTAATTCTTTTGACTCTCATTTTCCCACTGGAATCGAGTTTCGAGTAGCTGTTACTGTTGTTGTTGTTGCTGTCGCCATACCTGCTGAAAATTTAGAAAACGTTACTCCTTCCGCAAACAGGGTCACATTTTTAAAGTACAAGGCGGCTGCAATTTATAATAGATTATAACGGTTAGAAGACTCCTTGTCAGGCTTTGAGCCTACCTAGTTGCTGATCGAGCTACAACAATGACGAAATTGAAAAAAAATCAGAGTGAGAAATTTGATGATGTTCTCGGTACGCTTAAATACTTGGGGAGGATTTCAAGGCGCACCTCGCAATAGCACTCTCACTCAACCTTTGCTGACGGCACTTTTCCGTGTTATTGTGGCTATCAGCAGCGTCCACTCCGGCATAGGGCACCGACTCTGCCCCTCTGCTTCGCTGGATGCACTATCGTACTTTTCCAAAAGGGAGGAGCATTCCTCCTATTACTATAGATATTAACTATGGATTTCAACAAGACAAGGTATGCGCCAGGTGCCAAGTAATCGTACATTAGATTTGCGTAAGTCCGCAATGCTTCTTGGCACTCAATATATTATTGCCAGAGCTTTAAACACCTCACCGCGGTATGCCGTGCATTAGGATTTAACCACCACACTCTCCTTCATCTGAGAGGAAGAAACGGTTGCCTCTGACTAACATCATGACATAGAACCAAAGACAACCCATGTTCCGTTAGTTCACGGAGCGTTCTCTTTGTGCTCAACCAATCACCTGGTCCAACACCCGCTGAAACGTTGCAGACGCGCAGAGCAGTCCGAATGGCATTACTTTTCACTGAAACAGGCCCTTTCTGCCGGCTTTCCGCTTCCAACGGAATCTGCCAGTATCCGTCCTTCAATTCCAAGCTGCTTATGTACTTCGTCTCCCTTAATTGGTCCAATATGTAGTTTATCATTGGCATTGGGTACGCGTCCTTCACGGACCTTGCGTTTATCCTGCGAAAATCCACACACAACCTCCATTGACCCGTCTTCTTTTTCACCATCACTATTGGTGAGCTATATGGGCTCCTCGATGGCTCTATGCATCCTTTTTGCAACAATTCGTCGACCTTGGCGATGATTTCCACCTGCATCTTCGGGTAGTAACGCTGCTTGACCGGTTTATCGTCTTTCATTGTGATTTTGTGCACCGCTACTGTTGATATCCCTTGCACTCTTGCAAGGGCGTGGCTAAAAGACTAATAAAAAAGGGAAAAATATTAAAATATTTTTCAAAATTGTGAGCGTGACAGATTTGGGCGGTTCGTGGGCGTTGAAGTGGGCGTGGTAAAAAGTATTTTGGTTAATCTGTAGAAATTTACAAATTTCAAAAGTCAAAAGATATCAATACATTTTTCAAAATTGTGAGCGTGACAGTATTGCGGTTTGTGGGCATTAGAGTGGGCGTGGCAACATTTGGAAATAAGCTTGCACTGCGTCTATGTCTCTGGAAGCTGCATGCTTAATCTCATTCTAGCTTTTGTAGGTTTTGAGATCGAGGTGTTCATACGCACAGACGGATGGACAGACGGACTTGGTCAGATCGACTAGGCTATTGAGTTTTAGGCGGTAATCGTTGCAAAACAATTATGTGGCAAATCAGTAGAAACTTATAAAAAAATCAATTAAATTTGTGGGCGGTTTGTGTTCGGGACAAAAAAATTGTTTGGCAAATCTAGAAATTTACAAGATATACAAAAAAGTGACTGTTTTGGGCGGCTAATGGTCATTGAAGTTGGCGTCGCAAATAGTTGTTTGTCAAATCTATATGAATTAGTAGAGTTTCCCGACTGTCAGATACCGTTACTAAGCTAGTGGAAGTGCAAAAGATAGATTTCTAAGCTTAAAAAATACCTTTCGCAAGGACAATGAAGTGCTCTTCCAATGAAGTGGAGTACACAATGTACACTATGTACCATGTATACGCGACAGTTTTGAAAATTAATCTCCTAAGAGATTATTCATGCAACGCTGAAAAGATGCAGGTGAATTTTTTAAACCAAATGGCTTTCAAGTGTATTCTATGGCCTTTTTTAGTGAAAAAGCTGTCTTGGCTATTGAATTTTCATCCATTTGTATTTGATGAAAACCTTTTGCTAGGTCAATAGTTGTAAAATATTGGCAATTACCAAGCTTGTCTAATATTTCATACATTACTGGTATAGGGTTTTTTATCGTCAACGGTTATATCGTTGAGGTTGCGATAGTCAATGACTATGCGAATTTTTGCCTTTCCCGCTGCGTCTTCTTTTTTTGGTACTACCCAATTAGGAGAGCAATACGGAGACTTAAACTTGCTTATGATGTTATGTCTTTCAGTTGTGTTTCGACTACTTCATCGAAACTTTGGGGGTATTAAGTTAAGTTCCTCCTCATGCTCACGCCGTTGAGTTATCGTTTCGTCGAATTGGATGATAAAGGAGACGATTAATTGGTAGTTTGCAGCCGTTCCCAGAGTTCAGTTGAAGTTAGTCAGGTAGAGCATTCCATCGTCGATTTGCTTAACCACTCGTTGGTCTATACGCTTTTCCCTCAATCTGCGTAGTATGAGTACCAAGTGTGCCAACTGATCTGGTCCTTTACGCAGCATCGTGTTAAGGGCGAGACGGTTAGATAGCGCAGCTGCTTCCCACACAATGCTAAGCTTTCCCGGCTTGTTGACGTTGGCCACCGGAAATATTGGTGGGTACCAATGTGGCTTTTCAACTTCTTTTCCGATGTCGTCGCATTTCATTACCCAGATGTCGTCGCATTTCATTAGCCAGATCCCGCTGACGCAATAGCTTCTGCTTAAGGCAGTGTGCGCGCTTAAAGGCTTTGAGCAAGCTGTCGGGTAGGTCGCTATTCTATTCGCTTCGTATTCGCCTATAATTGGCGTATAGCCAGCCTGTCGTCGTCGGATTGGCTCACACACTTCACTCCATAACCAGAATCCTGTTCAGACCATACACGTATACACTGTCTGAGAAGTGGCGGAATCTTAATATTTTCATCCTCCCACGTGATATCTGTGTCCGTACCGCCACCTTTGACTGTCCAGCCTAGTCTAGTCCAGCGGTAAAAGCTTTAGGTACTTGAACTTGCTCTTTAAGTGTTCCGCATTTAGGGTTTGTTCCGGAAGGCTAAGAGCTTTAACCGAGTGAACGTCGCGTGGATCATACGACCTAGTCATACAAAAAACCGAAATTCGAAGATTAACTTTCACAGCTTCTTCTTCGTAGCGGTGCATGCCTGCTGTCTATTGCATGCGGAGCGGTTGTGGTTGACCTTTGACTCCTAGAGCCTCCAGCAGTGTTTCGTCAATTAGCGTTAGAGAAGATCCGTCGTCTATAAAGGCATACGTGCAGATTTCCATCTCGTTTGCATGAAGCGTCACGGGCACCACCCGAAACAATACCGCTGGGGCGGCATCTTGGCGGTAAGCATTACAACTTGCTTGCATAAGTTCACGACTCCGATGTAGCAATGGGTTATTCCTCTCCGGACACCCTTCCACGCCGCATGTGCCTGCTACCTCGCACGTCTGGACCATATGATTTGAGAGGCACCTCCACCATAGTCTAAGTCTCCTGACTGTCTTCCAACGATCACGGAGTGTCATCTCAGTAAACTCCTTACCTTCCTGTACAGACCTGCAGCTCTTCGAGCACACTTTGCATACGTTACGAACCGCATGCGCATTCACCACACCTCGCTTTTCAGTTCTTGCTTGAGAACTCGGAGTCATAACATTGTTCGCTCCTTGCGGCATCTGAGAAAGCCAGGTGCTACAGTCTGCTAGGGTGCATGCACTCAGAGTCATCTTATGTATTCCCCAAAAGGTCTGTAAAATGCAGGGTAGCTTTAATACCATCTCTTGAGTAAGAGCCGGGTTGTTTAGATATTGTTCTAGTTTAGACGCCTTCATGGTGGCGCACACATTTTGCATCTCCATTGCAAAGTAGCAAACTAGCTCTCCAACTTATTTTCCCTGATCTGATGGAATTGTTTCATTTGCTTCAACAGCAAGTCAATGATTTCAGGCCTTTCAAAACGCTAAGTTCGCTGGTCCCTCCAGCGCGTGGCGTAGGACTGTTGCTCAACATCCATGGATACGGCGAAGACTTCTGCGGTGCTTCCTTGTGTTACCAGTTGACAGGTGCTTCTGTGCCGCTTGTGTACTGCATGCCTCAGGCATCTTTTCTTCCCAACTGAAATCAACCCGCCGTGTTCCAGTCATCGACAGAAGCTCTTTCCGTCTCTGTGGCACTTGCTGTCTCAGTTGTAAAATGTTATCTTCTTCTTCCAGTGCTTCCATTGTTGAGGCGTTTGCTCCATTCGATTCTAAATCATCTTGATCACCGCCTGCACGGTCTTGATTATGTCCTTTTTAAGATACACCTTCGCTGATCTTTCTTGGTCCGATCATCATGTAATCCTGCTCGTGGACATCAGTATCGCACTCTCCGCAGATCCAACCTGACTCGACATCCCTTGTTGCGGCGCACCTAGGATGGAACAAGTTTTAACAGTCGTCGCCATTGCAGCAGATTGTGACTTCTTCGTCCCATATCTTGCATAGGAAGCATTGAAAATCATTCCTTCCCTGGTCGCTGGGCGTCACAGGTGTGTCCAGGATAAATGTAGCACGTGTCATAGCACCACTGAACAAGTTTCACCGTAAAAGAAATTAAAGAATGTTGCGGGAGTTGGAAAACTTGCAGCGCTGCCCAAAATACTCAAGCTCACGTCGTTTCCAATAATCTTTATTAGTGCGAACAATTCTATGCAATGATCTTATCGTGTTTTAACTCTTACTTTTAGTCCGCTCACTACTCGTGCCAAATCAGAAAAGAAGGCTAGATTCCCGCGCGCCTGTCTTTCCAGAAACTATCGTGGTTTCTCTGATATCGATCAGAGGTACCGGTTTACTATCCATTGGGCTGCCCTAGTGTTAGAAACGCTAGTTCGGTTCTTTGAATCTATCGTAACAACTAGTATACTTGTAATTTGTACTAATAAATATACTAAATAGTTAAACTTAATATCCAACAATTCTTAACCACCGCACCTATAACGACAAATTTTCTAGTATAAAGTAATTTTATACTATTTTTATGCTATATTCGAATAATTATCATGCAAAAATGGCAACCTTTACATTCACGTAGGTGTCCTCCAGATCCACCCGTCTGGTGTCTAGGGATTCCATCTCCGAAGTATACTTCCAAGATGCTCAAACGACATTGAAGTTCAGCTGGCGTTATTTTTGACTCCTCCGACTAAGTCTCATTCCTTTGATACGGGAAGAATTTCGTTTGATATTCGCCCGTTGGCATTTTATGTCCTCTATTCCAATTATTGCAACAGCACAATTAGGTAAATCAACAATGTAGCAACTGTATGAGTGGTCTCGTCAACTACCAAATTCAAATTTAGTCAAGAAGCAAGATCGCTACGTTGAGACATTCGGGACGAATCGGCGATTCCGAAAGCGTTTGAGGGCCCAAACCTATCAAGGACCCGAGTGCGCGGCGGGATTGTTGTGACGACACGGTCGACTGTATCGGAGAGTGCGTACGTAAACCAGGCGGTCGCCTGAAGAGTTCGTAAGAAGCAAGTAGGCGTGGTATCGGCACCACCGGTTGTTTCACCGGCTATTGTCTGGAAGACATAGCCGTTGGCTACCGTGAGTCCGCATACGACAGCAGCTCCTAGCCAAAGTGTTGAGCACCGAGCAGCGAAGTCTGCCCCATCGAGGACGACGTGACCCGCTGGTCTGCAGAAACGAGGTCGTCGAGCAGATCCGTCCACGTCCTTCCGCCCCAGCTTAAGAAGAGGTAAGGGTAAGTGTCTTTCACAAGGCGTCTTGGTACAGGGACTGCGGCGTAAATAAGACGATAGCACGAAACGTTCGTAGGAACTGAACAGGCGACTGGCGGGACCGGCCGGGATAGAGACAAGGACAGGAGGAAATCTTCTGGGCTAGCCGCACGTATTTCGCAGCGAGCAGACCAATAAAATATGAATTAAAATAATCAGAAAAGATAAATCAAATTTAAAAAATTAATTTAACTGGACATGAAAAAATATTAACGAAAACAAAGGCACAAATACAAGATGAAATGATTCCGAAAAGTTGCTTGCTCAGAGTATATATTACAGGTCCACTTCAACACAAATGTTTTAAGGGACTCGCTAAAATTAAATTTCCCCAGTGCATCATCGCAACAAAAGTGGAACAGAATTAAAAAATTACAGCCGAGAGACAACGAATGTTTATACTCAGCCCAATGAGAATCCATTAAAGTAATTATGAATCTGATAAAGAATGAATATTAGCTTGTGATGAAGTAGCAATAAAAAAAAACATAACTTACAATGTATCTGCTGATATACTAGATGAACTAGAGCATTTAATTGATCACTCTAATAAAATGGGAAGCCACACTTGCGTATTTGTTATTCTTGGTATTTTAAATTAAATTATTTTGTCCCCGAAAGAAATATAAAAGGATATGGCTTAAAAGAGCTTATCTATAAAAACATTAATATTGTTGATGCTTTATGATCAAGTAGGTAACAATAGCAAATGTAAGTCATTAATGGAAGTCACCAATGAGAAACCTTACTTCACCTTAAAAAATATTATTTGTTTTATGGCATTCCGAATCTTTTCAAGTCTATAATAATTTTCTGAACGATATTTTTTTTACGAATTAGATCAGTCATCACCTAAGCAATGCCACCGGTTCGTAGCACACATTTTGGACGCTTTCGAAAATAAGCAATACTGTTGTGCCATCTTCCTGGATGTCAAACAGGCGTTTGCTTGGACTCCTATCCAAGCTTAAGTCCCATCTTCCCAGTTCCCACTTCGCCCTCCTCAAATCGTACACGGAAGAAAGAGAGTTCCAAGTGCGATACGGTTCCAAGGCCCATACGAGCCGGAGTACCTCAAGGAAGTGTCCTTGGACCCATTCTCTACACCCTGTTAACAGCAGACCTCCCTATCATACCCTCCCGTAACCTCACAGTAGCCACCTTTGCACCTTGCAACCGCAACAAACCCACAAGAAGCATCACCCGTCATCCAGAGACAACAGGATGCTCTGGATCCATGGCTGAAACGTTGGAACATTGTGGTGAACGCGGAGGAATCCTCCCTCACAAAATTTTTGGTGACGCTCGACGGTGACCAACCACCACCAGCACCCTCAAATACCTAGGGCTAACCGTGGACCGAAGGCTCAAATGGGGCCCTCACCTCAACAAAAAGCGAAACCAGGCCAACATACGCCTCAAACAACTGCATTCCACACCGCTTAATGTATCCAACAATCTGCCACGAACCACCTTATCGCGCTGGGCGCTCGATTACTCTTGTTTGGCACTCGCAGGTAAACTGCCGCAGTGGTTTTCTATATTATTAGTTTATCACACACAATCTTTTGGACTCGCGAATTGGTAACTTTTGTGGGACATTGCTTTATTATTTTAAATTATGCTTTAATATTCACAACATAAGTTGTACATTTTCGTATTTTCTATTGATTTATGCAATTTTTTTGCGCCCCGGGATGGGCGTAATTCCCCTGGCAGCGGGTAATTGCTCTTTTGTTGCTCATTATTTTACTCACAGTTCGAGCAGCACTTGTTTTTCCTGAGATATCTTAATCTAATTTATTTAAGCTTTTAAGTAATGTATACTTAGTTTAATTATTATATTTATCTAATTTATTTTTTGCACATTCTTTACTTAAATAAGTTTAATTAGGTTTTTTTTTTGTGTTTTCTGCACACCGCACTTTTTTTATTTTTATAATGCAAAAATATCCAAGAATTTTTCCTGTTCGGGCGCCAGTTAAGTGTCACGACGAGCTAGAGGAACTGGAGTTTGACGAAATTATCGTGCAATTCAAGGCCTTTCCAATGCATCAGTTTCTATCAGTTTCAGAACTATCGAATAAATTTTTAATGCTCGTCGCGCTCTCAAAGGCTTGGGCTCGCTTGAGCAGATCGCCTGAGCCATCATAGTGCAAGTCCTCCTCCAAAAATTGCATACCTCAAGTCAAGCCAAATGGGAAGAGGATTTAGAGGATCCGGCTCTCGTTAATTTGATTCCGTCGTGGGAATCGATGGCAGATTTTCTGGAGCAGCGCTGCAGAACATTAAATACCGTGGACTACGCTATGGGAAAAAATAGGCACGATAACAGATTCTCATTTATAGCTATTGCCCCAACTACTATTGGCTGCTTGCTCTGTCATGATGTAGGTCATGCCATTTGCTAATGTTCCCGGTTCCGGGGGTTAAAGCTATCTGAAAAGGCTTGCTCTGTGTATAAATTGCGTTAAACGAGGCCATTAGCTACGCCAATGCAATTCAAGTCACTGCCGCACTTTTGGGTCTAAGCATCACACTTTGCTGCATTTTAAAAATTGAATATCATCTTCTGAGCAGTCGCCACCTGATGCAGTCCTTCCTTCAGCTTTAAGTACTGCACAGTTCCACTGCACTCATTTTCCAGGATATCGGTAGTGATATTGCACTGATAGCGACTGTGTCCGTTTTAGGTAAAAGCCGTAATGGATCGTTCATTGCCGGTCGGGAATTGCTCGATTCCGGCTCGCAATTGCATCTAATTACATCACGTTTTGCCAACCAGCTTCAACTTAAAAAATCAAGATCCTTTGGCGCAGTTTCGGGAATAGGCGATTCCAATTTTGTTACTGATGGGTTGTTGGACTATATTATCCTTCGTTTCACAATTGCAACAATTAATTACCCTAAATATTACTGATCGACAGCCAAGCTTCAAACATTGATATCGGGCACTGGGAAATATCACAAAACATACACTTTAACGAAGCTCGACTTTTCTATGACTATTCTATGATTTTTCTGTGTGTTGGAGAAATATGTTATTGCCAGGGTTGTCGTTGATACAGAAAACTCGTTTGGGATCAGTTGTATTTGGAGGTAATGTACGGCCAAGTGCTTCTCGCGGCGTTCCATCCCAGACCCCTGATGACAATGTTAATAAAAGGCTTGATGTTCTTTTGCAACGTTTCTGGGAGGTAGAAAGTTGTCCGGCCAATAGTCTACAAAGGAAGAGTTAGATTGTGAGGTTTCAGTCTCTTCAGAGAAATATTAATCGGAATGCTGTCGTGAGGGATAAGTATTCGGCATTCATGAAGGCGTATCTGGGCCTTGGGCATCCACGTATATCTCTTGTTCCTTCATCCCTGATCAGTTCTTGCCGATACTTCTTACAGCATCACTCTGTCATTTAATGTTGCCATTACACAAAGAGAATCTTACTTGAAATTTGATAATGGGAGTGACATTACCAAAACTTTGGGTTGCGCTTGGGATCCTATCTCTGATCATCTGTTTTTCCTATTTAGACGCTCTGTATTAAGCACAATTGCTAGGTTTTACGATCCTTTAGGCCTGGTTGTGCCCGTAATCGCAAAGTGTTTACACTTTCTGCAACAGCTCTGAATTAAAAGTTATCCTGGGAAGGAAGACGAAAAGGCTCGATATTTGCAGCAGCTTTGGAAGGATATTACGTTTTGAATTCCCACGTTTTGTGCTGGACTCAGATTCAGCCTGGAGGCTTACGGTGCTTGTGTTTACATTGTGTTCACAGGAGAACAGCGTTCCAGCCAGTCTCTTTCTCAAAGACTCGTGTTGCTCCATTAAATGCCATTACTGTGCGTAAGCTGGAACATTGTGGTGCAGATATCTTAGCTAGACTTATGCATGAGGTAGAAAGTCTGAAAGTATTTAATAGCCTGTATTATTGTTGGTGCGACTCCACTGTGGCGTTGTACTGGATTCTTGATAAACCTTCGAGATTCAATGTTTTTGTCGCTAATAAGATTGTGTCTATTCAGCTGTTGACTAGTTTCATGGTTTGTATGTTCCGGTGCTCTTCCCTCTGAGCTCTTCGAGTTGGGCTCAGAGAAAGATTGATCATCTGCTAGTCTCATTAAGAAGCAAGTGGACGGGCGACTAAGGAATTTTTCGATGGATTTCAATGGCCAGCACGTAACTATACTGCCAAGATCCCATCCAGAAACGTTAGCAATTATTTTGCAATACCTTGAGGCTAATCTTCATACCGGCCCTAAAGCCCTTCTTGGTATAATTCGTTTCAAATATTAGCCTATTGATGGAAAAAAGACTGTGGCCAAGGCCGTCATCGTATGCGTACGATGTTTTCGGGCTAAGCCTCGTCACGTGGAACACATGGCATGCCTTTCAGGTCACTGGATTCGATTTCTGTGTGCCATTCTTCTACAAGCCGGAGGCTCGCAACAAGGCCTGAATAAAGTGATATTTCTGCGTAATTATTTGCTTTTGCAGGCTCTCTCCATAGTGGCATTTCTCCACGGCCTCAAGCTCTTTATATGCATCAGGTAAAAGCCTAAACAAATTTAATCAGACACGATCAGAAACGAGCTACCGGAACTAAAGCGTCTGTTCTCACCAGAAGTCGGCGCCTATCTAAAACTTATGATAGGCATTTTATCCCTCCACATTTGCCCCATTTTGGTGCGCTTTGCGGCGTTAAAAACGGTCAAGCATCATTTTTATCGTGCTGTGGTGCACTCCTGCCATTCCATGAGCTGAGGACTCTTGTATGTCATATCGCAGCCTCGATTAATTCTAGACCTTTAGATTCACTTTCAGATAGCCCCGCTGATCTGGATGTTCTTACCCCATCACATTTTTTGAACGGCGGTTGTCTCTTGATTTGCCGTAGTAAAAACACCATCAGGAGGTGTAGTGAACAAGCAATGTCTGCTTCCCCTGTGAAAAGCCTGATTTCTAACAGGGGGATCATGTCGGGCCACGCTGCCGGCAACATTAATAGTTAAGATTAACGTAAATCAATCATTGTTCTCCTCTTCCTCATTTGTTTGCGTATTTATATACGCAAACGTTTGTATACACTCTTATCCTTCACTCATCTTTGTACACTCATTTTTACGCTCTCATTTTTTATCTAAGTCGTTTACATACTCCGCCTGCATATAAACGTATTTCGCGCTGATTTGGTCCTTTCGCTGTCAAACTACCAGAATATAATTTGATCACGTTTTTTATTCAAGCGCCAATAAAAAAGCTCATTGGGTAAGGAGATGATATTGCGGTAAAATATCTAAGGAAAGGAACAATTCTAAATCGCAACCTGCTTAAATATGATAGTTACAGAAATGATGATATTGATTTCAATGCTGTAAGATCGCCTCCACAAAAAAGATTCACAATCCCCTGGTGAAGTTTGTCCAGTGGCGATTTTAACTAAAGAATATTAAAACAACTTCTTAAAAAAAAATAATAGTCACGGCATCAATTTTTAAATATTATTTTATTAGCTCATATTACAACGAAATTGACCAAAACATAAATGAAATTTGTTTCTTGGATAAAAATTGAATAGTCTTCTAGCACAACTACGCACACTTTTTTGTTTACTGTTTTTACTCACACAAGCAAGTGAATCCTATTTTTAGATTTTAATGCTCTCAATTTTACGCGAGCGGGAAGAGAGCAATTATTGCCGCCACCAAAAAAGTGGCTGCATAGTGCAAAACCAATGTATGGCCGTTACGCATCTAATTATTCCAGCGTCTTTGGTGACACCATCCCAACCACCAGCACCCTCAAATACCTAGGGCTAACCGTGGACCGAAGGCTCAAATAGGGCCCTCACCTCAACAAAAAGCGTATCCAGGCCAACATACGCCTCAAACAACTGCACTGGCTCATTGGAAAAAAAATCCAAACTGCGATCTGGACTCCAGCTGTGTGGCACTGCAAGCGAGTTATACAATTGCTCCCTCTTACCCCTTCCCCTGCTTTTATAAGCAACACATCCCCAATAACTCATAATTCACAATTGTCCCATCAGTGTGGACTGCGATCCACTTTAATGTAAAATAAACAAAGAAGAAAGTATGAATCATCAAATGGACCAAAGAACTCCTTGGCCACCAAAGCCGCAACCATATTATGTAAGCAGAGAATACACTTAAGCTAAGCTAAGAAGAAACCACATACATATATATACCCCAATAATGTAAACAGAGAAACACTCAAGATATAAGAACTAACCATAGAGAATTAAAGAGAGCGATTGATCGCATAAAAGAAATCTAACTTAGAAATAAGCTTCAGTTTTGAAATAAAGCTCAATTAAAGACGATCTACTCGGACTCGAATTTGTTCTTGGTTCGGTACTGTATATATCTTTTGAACATACGTGTACATAAACACGTATCTAGCGCTTCGCACCGAATAAAGATCCAGAGCTTCCAAAACAGATGCTTAAGAAGAATAGTCTCCAACGCGCATACCTACCATGAGAACTGCATCATCCATGAGGAGCTCGGGATTCCACGGATGGAATGGGATGGGATGGTCGTAATTCCCCTGGCAGCGAGTAATTGCTCTTTTGTTGCTCATTATTTTACTCACAGCACTTGTTTTTCCTGAGATATTTTAATCTAATTTATTTAACCTTTTTACATTACTTAGTTTAATTATTATATTTATCTAATTTATTTTTTGCACATTCTTTACTTTAATCAGTTTAATCAGGTTTTTTTGTGTTTCCTGCACACCGCACTTTTTTTTATTTTTATATTGCAAAAATTTCCCAGAATCTTTCAAATTATTTAGGCCTTAGTTATTTAACCGGACATTGACGGTCCCTGTTCGGGCGCCAGTTAAGTGTCACGACGAGGAAGAATTCCTCCTGGTCAGCACTTGGTTCGATATTACCTAATCCATGTGAAAGAATAACGGTCGAATATGAGTTTAGTTCTTTATTGTGACAACGAGTTTGGTAAGCTTGGATACAATAAGTCGAAGTCTGCTCGAGTCTGATTCTCCTCCAAGAGTGCCGCTTGGCTCGTCAACCACAAGCCGTTGAGCCCTCAGCCAGCCAGCATAAGTGCTGACCAAGCGCAACTTGACTCTCGCTGTCGCGGTCGAGTGTTTCAATGTGAAAGTGCCGGCCCAGTACCTCTATACAATCTAGCCGATATTCGGCTGATACCGCGGAATACCAGAACTGTGTTGACGCTGATATGGGTGCAGCTGCGGCGGTGAGCCAGGAAACGCCTCACTTGCAGATCGAGGACCATTTTAGCCGTTCACCAGTTTACGGTGTGAAGGCCCAAGGGAAGCGTGTTAACTTTCAATATTAAATAATACTGCAGAATTCGAACGATTGAATAAAAAAATTAAATATGATGAAAGAACATCATTACAAATTGAAAGACTTAGATTTCCATCATATATCCGGACATGCTTGTTTAATTATTGCTTTAATAATCATGGTAATCTTAAGAATATATTTCCTACGGGAATTTTCTGTTAGACAACGAGTACAAACAATAACCTTTGCAGCTCCATTGCCAGCACTATAAAAGTTAACAATTAAGATAAAACAAAAATAAAGTATAAAATTATATTATAATAATAAAGAATACAGTCCACTATATCGTTTGTATACCGTCTTATCCTTACGCTCATCTTTGTACCTTCATTTTTACGCTTTCATTTTTTATCTCATTTTTTATCTTTTTTACATACTCCGCCTGCATACAAACGTATGTCACGCTGATTTGGTCCTTTTGCTCTCAAATAAACTACCAGAATATAATTTGTGCCAAAAAGAAAACACGAAAAATAGTTTCAAATTAAGAATACATATTAGCTTGTGATGAAGAAGCAAATTAATAAAAAAAAAAACATACACTGTATCTGTTGATATAATAGATGGACTAGAGCATTTAATTGATCACTCTAATAAAATGGGAAGCCACACTTGCGTATATGTTATTCTTGGTATTTTAAATTAAATTATTTTGTCCCCGAAAGAAATATAAAAGGATATGGCTTAAAAGAGCTTATCTATAAAAACATTAATATTGTTGATGCTTTATGATCAAGTAGGTAACAATAGCAAATGTAAGTCATTAATGGAAGTCACCAATGAGAAACCTTACTTCACCTTTAATAATAAAAAACATTATATATTTTATGACATTCCGCATCTTTTCAAGTCTAATTATTTTCTAAAGGATAATTTAGAAACCCCTGACGGACTAGTTGACTTAGATGTCATCCGAGAGGCTTACGAATTAGAGCAGTAACGAGAATGACTAAATTAACAAGAAGTCACGGTAATCCAACTAGAATTGAGCATATGAGGGTATGGGTGGCTCTTAGTCGCACTGTTGACTAGAGGCAATTAAAATTTGTAATCAAAGCAATTTCATCTAAATAGTCCTTGAGCTGCAGCCTTAACTGCTGCATTTGTTCAAAAAGTTTACGATTACTTTGATTGCCTGAATAGCAGAGTATTAACTGGCAAATACCTCATGAAATGAGCCCTTCAATTTATCGATATTGTTTAAAATAAACTGAAGGAAATGCAGGAATACCTAAGGAACGTTAAATATCACGAGAACAGTATATGTTGTCTTAATGGCCTGATTCAAACTACTGAAGCTTTAAAAATATATTAGAAATAAATAAATTTATTTAGAAATCCTTCATTTAATATAATAATTGCCAAACTGATATCCGTAGACAGTTTTAAATTTTCACAAAAGTCGAATTGCGAATCATATGATGACGTTATGTTGCTAATAGAGTTCGATTCAATTATATATCAGCCTTGCCTTCAAAAAAAGAATAAACAGCAGCAAGAACATTCTGCAGTAGAGGGCAATGAAAAGTACAATGATCAAATTATGGATAATTTTTTGTGCAACTTCGTGTAGATATTTTGTTAAATATATTGCTAAGGGATCCAGTAGCGATAAATGCAGATCTTTAATTTTAAAAGAAAGCGATCATTTAACAGCTCCATCGGAGCTTTTCAGACATGAGAAAAAGTACACGATAGAATCTGAGCACAAATAAAAGTATCGATTTCTTTTTATGATTTCACTGAAATAATTTAGGTTATGTGTGCATAAAATTGATCTTTTTAAGCATTGCAAGTAGACTGTGATAGGTGATAGACAAAAAAGCAAGCTAAGCTCAGCATTCTTGAAAACGCCACACAAATGCGGATGGCAGCCTACTTGTTGCCAGATACGCAACAAATTGGCAGTGCGAAACGAGAGTTTGGAAAGTGCTAAAGCATTCTGCATGTCTTGTGGTACCGCTGTACCGCACCTACCCTTTCTTTGGAGAATATGTTCCTTGGGTTAGGTGAAGTGCATTACTCCACCGTACCAAGGACATTAGAATAACAAGATGCGTAACGGCCATACATTGGTTTTGCACTATGCAGTCACTTTTTTCGTGGCGGCAATAATTGCTCTTTCCCCGCTCGCGTAGGAAATTATGCAGACGCTGAGCTTGCAGATTGAAGCTTGCTTATTGGGGTTCATTGTTCTGGATTTAAACATTTTTGTTGTTAACTTATACAAGTAAAAAAATATGCATACTTCTGTAAATGATCTATTTTCAGTATTTGTTTTTGTTATATTCTAATTTGATATTTGTAAAAACCGCGAAATTTTGGGTGGGTACAAAAGCGCGCCAAATGTATTCTTTCTGCTTTTAGTTCCTCTTAATTCGTTTGCTTAAAGCTGACAAATACATAGTGCTCCTCGTTTGCTACTGTTTTTCCAAATTTTAATAAAATAAACGCATTTTTAAATTTAAAAAAAATTGATTTTCTGATTTATTAAAGCACAATTGCGATAAAGTGCGATAAGTAATTGTCCTAAGTAGTACAAAATAAAAAAATTTTTAGAAGTGTACATATTTTCATAATTTGTCGCGCCTATATTACGTTGTGCTGGTCCTGCTGCTTTTCGATAAAGGTTTGAACTTTTGAATTTAACATTATGTAAAAAAATTGGCTATGGCCGACAAAAAAAGATAAAATATCAGTGGGAACAAGCGCAGCGATTACCCCGCTCTTAAATTGTTTAGGTTTACTGAAAAGGATCCCACAATTTTAATGAAATGTCGGAAAAGTGCCAATATACAGAAGATTTTGTTTTTATTCCAAGATCATTTCTCGCCAGATTATATTAGCGTAAAATATCTAAGGATAGGAACAATGGCAGATCGCAACCTAATTAAATATGAGAGTCGCAAAAATGATGATATTGATTTCAATGCTGTAAGATCGCCTCCACAAAAGAGATGTCGTTCACAGTCCCCTGGAGAAGTTTGACGTCAGTGCCATAAAAACACATTAAAAATGTTTCAAAAAAAATATTCACTCAGCATTATATCTCATAAATGAAAAATTAGTGACTACTAAAAATAAATATATATATAATATATAAATATATAGTACAAAAATTTAATAAAATTAAATTAAAAAAAAGGAGCAAATTATATCGAAAAGCAATAGTTAGAAAACTAGCTGAGTTGGGGAACATGGAAATATTTTAATGTTTAACATTTATTATTTCAAGTCGACTCGAAGGTCATATAAATATACGACCCCATTCCCTGGGTACCAAAAATTACATTTATTACAGATAATTAATAATAAAAATATTTATATGTAAACGGTAGCTAATTCGAGCGGCGATTTTAACTAAAGAATATTAAAATAACTTTTTAAAAAAAATAATAGTCACGGCATCAATTTTTAAATATTATTTTATTAGCTCATATTACAACGAAATTGACCAAAACATTAATCAAATTTGTTTCTTAGATCAAAATTGATTTCGCACCGAAAATCGTCTTCTAGCACAACTACGCACACACTCACACTTTTTTGTTTACTGTTTTCACTCACACGAGCAAGTGAATTCTATTTTTAGATTTTTATGCTCTCAATTTTACGCGAGCGGGAAGAGAGCACTTAAGTGGCTGCATAGTGCAAAACCAATGTTACGCATCGATGCCGTTACGCATCTTATTATTCCAGTGTCTTTGGTTTTACTAAGTGTTTTATGGCTAACATGAACAACCTAATAGGACCCTCGATACTTAGTGCTGAAGCGACTAGACAACGCGTCAGACAACAGGAAGAACTAGAACACAATAAAATCATGGTTGAAAATGTAGACAGAGCTGCTACAATTAGCGAAATCTTAGCACAACAATTACCAAGTTTCTTGAGACGCCTCAATTCTTCGGAAGAATTCGCAAACGTAACAGACCAGGTAATCGCCCCAGAGCATGCAGGGAACTTAAGTGATTTAGACAGAGTACCGGATATAGTTAAATCTATCCGGGACTTTTCAGGTGATCCGTCCGAATTTAGTTCTTGGAGGAAAGGAGTAGACCGTATCTTAGAAGCATACAGTGCCTTCCGAAATACTATGGTATTTACATACCATACGTAATAAAATTGTAGGACCCGCCGACATGGCATTAGAATCTTACAATACTCCTCTGAACTGGTTAGCGATTTCGAAATGTCTGACTCTGCATTATGCTGACAAGCGCGACATTAACACATTAGAATACCAAATGACGATGCTTATACAGGGTGCCAACCAATCTGTGGTCTTCCATCAAATGGTTTATAAGCACCTATCCCTAATCCCAAACAAGATCGGTTGTATGGGGTTAGGAAGAGAAGCAGAACTGTTAATGACGAAAATGTACAGAGATAAGGCTCTAGACACCTTCGTACGAGGATTACAAGGCGATTTGCCTCGTCTACTGGGAATTAAAGAACCAGTAGACTTACCCTCGGCTTTACACCTTTGCCTCAAGTTAGAAAATCAGAACTTCAGGGCAAAACATGCAGCAAACATAGGACAGACAAGACAGTTTAGGAATCAGTCTTCAAAGCCTTCACCTCTCCTCGTAGTTATTCACTTATCAATAGACA